>OX621164.1:3436449-3798509 GCA_951640195.1 Porpolomopsis calyptriformis
AGGATGTCGCCATCGATGCATCGGTGGATCCCCATGCATCCGGTATGATCTTCTCTTGTCGTTTGTATCTCTTTCTTACATCCCGATAGCTGTTGCCGCTCTTCTTGCGCACTACAAATTTACTCTAAAGACATCACCTCCATCTGCTTTCAACCCAAACTTGAAGGAGCCTTTTCCTAACAGTCTGAATTTCAAACCCTTGACAGGATCCAAGGAATGGGACGATGGCGTTGTTTATGCGAAAGCTCAAAACCTCGCGCGAACGGTGAGTTTACTTTCGTCTCCATCTAATCATTCAGCTAACTCGCAACAAAGCTTGCTGAATTACCTGCCAATATGATGACGCCCACAGTAAGTCAATGGTGTTTTGTCCATCCTCTTTCTAATACCCAACAATCGGATTGGCTCGGATGTGCTAAACTATGTGATCTCAGGCCTTTTGTGAACGTGTAAAGTCTGAATTTGTTGGGATCCCTAATGTGGAGATCATAGTCCGCGATGAAGGTGAGTATCCATCGTCTGTTTTTAACTATTACTGACCCTCTAGATGGTTAGCTTGGGCTGCTGAGAAAGGAATGGTGTGTTTCCTTTTGTTTCTTCCCTCACACAAGAGTTCACTGCTGAATTTTATTATTTTGTAAACCTCCAGCGTACATTCCTTTCTGTTGCCAAAGGAACCTCAGAGCCAGCCAAGTTTCTAGAAATGTAAATGTTCTCATTCATCTTCGGGCTTATCAATTCTCTTACCTCACTTTCAAGACACTACAACGGGGCTGATAAAGGTGCACAACCCCTAGCATTTGTCGGCAAGGGCATCACGTTCGATTCGGGAGGGATCAGCTTGAAACCGTCAGCAGTCCGTAGTCGATACTGTTCATGGTATTTTGTCACTACAGCTAATTACGGGTTGATTTCAGAACATGAAACTGATGCGTGGGGATATGGGTAAAAGTCCTTTCGTTTACAGGTCCCAACCAAGCCTAATCCACGTTTATAGGGGGGGCTGCCGCTGTCGTCTCTTCAACACTCGCCATCGCACAGCTAAAAGTACCGTGCGTTTTCCATACCCCCTTTCGTGCTTACCAACTTACCAATTTCAACCAACAGCATTAATCTCATTACGATTACTCCGCTTACCGAGAACCTACCGGGGCCAAGCGCAAGCAAGCCTGGAGATATGTAAGCCTTTTCCAATGGACCATCTATTTACCTACCTGATCTTCGTAGTGTCTACGCAATGAATGGAAAATCCGTCGAAATCGATAATACGGACGCTGAAGGCCGTCTGGTGCTTTCTGGTTTGTTATATCTTTGTATGCACTCCAACAAGACTGAGACTTGGCATGGCCAGATGCTCTATATTACGCATCGAGTATTTATAAACCTCATACTCTGATTGATGTTGCCACCCTGACTGGGAAAGTGACTTTCGCATTACTCCCGTCTTAATCCGCTAACAGATACCACAGTGCGATTGGGGTCGCGTTAGGTGAAGTGTACTCTGGCGTGTTCTCTGTATGCAAAGTTCTCCATTCTCGTTGTTTTCATCGGATCTCACATTATCATTTCATTTGAGTCCTCTGAAACACTCTGGGAGCAGCTCCGGGCTGCTGGTGAGACCGAGCACGACCGTTTCTGGCGTATGCCTCTCGAAGAGGATTATGGCCCGCAAATCCACTCATCCAACGCGGATTTGTGTAACGTAAGTCCTTTCATGCCTTCAATCCATCCTTGACAACTACTTTCGATATAATAAAACCGACGGCCGATTCTAGACTGGTGGGAAGCCTGCCGGAAGCTGCACCGCAGCGCTGTTTTTGAAGGCGTTTGTTGAGGGTATTGATGCAGGTGATGGGCAGGAGCCGTCGTTGAGGTGGGCTCATATTGACATTGCAGGGACGATGGAGGTTCGTCGGTTTGGTCTTAATATGGGACCGTCCATTTTCTAAACAATTTGGGTCTCTCAGGCTACGAGGGCGACGCCGTACCAGGAGAAAGGTATGACTGGCCGTCCTACCCGGTGAGTTTGAAGAGCATATATTGTTTGATGCACTGGATCACTTATATCTACATGTTGTAGAGCACTTATTGAGTTTGTGCGTCGACTTGCGGATGAATTGTAAGACAGAGTCGGTAGAGATATGAAGCTGGAATGATATTTGAAGTTTCGTTGACTGTCCTCGCCCAGAACACACACATTACCACTTCACAAATTAACAAAGTCTCACGGACACCCACAATACGAGATATAATGACAGACAAAAAATTAAAAGAAAGAGCCGACTCTCTCCTCAACTTTGTTGTCATTCCAATTACTCATAATGAGTGGAGATTCGTACATTGTCGGTACTGCCCCTGTACTGAGAGAGAATAAGGAATGATAGATGGGAACAAATGAATGGAAGCTATACCTCTTATTTAGTGCAAGAATAGCTTTCTCGACGCTCGCATTAGCAGAGCAGAGATCACCAGCCTCACGAAGATCATCAGCCTTCCTAAATGTTGCTAATGCGTCGTTAGCATATTTCAATGCTTCGTCGCATCCATCGAAACTTGGTTTCTTGGAGCCTTGCTTCTCCCCATTTTCTTCGGATCGTTTATGATATGCCGTCAAGCCTGAGATATATGCGCTGAGTATCACATCAAAGATCGTCTCGCATACACAGCGGAAGTGGATGATGCAAGGAAGAGTGCTCTTCGCTTCAAAATCGGGTACTCGCATGCCGCGTTTGAGGTGGTTTGGATCTCCAGGAAAGCAACCTCGGAGAAAAGTCGGATTTGGTGTCCTTTCAAACTTGAAGAATTCAAAGGATAACCCATCACAAAGGATACAGTAAATGGGTAGAGAAAACCCATGTTTGCTGTTATTGAGGTCGCAACCTTTAGGAAGAGGTTGGTAGTAGAACGTGTAATCCCAAAGCGTATAGAGCTTACCATCGCACTCCGCTATAACCTGAGCAATTGCATCCAAGCGTTCCTCGTCATTCCCTATGTTAAGTTTCATCTCAATGCAGAGGATGGCGATGGCGCCAAATGTTTGGAAGAAGTACTCTACGCGACCCCTGGTGCCGATGCGACCTTCGACAATCGTTTCTGGCTGATTCCTCAGCATAAACATGAACTGCTTCACGAGATGGTTAAAAACCTGCGGGGCATTGTGGTGAAATTTCAGATTACGAGAGAACCAGAGCAACTCGCCGGAGAGAAAAATCTAGATCTCGCCTCTGCTGTCTTATGCTCGGAAAGGGGACCATACTGCATTAACATGAGATCCATGTCCATCACAATGGACCTATAAACGCTTGTGGGGAGACGAGAGCAGTGGAGCTCAAACGTCTTAATGTCCTTCAACTCATTCCAAGGTTTGAGACCAACATGGTGAGCAACTTGGTCATATGTGACTTTTGAGAAGCATTTTGAATAAATATCAAACCAGGTACCCGAGGAAGCAGAGGCGGACCAGGAAAAGTATCTTGCAATGTGATGCCAAACTTTGTTGCAAGATAGCGTATAGCAGATTCAGCAGATTCATAGGTCTGGATTTCTGAGAGAGCATTGGTCGCCTGGTTGCGCCGTATTCTCTTGGATGTCATGACTATTAGAGGGAAATGCCAAGGTTTGAAACTTGGACACGTACTCCCATGTGCAGCCCTCCAATCCAAGTGTTCGAAGTTGAGGCCTCAACCTCACCCCTGACCTGGACAAAAGACGAACAGCCATATAAACACAGTACAAACAGCCCAACGCCTCGACAACTCATGCCGTGTAGCCTCCACCCATAGACACCCACTACAACAAGTTGCTCATCTTAAGCACTAACAACAACTCTTCCCGTTCCTACCACCCCCATGGAGACGCCTCCAATCAGACTTCGGACAACGCCTACGTGTCATAGAGGCAAGAACCTGGAAAAAAGCAAGAGGGCCGCAACAAGAGAACATACCCGGCAAATCAAAGAACTAAACACCCATCGAACCTAGTAATATACACGGACGGTTCTCTAAAACACATTCACCAAGTCAGGTGCAGCCAATGGACAAGAGATGTGCACCCTAGAGAGTACTAACCACCAGCACCTACACAAACGCGTGCAGACGAGCCCAAAAGAGACTACACAAAGACTGGATACGCCTATGGAGGTCGCGAACTGGTCGATCCACTCCAGCAAACCGTTTCGAATCATCACTCAAACCATCCAGACGCTTCAACATAAGAGGGAAGTCATGCCGCACGGGCCACGGCCACATGGGAGAAACGCCAGATTCGTACCAAGCGGTGACGTCAAGTATCCCTGCGGGGAACCACTACAAACGCGAGAACACATACAAAAGTACCCACAATACGACGAACACCGAGAACTACTCTGGAAAGCGATAACGACGACAACCAGATCCAGGAAACCTAGGCGTAGGTATGAGTTCTTCTCTCAAGTACCGAAGACAGTGCCCCTCATAAGACCACAAACAAGACACATAGGACTAACCACCGTCTTAGCACGTACGTAGCGATAATAAAATCACGTCGCCTTTTTTGACTCCGTCCATCACACACCAATACTCTCTCACAACTCTTGGAATACACAACTAAGAGAAAAAACACTTCTCTAGAGTATAATAGAACTAACCATGGGACCCAACACTCCGGGCCAACGCCCATATACCCCAAGTATCACCACCAGACGCACGACACGGAAAAACCCAACCCCACAAAATCCCAACAGCACAGCACCGCCCGGCACCCCCAGAGCGCACACCTCCAACAAAAGACCATCGGAGGACGTACTCGACAAGAATGCCTCCCCCCAAAAGAACAGACCGCGAAAGAATATCCGAACGCTCCAATCACCTACGCCCTCCCCTACCCTGGAAGTAACAACCCAAAATCCATACCGCCACGCGGACGAGGAAGAGGAAGAAGGCATAATTGCCGATGACCTACGCGCCCCCAACAACCAATCAACCACCGAACTTCAACAAAACCTCCGCCAAAAAGTCCAAGACATAGCCGAGATACTCAACTACCTACCCACCAACGCGACAATAGACCCCTTCACCCAAAGCGCATGCCGAGACCTCTTTCTCAGGATCTTAGGAGAAGACCCACCAACGATTACAGAAGACGTAGAAACAGTCCAAGTAATGGTAGCAAAACAAATGGGGGACTTCGGAAAAATGATCCAAACGATAGAAACCCAAATTGCCGAGATCACCAAACACATGCCTGGAACCACCCCCACCCCCACCAACTCCTCGAGGACCCCCTCCCCCAACACAACTCCCCCTACCCCCAATAACCAACAACCCAAACCAGCCTACGGAACCAAACCCCCAGCCAACCCCCTCAATGCCCACCACCCAACGCGCCTCTTAGTCCAGATCCTCCCAAATGGACTAGAACCAAGTGCACGACCACAAGCGAATGTACTGATTGAAAACATCAACAGAACGCTCAGCGAACACGAAAACTCCAAACACCTACGAGTAGTATCAGTCAAGTGGAATGCCAACGGAAACTGCGTACTGTTCACCCGCGCAGACCAAACAGCTGCAGAACTTGTAAAGTTCAAGAACAGATTTACCCACCACATTGCCGACCCGCAAGACACGATAGTACGAGAGGACAAACGCTGGATAAAAATCCAAGTAAACGGCATTCGGACAGGCGCCTTCGACACAATGCCTGGTGTCTACGAGCCAGAGACCATCCATAACGAACTCCTCGCCAACAACCCGATATACTCAGAACTCAAGATCACTGCCCCCCCACACTGGATGAGGACGAAAGAGGAGCTTGCATCCCAAGCATACTCATCAATCGTCTTTGCTGCAGAAGAATCGGAACAAGCCAACTACTTGCTAAAAGAAGTACGAACCCTAGCGGCCTTCGGCCGTAATGCCTACCTCCGCCAATACGCTGAACGCCCACCCCTTGTCCAATGCAAGAAATGCTGGAAATTTGACCACGTCGCAACGTCCTGCGAGTCCCCGACCAACCGCTGCAGACTATGTGGTGAAAACCACACGGAGGAGGATCATCGTGCAACCTGCACACTATGCCCCCCCCACTCTGACTGCGACATGGGCGATACAACCCCCACCTGCCTACACAAACTACGATGCCTACACTGCAAAAACAACCCAGACCACCACCACCCAGCCGACTCCCGCCGCTGCCCAGAACGGATCCTACGATACGGCACAGCCCGAGCCAACGAGAGGCACAAACCACACACCAACCCCCCAACAACCGCTACCAACCCCCCCACCAGTGATTGGCAAACTATCAACCCTAAACGGAAAGGGAAGCAGCCGGCTCGAAACCCACCAACCACCCAATCCCAACCACAGCCCATAACAAACCGATTTGAGATGCCCGACATACAACCCAATATAGATGCCATGCTGAGGATAGCCCCCCAGGGAACCACCCGTGAGCAAATAGAAAGGATCCTCCGCCAAAACCCCAGACCCACGGCCCCCCCACCACACCTAAATGAATAGAAACGGTAACGGCACACCTACCACCAACCCTATACGCATCATTCAACTCAATATCAATCGACAACCAGAGGCTACTCATGCAATACTAAATGAAAAAGTAAGAGACACGGACCTAATCCTACTACAAGAACCCCGGTGGGCACGAATAGGGACTGGACCAACAGGCGACCCCATCATTGGCCCGATAGGCCACCCAGCCTGGTCACCCATCCTACCGCTACCCACCATAAATGAGGGTACGACCCCCAGGGTCATGGCCTACTACCGCAAGCGCCCCGACTTCAACGTCACCCTGAGATCAGACCTAATGCAAGACCTCGACGCCCAAATCCTCGACATAACGCAACCAAACCACCCCACTGTAACCATCATAAATATATACAACGACCCACGAAAGCGTGCAGAGTCCAGCGCTAATCAAGTACAACGACTGAACCTCCCGCAAAATACCCCGACCATTATCACTGGCGACTGGAACCTACACCACCCACTCTGGTCAGAAGGAACAACCCGCAACAATGACCAAACCAACGCCACTGTAAACTGGCTTGCTGAACAAGGCTTCACCCTGCTCAACCAAAAAGGCGTGATCACCTATACCCCCCATGGCTCCAGAGGGAAAAGCTCCACCATCGACCTCACCTTCGCAAATGCCCAAGCCCACAACCACAACGTAATTAAAGACTGGGCGGTAAACCCCAGCCTATCCTTTGGCTCAGACCACTGCGCGATCCAATGGACAATCGACCAAGGCCGTAACGTAATCGAAAACGTAGCGGGCACAAGATACAACTTCAAAGAGGCAAAAGAAGAAGACTGGTCCTGAGCCTTCCATGCTGCTATAGCAAACCGCCAAGAAGCCCTCAACATACTTCTCAACGATAACCTTCAGCTAACCCCACAAGACCTAGACGCCACGTCCACGCTACTTACTGATGCTATGCAAGAGGCAACAGAAAACACGGTACCAGCCAGAATCTCAAGCCCTAAAGCACGACCATGGTGGAACGAGGAACTATCAGCAGCTACCCGAAACCTAAACAAACTGCAAGAGGACGAACGAACCCTAGAAGAGATACTGGGCCAACGCAACCACGTAATCCAAGCAGAAATAGCCCGAGCCCGAAACTTCTTCAAAAGGCTCTGCAAACACGCCAAGGCAAGTTGGGCCAACCAAATAACAGAAGAGGCCACAAATAAAGATATATGGGGCCTCCGAAACTGGTCCAAAGGAACCCGCAACTACCCCACACCAGCCATATCAAGAGGCCCAAACCTCCCGCCAGCAACAACACATACCAACAAATGCGATGCGATACGCAACGAACTCTTCCAAGCACCCCCCCCCCTAGACGTCACCTATACCCCCAACCTCACCCAGGAAGACCCAAACGACATACCCTTCTACGACATCACCCGAGAAGAAATTCACGAGGCAATCGTAGACACTAGCACGAAAACGGCACCAGGCTGGAGCCAAATGAACTACAAGATAATCCGCTGGGCCTGGCAAGGGGCGGAAGACCTAATAACAGCACTACTCTGTAAGTGCCTCCAGTTAGGCTACCACCCCAAAGCCTGGCGCCGAGCGATCGCAGTGGTCTTACCCAAACCAAGAAGACCCGACTACTCCAACCCAAGAGCCTACAGGCTCATCCAACTACTAGAATGCCTTGGGAAAATACTAGAGAAAATCGTAGCCCGCCGCCTCACGTACCTAGTCGGACGACACAACCTAGTACCAGGCAGCCAATTTGGCGGCCGCTCAAATTATTCCACATCAGATGCCACCCTCTCTTTCACAAATGATATCCAAACGGCCTGGGCCAATGGAAAGGTCACAACAGCCCTAACGTTTGACATCAAGGGATACTTCGACTTCGTTAACCACGACCGACTACTCCATGAACTATGACGAAAACACGTCCCACTCCAAATTGTCAAATGGGTAGCATCCTTCCTCACGGACCGGGAAGCTGCCGTATGCCTGGATGGAATAAGAGGCGAGATGAAAAATGTCGAAAATGGAATCCCACAAGGATCACCCGTCTCACCCATTCTAGCCTCCTTCTATAGCGCAGAACTTCTGGAAATATTCGAAGAACAAGCTCTCCCAGAAAACAACACCCTCCCCCTACCAGACAACCCCACCCCAGTCACACTATTCATCTACGTCGACGATGGAAAACTATTCGTCTCATCAAACTCGCTAGATACAAACATCACTATCCTCACTGCAGCATACCGCAAAACAGACATCTGGCTGCGCAGGGCAGGCCTAGCACCCGACCTTGCGAAACGCGAACTAATGCACTACACAAGACGCCCCAAGGACGGATCCCCATCAATTCGACTACAAGAATATGACAACTCATACTCCACCATAACACCAGCTGCAACAGTAAAATGGCTTGGCGTATACTTCAACCGAAAACTCCTCTTCAACCACCATGTCAAAAACCTAGCCTCCCGAGCAGAAACCTCTGTGAACGGCCTGACCATGCTGGCAAACACGGTACGAGGCCTGTCACCAACACACCTCCGACAACTCTACAAATCATGCGTCATCCCAGTAATAACCTATGCCAGTGCTACCTGGTGGACAGGCAAGAAGTGTCACATAAAGGAACTGGCACGCATACAGCACCGAGCACTCCGCCTCATCTGCGCAGCCTTCCGAACCTCCCCAATCCAAGCACTGGAAATAGAGGCATCAATCCCACCAATCCACCTCACCCTCGACCTGGAAAAAAGAAGAACCGCAATCCACTTTAACAAGCTCAGTACAAACAACCCGGTCATACAGCGCCTCGACAACTCGTGGCGCGCAGGAGTCCCCCCCTCAGCCCCACCACCAATACAGTGGAACCACGCCCATCACCCAAAGAAAAAACCCCCCCAACTACAACAAGTTGCACACCTTACGAGCAGCAACAATGAACGACTCTTCCCATTCCTACTTCCCCCGTGGCGCCGCCTACAGTCAGACTTTGGCCAACACCTACAGGTCTCAGGAGAAAACCTGGCGAAAGGCAAGAGAGCCGCAACAAGAGAACATATTCAGCAGACCGACAAACTAGCCAGACACCCATCAAACCTAGTTGTATACACAGATGGATCGCTAAGACTTGTACACCAAGTCAGACGTGTGGGTGCAGGAGTAGCCATCTACCACAAAGGACAAGAGATATGCACCCGAAGCATAGGACTAGGATCCAATGCAGAAGTCTACAACGCTGAACTGAGCGCGCTCATGCTAGGCGCAAAAATGGTGATCAGAATAGCGGCCACTGACCCAATCATCACAAACCTCCACTTCTATGCCGACAACTCATCTGCCATCCAATCCATCCTCAACCCCACACCCAGCCCCGGCCAATTAACGGCATACACCTTCTACCAAGACATAACACACTTCCTCGATACCAACCTAACTCACTCCGTATCACTCAAATGGACCCCAAGCCATAGCAATATTACTGGCAACGAGAAGGCCGACCAACTTGCCAAGGAGGGTGCCAACTTAGAGAGTGCCCTGCCAACAACCGGCACATACTCAAATGCACATAGACGCGCCAAGGAGAGACTACAAAAGGACTGGATCTGCCTATGGAAATCAACCCCACGAACCGGCTGCTTTGCCCCAGCCAACCGCTTTGAACCAACAACCAAACCATCCAAATGACTTGTACAGCTACAACAAAAGAGGGAACTCTTTGGACGTGTTACGCAATGCCGCACAGGCCATGGATACACAGGAGAATACTACTCAAGATTCGTACTGACAGAGGACACCAAATGCCCCTGCGGGGAACCTCTACAAATGCGAGAACACATTATACGTGACTGCCCTCAATACGACGACCACCGCGACCTACTATGGAAAGCATCAAGAAACATCTCACTGCCCGAGATTGTGGGGATAATTAAAGGCGTAGATGCCCTCATCACATTCGTACTCAAATCCGGAGCGTTCACCAAATCAGGCAAACCATATGCCAAACCTAAACCCCCCACCTTCGATGAGGAGCCCATAGTTACGGTTCAACTGGACGACAACGAAGGAAACCTGACCCAAGAAGACTAGGTCAATGGTTAGGAACACGGCGCTAGGATCCCATATTCTCTTAAATACCGAAAACAGTGCCAATCGTGCACAACAAGACACCCCCCGACGTAACCCAAAACTCACAAAACTCACTGTGTCACCCAAAGCCCTGGGGCCTAACCCCCCACACGCCCACGACTAAAGCAGCAGGGTTAGCTACAAGTATTATAGAGTTAACCACCGCGTCTTAGCACATTCGTTTGCTTGTTGCGGTATATAAATGCTGAATACAAAAAAAAAAAAAAAAAAAAAAATCATGTGATAGTAACTTTTTTTTTTTTTTTTTTTTTTTGTATTCAGCATTTGTATACCGCAACAAGCAAACGTACGTGCTAAGACGTGGTGGCTAGTTATCTACGACTAGCCCTGCTACTTTATTTATAAACGTATGAGGGGGTAGACCCTGGGGCTTTGGGTGACACAGTGAGTTTCGAGAGTTTGGGGGTTACGTTGGGGGTTAAGCGTAGCCTAAGAGACGGTGACCACAACAACACAAGGAAAAGAATAGAGACGGCTCGCTATACGAGGCTGGCTGGCGGGGCAACGAGGTGCTGTCGGCTTGTTTGAGATGGTTTTCCATCCCCTCTTGCCCAGGTTTTCGCCGTGGGAAAACCCAACCCACCCCAACCCAGATGGTGGTTTGAGTTCAAGAGGCACCTGACGTGATAGTAACCGCGCTCGCCAAAGCCAGACACGGGTCTGCGGAGAGGCGTTGCCTGACATGTGGTCGTCCGTGAAGTTCTCGGGGATTCCGCAAGCGAATAACTTATCAATGGAAGGTAAATATCCTTCTTGGATACCCACAGCGCAGACACAGAGCTTAAATGTGGCCTTCCTAGCGAATTCGGTTCCGCTTGCTGTTCATGCGACGTTCCATGATGCCTAGCCTCAAATGCCCTTACTTTCTACAGACCCTCGTTCCCCGTCGTGAAAAGGGTCAATCGTCCAACAGGCCTTTGCTGACGGTTCTTGCGTCCCTTTCAGCCGCCCAATACCTTCTTTTCGTGTCGGGGTACGTAACTGATTTACCATCAATCTTATCTCTCACCCATCGATTGCAGTTGGCTCGCTTGGACTGTTGACGCCACCGACTTTTTCAGCGTATCTCTCAGCGTCCAAAGACTCACCGTTCAATTTCACCGCTCGACCCATGAAATCGTTCGTACATTCGATGCATTGGCTCTCTATTCCAGCATTTCTTATCATCCTACAGACAACAGCGATCACCCTTACACTCTTGTTCCGAACTGTCGGTGCTGTACGCATTAAAATAGCTATTTCATCCTCCAATGCCATAGCGCTAAGACAACCTCTCAGGTCATATTCGGGATGCTTTCAGATCGTCTAGGACGTAAATGGCTGCTAGTAGCCAATTTAATCCTCGTTAGCGTACTGGAACTTGGCGCTGGCTTTGTACAAACCTTCCATCAATTCCTCGCCCTTCGTTCTCTCTTCGGCATCGGGATGGGGGGGATATGGGGTCTGGCTGCATCTACTGCCCTTGAGAATCTTCCCGTTGAGGTACGCGGAATCGCGAGTGGCGTATTGCAACAGGGATACGCCGTCGGCTACCTTCTCGCTGCCGTCGTCAACCTCACACTCGTACCTGAGACGAAAACCGGTTGGCGAAGCCTTTTCTGGACTGCTGCAGGACTTTCCCTCTTCTCCGCCGCGTTCCGAGCTATCTTGCCAGAAAGCGAATATTTCTTGAGGGCCAATGCTATCGAGGCTGCCAAAGGAAACTCTTCTGGTGCAAAGACCAAGATTTTCATCAAAGAGACAAAGGTTATGCTCAAGAAGCACTGGCTTCTGTGCATTTATGCCGTTTTGCTCATGACTGGTCTGTCCCCATTCTCTCTCTTCCAACGTGTCTCTGATATCAAGCGGTCAGGATTCAATTTTTTGTCACACGGATCTCAAGTCAGTTGTTGTGCTTGCCGCTAGGTGCTGGCGCTAAACCCGAGGCCTTCTGCGTAGGACTTGTACCCTACATATCTTCAAACTACCAAAGGCTTCAGTTCTCACGATGCAACCATAGCCACGATCATTGGAAATTGTGTATGTGCCACCTATTGACTTTTCACCTTCAAAATCGTTCACGATACCTGAAAGGGCGCTATCACGTAAGTCGGCATTATACCCAAATCCAACATTCATAATCTCTACTACAACAGCGGGGGGGTAATAGCTGGCTGGGCGAGCCAGTACATTGGTCGTCGATTGACAATCATGTACGTTTTTGCGCGAAAAAATTTAGCGAAACACCCCAATTATGCTTCTGTACACTGATATTCGTTTATCCCCCCCTACTAGCATCTGTGTATTACTAGTCGGAGGTCTGTACTCTCTATGATTTCTGTACACCATTTTATGTACCTTGTATTTGGACAGCGTTCATTCCACTGTGGGTCATTCCGTCCACCTTCTCCGCCCTTTCGGCCGGGGCGTTCTTCCTCCAGGTTGGCGTTCAAGGTGCTTGGGGCGTCGTAAGTCTCCTTATTCGATCTGATGAATTCACGAATCACATCTCATTTTTCATACTGTGCCTTTCTTTCTAGATTCCTATTCAGTTGGCAGAGATGTCGCCACCTGCGTTTAGGGCCACGTTCCCTGGGGTGGCATACCAGCTTGGGAATGTTTGTTATCATTCAATTCATATTTTTCGGCGATTTTGACTCACCTGAGTCCCTTCTTTATAGATGGTATCCTCTGCCTCGGCTCAGATCGAGGCTAGTACGTATCTGCGGTTCAACTTAGATGCTATCGCATTGATTTCATTGCTAACTCGTGATTTAGCTGCGGGTGACAGATGGAAAACGACGATAACTGTAAAGGGTAAACCAACTAGTGTGCCTGATTACGCTACTGTGTGTCGCAATTTTGACAAGTCTTCTATTTGTTTTTAAAACCTTTTGTTTTTCACAGGTTCAAGGTATCCTAGTAGGTGTCGTGGCCGCTTATGTGCTTATAATGACCATCATTGGACCAGAGTATGTATTTACTCTTTTTCTTTCTCGCTCCGCACTCCTTCCTTTCTCTTGGGTTCACTTATGCGTATTGCCTCCGTCCAGGAATCACGGAGCGCATTTCGAAAGGCACAAGGCAGCGTTCGAGGAAGGTGGTGGAGAGGACAATGCGTTGTTTGACGATGATCGGAATGATTCTGGTACTGAAGATGAGAAGACTGGCGGGTTGGAAAAAGGTGACGAATCAAACTCTGCCTCTGACGCGGTTGTCAAGGAAAAGATGTAGGAGGAAATCCATGCATGATGTTTCCCTCCGGAGGATAATTGGATTATGATGATCACTTGTGAAATTCAATTTTGGTGTCGGTCAAGCGTACAGCTTGCGTTATTTATTAATAATAAGTCGCGGCCTGTCATCAAAGTGTACGGACAGTTCATGTAACTGAATGTGAGAATGGCACCCAGTAAGAACCTGATTCACGTCTGCAGGACGAATAGAACCTAGGGTGCGACCAAAGAGACAAATAAGCAAGGAATACAAGTCGAAGGCCTAGGGCGCGAGCCGTTGCCTTTTCCCTCTCCTCGTAGCCTTCTTGCTGCCATCGTCTGCCTTCCGTTTTTGCTTGGTAGTGGCACTAGCACTGGTTTTGACGCTCACAACCGTAGCCTTTCCAATCGAACGCTTACTTGCCATCTGTGCTTCCGCAGCGCTCCAATCGACGGCTGCATCATCGACGGCGAACCTGATTACATTCAACACATCACACAAGATCACGTCGAGGGTAAGTTTGGATGGGAGACAAATCTTCGCGGAGGGTCTGAACTCACTTTTTAAGATCGAGTGAATCAATCAATTCTTTCTGCTTCTCCCGCATCTCCCTTGTCGCCTCTTTTCCTGCTTCGTCTAATTCGTCGTGTAGACTTGTCTCGAATGGTCGCTCAACGGCCATTCCATCATCTTTTCCACCACCAACTCTCAGGACATCAGAGGCTGGAACTTCGGGGAGCTCGGCCGTGATGGCCGCCTTTCGGATATCGGTGAGACGTTTGCTAATTTTCCTAATGACCTTGACCAACAATGCCAACGATTGTGAGACAGGGAGTTGAAGTTCCACCTAATGGTTGTGAACAGTTAAAGCTCGGTCAATTCAAACGGGCTCAAAGTCCCACATCAGACTTACCTCTACCTTCTCAATGGTCTTCCTTTGCAAGCCCAGGGCGAGAAGGATCGAGCTCTGGACCGCACTTAAGGAGATCTCACCGCCAAGCCTCTTCTCAAAATACAGAGAAGCGACAGTTGGTAGAAGGTCCAAAATAACATGATAATCCAATATGTTGTTGGCATACGATTCGAGACGCTTGAGGTCGAAAGGCGAGAGAAGAAAAGAAAGCTCGGTCGAGCTGAGGTCTAAGAATAAGTCGTTCATATATAAACCACACGGCACGGTTGATGATCTCATTTACCCTTTGACTCATCGTCCTCCAGTCTCTTTGCTCCGATATTCGCTGCCTCAAGAACGCTCAAGGCGGTGATGCTGCCGAAATCCCGGAATTTGAAAGAGAGTAACGAGAGGAAGCGTCGTCGGAAGTCTAGCAACGAGTCATTCATTTGACATTGTCCCAGGAAAAGGCGACTTCTCAACACACCTTTGGCAAACTCTCCCATCCACTCCAACTCGCTTCCTGCAAAGCTATTCAAACCGCGCACCATAACACACGTATGTTCTCCCGTTAGCTCATTCGTTGTTTGCCGCATGTAAAGGGGTACGTAACCAGCCCTCTTCCAGAATCTTGGAGAAATAGGCTCATATCGATATTTGGCAACGAAAGAAGTCACTATACCGAAGGAGGGGTGGGGTGAGTCCGTAGGAAACGCCAAGATAATCTAGTGTTTCTGGTTTCCTTTCGGTCAATCGTTGAAGTAATGGCGGCATGGCTGTTGGCGAACGAACGGAAAGAGTATCAGAAAGTAGATTTGTTGTCTGGAGACAGAGCCAAGGTAAAAATTAGCAAAGCAGATGCATTGAAGAAAGGAACCTACCGGTGTGATGGCTGCGGCGTCAGGGTATGCAGGCTCGGAGTGCGGAGCCTCACTCAGGTTGAAATATTCGCCACTATAGAAAGCGTTCAACGCATGTAGTGCTCGGCTACCGTACCCCATCTATTCAGTTGTAACGTTAATGAGGTGTCTTGATTCCGTAGAAATTGGACGAACGTCAGAATAATCAGGATGCGTTGCGATCCTTACGATTCTCGCTCCAGAAAGCAACGCAAACTTGGCCTCTTGAAATTGTTGTGAGATCAGCCATGGGATCATGTCGCCACCAATCCGTAGACCCCGTCTCAGTCCATCCATAATCGAATTCTTGCTGATGTTTCCCTCCAACGCAACTTGCAACACAACCAGAGGCTCCGGGAGATGACTTTCATCGTCTTTTATTGGTGGCAAAAGGACAAATAGATGGTGTGCTGGGGCATCCGACATGAGCTGCAAGTCATTCGGCTGATTCTTGTAATGACTCGCGATGTACAGTGCCATCATGCGTTGTAGAAACACCTCTGATGCCGGGTGATAACTGAATAATGTATCACGGCTTACGTAGAAGAGCTCGCATTTCGATGGATGAGGACATCCTTGGTGCATCGTCTTAGGCAGGATCGTCGCGTCGAAGCAAAGAAGACCGTTAAGCCACTTTTCGACTTTATCACCGGCGGAGTAGCGAATAGGTGTCTCCAACTTGATTTCCCGCAGGGTGCGCACCTTTGGCGAGGGTTTGTATGCTGGCTTGTTGGAAGTGGAGCTAGTGATAGTAGCGGCATTCTCGTCGGCAGTCGTAGTGTCTTTAGTGATAGAGGGGCGGGTGCTCTCACGTAATTGTTGGATAAGTTTGAGGGAGAGAGAACGGCCAGTACCTTCATAGCCATTTATGGTAGAAGCCATGAAAACTAGGTAAGGACCTATCAGATCCCGAACAAGGGGAAGAGGTATGGCGGCTGCCTCATCGATGATCACGAGTTCAGCCTGTCCCAGTACTTGGGCATCTTGCGGTTGGATATACTACAAGGACTCAGATTACTGTAAATCTATAACGGATAAAATTCATGTTACACACCTGAATAGTCTGCCGGTGTTCACGAAAAATGTTCACCCGCACGATGGCTTTGTTAAAGTCAGGGTTCGTACTCTGTGCGATATCGTAATCCAGATGCTCTTCGTACCCCAAGACATCCATGCCCTTGAATATGAACTCGAACAAGGTCTTCAAATTCTCCGGACTAGGGCTAGTCACAAAAATATTTGAGTATCCATGAGCGAGTGCCGCGGCGATAGCTAGACCTAATGCTGCGGATTTCCCCCGTCCCCGAGCAGCAGTGAGTGTAACAGTTGAAGATAAAGTCTTGTCAGTAATTGCATCTACAAAGGTGAGGACAGCCTGGGCCTGATCCAGAGTTTTGGCAAGTTTCACCAACTCTCCGACTGGCTTTGTATCCGCGAGACTTTCTTTGAGGGCGTTCAGTTCGGGATCAATTTTGTGTTTATTATGGTCTTCTTCGATGGGTGTGATGTCTTTACCACGTGAAATGGGGAGGACGTTCAATTCATCGTCCAGAACGAGGCAATCGGCACATGAGCCTAGCGACAAAATGAATCGTTCGTTGAATCGAGCGATCACAGAATCGTGAGAGGATGTTCGATAACGTGCGTGGACATCCTGATCGAAAACTGGTATTCAGCCTCTTCATATGAGAGGTGATAACGGGGAGATCGAAATGTAACGAACCATAGCCATTGTGTAGAGCTGTTTGAGTGATGTCATCGTTTTTAGGAGCAATACGATCAATCCTCCACCCTCAACTGTCTCGATCGTTCGTGCGAGTAAATTCGGAGTGATGGCTTCAAAGTCTTGCAGGACACACATGCCATAAGTATTACCGAGAATCTTTTGCGATTCCTTGTAGTATCTGTCCGGCAAGTGAATGAATGAAACTCACCGAGCTGAAAAGAAGGGATCGTACGTGTAACGAATGTTGGTGACAGTGAGAAATATTTCCAAGGGACTCTGGTCATTAGGTTCTCGAATCCCGCGTTTTACATCACGCTTTATCTTGGCTTCACGTTTTTTCCGGTGACTGGGCAAGAAGGGGATGAGCGGAAAGGTTTGAACGACTGGGTTTTATAGACCCAGAAAAACTCGATTCCATGATATAGGTTCACGCTGCTTCGTATCTTGCGTTAAGATAAAAAACACACCTGGTGAACCCCAACTCCTTCTTGTAACACCATAATACAGATGGTCTTGCCGACACCCGGGCTTGAGAAAGTAAAAAATGTAGGTTTACAACCTGAAATTTACCAAGTTCCACGCGTTAGTTGTGCATCAAAGGCATAGAAAACCGAAAACAAACCTGGTCTCTTCCCTTGTCGCCAACGAGAACAATGAATGATCGGTGATTTTTCTTAACATTGTTGGTTATCAGGATCGGTATGCGAGGGTCAAGTTGCTTGCGCATCGGCGTGTTTTGCGAGCGCAACCTTGGTATGCACCAAAAAAAGATTTCAGATCTATGCTCGGTCACGTGTACCTTTTTTCTTGCTTGGCCGCTATTTATCCACCGGAGCGAGTACTAAACCGTTACAGCCATGGGATACATTCCCCAACACGCTCTGGTCAATTTGAAAAAGTATTCATACAATGCCGTTGATAAGTGAGTCTTGTACTACCGCCGGAAAACCGAGACCTACTGTCCCCTTGAACAGGTCATTTCTCTCCAAATACGTATTGCAATATTTCTGGACATGGTTTGCCACGCTATGGCCACCGTCAGTTGCCCCGAACACGGTGTGTGCGGCCCCAATTGGTTCAACGCACATATACATTTTAACTAACCATCCCCCCTGTCATTTATTTAGATCACACTTTCCGGACTCTTGATAGTCGTATTCAACTTTGCGACAATGATTTATTACGACCCTACATATTTGACTGGCAAGGGAGGCGCGACCGGACCTCCCCAGTGGATATATTTTACGAAAGTGGCATATTTACCTTTATGATAGCTCGTTACTGACACCGCCGTGAATACAGGTGGTCAGCTGGCTTATTCCTCTACCAGAGTTTCGATGCAGCAGATGGGTAAGTTACGTTCATGGTATTTCAGTGCTAAGAAATTCTGAATCATAGGCGAAGGAAACAAGCCCGACGTACTGGCATGGCCGGGCCTCTAGGTCAATTGTTCGATCATGGTAAGTGTTCATGCACAAGTATTGATCATCATTTATACCTTCCTCTAGGCTGTGACGCCCTCAACACTACGGTGAGACTTCATAGTCTTTAGGAGTTGGCGACCAACCATGACACTTGTCATAGTTAGAAGTAATATTAGCGGCTCATGCCCTCAACCTGGGCCGTTCATGGTGGACTGTGGCTTCTCAGATCGCCACATTGGCCAACTTCTATCTAACGACGTGGGAAGAATACCACACTGGTATCTGAAAACCCATTTATCTTATTACTTGCTGTTAATAGTGGAATGGTTCCAGGTCAGTTATACCTTGGTGAATTCTCTGGTCCCGTTGAGGGTATCGTGATTATTGTTGTCATCTACCTTATCTCCGGATTTTATGGTACAGATGGCTTTTCACGTTTCCCTGATCATCAACTCACTGGATGACAGGGGCGTCATTCTGGGATATGGGTATCCTTGCCTTCACTAAATTAGATTCTGTGCCGATTATAACGAGGCTGGTCCCAAACATCGCTCTCAACGAAATCTTCATGGTCGCAGGTGGGTTTGGACTGGCTTTCAATATCATCGCCAGGTAGGCCACGGTTCCGTATTGGCTTCACCGCATTATCTCAAAAGAAAGTTTTCACCTTCATCAGCTACAAAAATGTTCGCCGTTCCACGCTCACAAGTGGCCAATCCACCCTCCTTCCTATGTTACACTTCCTCCCGTTCCCGATATTTACAGCGATCCAAGTCCTATGGCTTACTCATCCCACATTCAATAACTTCGCCATCATTAATTCCTCCCTTTTCGTTCCTTTTCTGTGTTCCTGGGGCTTGCAGTTTTCGCATCAGGTCGGAAGGATGATATTGGCCCACATGTGCCATACCGAATTTCCGTGGTTTGACACAGTCTGGTTATGGACTGTGGCCGGGGCTGTTGACGCGAACTTACCTCGACTACTCGGCTGGTGGGCATCCACCGTGTTCAGCTTCAGACATGCTCATAAGACTATTCCAATAGGCCACCAATAATTCAATCTTCACCGCGAAATGCTGCGATCTTCATCTACCTTACCTTGGCAGTCTCCTTGGTGACCTACGCGCGCTTCTGCGTGCTCGTCATAGATGATATCACGAACTATCTTGGCATCGCTTGTTTTACTGTTCGCAAGAAAGATGCCAAAGGGGTATGGAAAAGCGCGACTAAAGCTCCCCAGGCGAACGGGAAGTTGAACGGGAAGAGAATTTGATTCGAACTAATTAAGTACCTTACACGATGACTACAAATCTTAATATTGTGTTCCATTAGATAGACCGCCCGTTAGAAGCAATTTTGACAAACGTGAACTATGGTATAGCGAAATGAATCAGAGTTGATAGAGATCTGAAAGGATGAACATATACTACTTTGGTTGAGGGTCCTGATAATGTCGAAGATCAAAAAAAAAAACACATACAACTCTAAAAGAAGCCAAGCTGTTCTTTGAAGCTTTGCCAGGGATCAAGGACCGCGGGACCAATTCCAGAACACGTATTGGGAAGTTGGTAGCCAGAGGTGATATTCTGAAGACTACCGAATGGCGGAATGTCTAGTCCATCGAAAGTGCCCGTAGAGTCCAGTGACGGAGAGTCTGGTGGTAAAGAATCCACGGGATAATCAAAAACCTCAGTGGAAGAAGGGCGACGTTCCATCCCCAAACCGTCGAAGAACATCATGTCCTGCGCTATTGTGGAATGCATGTTCTGTTGTGGACGCACAACTTCTTCTTGGCTTCCTCCGTCCCAGAAACTATCACGATCGTGGATTGTGGAGGTAGCGGAGAAGGGCATTCCACCAGGTGTGTTTGGAATCGAAGTTGGGCCGGACGCAGACAACGGGTGGTGGTTGGTATCCTGCGTACATTTTGCTTCTGACTCAGGATCACAGAGGAGGAATGTCCTTCCACTTAACCGATCAAGCTCGGCCAGCGTCAATCTTGTCATACCCTGGCATGAATTGGTGTCGACGCTTTCGCGTGCCTTGTGGCAAAGCGTTCGGATTGAATCCTAAACGCCAGGATAAACCAAAGTTGCTATCTTCCCTGAACTGTGCTTACCAAGTTGGTGGCTGCTGCTCGACAATCAGGCGCGGCTTCTGCAAAGAGGGCTGTCACCTTGTCTAGTACTTCCATGGAGTAAGTCGTCAAGCACGAGGAAGGTGACCGGGTCACAAGTAAGCACATTACAACCTATGGTAGCAACCTTGGGTTTGGTGCCAGCTTCGTATTAGCTAAAAGACGTACAGCGGCTGAGAGTGCCTGTGACCAAGCCAAGTTAACTCGCGCAAGTAGGCGTGGAATTTCTTTCCAAAACAATGCAAGACTTTCGACGAGTCTCCAAGCAGATCGGTAAGTCGCCATAACGGAAGGACCGTATTTATGCCTAAGCAAATGCTTTGGCAGGTCGTGTAAAGCTTGACCAAAGTAGGATCGATGAAGATTAAGCAGCGCTGAATCGGAGTGGAAATATCAACACAAAAGAGCACCATTCGCGGGTATGACAGATTTACTTGTCTCCTTAAGAAAATGAACTGAACAACGCTGCAAATGCAAACTCGGTGAATCGCGGTCATCTTTGCAGACTGGGCGTAAGTGATAGGGAACCGGAAAGTCACGGATCCTCCGGTCCAGGTCGAGAATAGTAGAGTAAGGAGGCACTTTTGTTCCAAAGGCTGTCGTCACGACGAAGCTCACCAATTTGGTATATCGCCATGACCAAGAGTGAACTAGATGACCGACGTAAGTTTCCCTGGAACAGTGATAATTAGCCTGAAAACAACGTACATCCCATTTCGGCCTGCCCATCCTTATTGACGACTTGTTCAATATCTTTTGCGAATTCACAATCTATGTGTGCAGGCGATATACTTGGCGGTCTGCCAGTGCTAAGGCTCTGGGATCCCAGTCGGCAAGAAAATCATAGATTAGTTCAGGCTCGTATAGTACTTACTATCCAGGTATCAAGATGGAAAAGCTGCCAGAAAATGCGACTACGTTGGTGGGTGATATCTTCATTGAGGTTCCAGTGTGCACTGTTAAGATCTATATACATGTGGGACAGGTGTTCGAGAGTCACAAGTAAAAGTGAGATGTATACTCACGTAGTCCCATCTGATTTCATTTTAGATGACAACGAGAGTGTAAATGTCTGAAATACGCACACTATACCCTGACTGCACTCCCAGTGCGGCATACATCCATGCCCCGCGCGTGCCTATCGGCTCGCAATCGCTAAATTCAAGGTACTGTGCAATATGAATCTATCGCCGACATCAGTAAGACATCTCGGGACAAAGCCGTTATAGCCCAGGTGTACCAAAGATTGAATGAAATGCAACGAAGGCTGCCGGCCTGGCGGAGAAAGGCACAACGACGCGCGAGATAATAGATAGTATTCTTGCGCCTCGATAGAATTAGGCTTTCGCTCAAGGTCGAAGAGAACTGCGAGAGCAAATATGATGAATAGCAAGGAAAGGATGTGATGTCCTTCAAATGATTCAAATGATCTGAAGAGTCAGCAGACCAGTAGTCAGTTTTATCTCGGCCAGGGTAGAGATCATAAATGCTCAAGATGACATGCTCAGCTCGGTAAACCACTGGCAAGATGTCGAAAAGCTCGTCCGGAGGTAAACTGGTGTATCTGGATTCGATTGATAGGTAATGGGGCTAGAAGACTAGAAGTGGAATCCGACGCACAAACATTTTCCGTGTTCGAGGTAAACTCCACAGAGATATGTGGCTTCAGAGAGGTGTGGCAACAAAGCAAAAATTTCTCGTCCCAAACTGTCATTCCAACGGCCGTGAAACTCAGGAAACGTAGCTTCAACAACCGCTGTGGGTAGTCGCGGGAAGGTAACATTTGTCGCGGGCCGTGGGTCCATGAGAGCCTGCGAAAGTGGTCGAGCTGTTACTGGAACATAAGAAGCATGCATGACCACATACGCGAATGATATACTTTTGACGGACGATGAGGTGAGTCTATTATGGAGACGATGTAAGGTACTCATACCTCTGGTCGCGCTGTCCGCCCAAGGAAGGTGGTTTGACCATATGAGCCAATGCGTAGTGTTCCTGAGAAGACAAATTTCGTATCCGTGTTTCGCTAGTTATCGCAGCTGAAAGCTTACCATGGAAATTGTCTTTCCCCTCTTCCATCTTTGGTGGAAATTTATTGGATACACCATAATCTTGTAGGACAGGCGTTTTTGTTTGTAGGGCCTCTCCTGACCCTTGAAGTTGACTTGAGAAGCTCTGCGAGACCGTTTGCGAAGCGTAGAGCTCATCCTCTAGCTCACGTACGCGACGGCGCAAAGTCTCAACCTCGTCATGCAATTCTTCTGTATTGGCAATAATCGCCCTAGTTCTGTGTTTTCAATCAATTGACTGGTAGAAAGGCGTGATGACCGCCGTCGTGTCTCACCGGCTGCCTTTACCAGTAGGCAAAGTGTATTGCGGACAGAGAGAAGATACACCTCTTGTTACGCACTTCTCACAAGGTACCTATAAGATGAAATGGCCCCAAATCAATTGTGATGAGAATTGCAATGTATGTGCTTTTGCGCTGTAGGAAAAGACACAGCGAATTGGAATGTATAGCACATACATTTTTATCACATCGGAGCTTCAGTCTGCCGCACGGTGACGAGATGGTCGAAGAAAAAAATAATCATTACACATGATTTACGGCAGAGGGTCTCACGGACGTACCGTCTACATTCTGCGCATGAGGTGGGGACCCGCCCAGGTTTACGACGAGTCTTCCCACTTGACCCACCCTTGTCTTGGCGTACTTCCATAGTCTGAGGCAGCTGGAGAGGGGCAGACGTAGGAGGCCCTGAACCAGATTCACTGAAATTGGTCCAGAGAGAAGGAACGCTAGCCACCCCAATTGCAAACAGCGCCCGCGCCCACACTACATCAGATCTTTTTGGGAAAACATGGGTTCGATCTCTTTGGTCGAATCACGTGCACTTCAAAAGGCGCAGCTCGACGGTGCTCTAAATTCTCCGGGTCGCGAGTGTGCCACTGTGGACGGTTCAGCGGATGTCCAAGCATACATGTGCTTTGGTGCCCATTCTGCCCATTCTACTTTCTACGATTCAAACAAAATTTCAACATCACCGGTTGCGATCAATACAACAAGATCGATAACATCTACCTGGATGACTGAAAGACATGGTGCAAGATGTATGGAAGGAATTCGAACAATCTGTGTCGGTAAATTAATCCTTGACTGGGTGGTGCGTCTGATTGTTTCATCTATGCATCTTGGCTTATCACATCCTTGATACCGACTCGACTCCCGACGGTGTGGATAAGCGATAGCCCTGGTTGTGGTGGATCGTCTCTCATGTCTAATATTGTGTCTGTCGCAGAGACTTTGAACGATCTTGTAATGTGTCCCAGGTTCATGTCCTTGACGCTCTGAACAAATAAATTTCATTCCAGAACGTTATTGATACTCTGACACGCTGGTTGCGTCTTGTTGGCCTATTTTAAATCCTGGTCGTGAGCTGGGACTACCATAGTTCATTCTAGTTCGATAACCCCTTGTTATGCCACCAATTTCCTGGGTGTTCCATTCAGACAGAGAACGTTCTTACAGGATATTTGTAAAAGGTGCGAGAATATTGATATACTCTGCCAGCACATCTTAGATCTCTCGTTCAAGGGTGCAGATGAGATTGTCGTTGACATGTTCAAAATCCTTGTTGGTGCTATCATAGTCGCCAAGGAACCTCTTATTGGGCTGATCTCTCTCATTTTCTAGATCTTTCGTGGTCAAAATGTGGCGCTTTTATCAACCAAGAGTTGCCATTCAATATTTGTGGATTGGAGTTGTTGGGTACTGAAAACAACTGTGAACCTACTGTGCCTGGCCTAGTACTCGGTCAGGCTAGCTAAAGCAGAGTAGTATACAATAAATACAGTCTGCACAGTATGTTAGGAACTTCAGATAGCAAGGCCAACTAGTTGTCTCCCATCTGACATGCTTTCAATATTTTTATGTGATGCCGCTGCCATGATATGAATATTTTGCCACAGGGAGTGCTAAATTGCGCCAGTTCAGGTACTCGGTCACCCGTGGGAACTTCCTGCACAGCCACCACTACCAACACCACCTCGCATGGGCACGACTAGACTGGTGACCTGTCCTTCACGTGAGACGAAGCAAGTTCTTCGACAGAAGGACTGGTCGAGCTGAGTTTAAAATGGCTGGTCGAGCGGAAATTATCTCGTTTAGGACTTAGCACTATTTACACAAACGGAAAATATTACAAATATGACAATGCCGATGCTGGACGTAGATATTAAGTCGGAGAGGGAACTTACTTTCACGATCGTCAATCGCACCTGCGAAGACAGCACCATGGCTGATCGTGTACCGTCCAATCCTGTTCTTGGAGACCCCTTCCAGCTCCCAATTGACTTAGATCCATTGGCAGTCGACACCTCCAATATAGAATCCAGAAAGGTTTTCACTGGTTGTCGCTCCAGGGGAATGATGTCTTGAAACAATTTTGTCAAGTCAGCAAGACCCATGTTGCGCACCAGAGGGATAGAAGTATCCAGTCTGGCCTGCAGATCGGAGACATAGGGTGCTGTAAAGATGTTCCCGACATTGACCGCCATGCATACGACCGAAACAGCCAGTGCGATCAACGATCATGAAAGTAAGTTCCCTCTCCGAACTAAAATCTACGTCCGGCATCGGCATTGTCATATTTGTAATATTTTCTGTTTGTGTAAATAGTGCTAAGTCCTAAACAAGATAATTTCCGCTCGACCAGCCATTTTAAACTCAGCTCGACCAGTCCCTCTGTCGAAAAACTTGCTTTGTCTCACAAGAGGGACTGGTCACGAGTCTAGGGCACGACGTGCCAGACCACTGCAAAGACGGCGGAGGTGACCCACTGTCACAAGGTAGTCCCCTGCCAACTGGCAAGGGTAGAAATGGTGCAGATGAGGCACACCAGTGTGTGCTCTGATTCTTGTTGAGTGACTCCCAACAACACCACTCTGGCTAACTGCTGGCCACCCTTGCCCTCAGGCCCATCCCAGACGTATCATTCTAGAGCCCAGTGCGATGGATTGTGCTCCTTTGCTTCACTCAGTTCTCTTCATTTTGCCTATGCACTTTTCAGTGTATCTCCACCCTCATTTTCTTCTTCATTGTCCTGTCTCCCATCGTTCTCGACAACACCATATCATCCCTGCACTCAGCTTGCCTTTCAAGACCATCTGTACCACCATTCAAGATCCCCATCTCAGGACTTTGACCCATTCCCCAACCTACCCTTTGACGTCGATCTCACTCAGTTTCGGTTCGTTTCGCATGATATCTATATCGCTCGATTCACGTTTTCAAGGGCTTTCCGACGGTTCCAAGCTCATAAGATTCGGCCCAGTAGTTCCACAGATTCTCGCATGTCTTTGTTGTGGCATACCTGGAGGATGATTTGGCGATATCGACAGTTTGACAGCTCGTCAATCGTTCATTCTTGGGTCTCGATAAGTCCCATTTCGTGCCCTTCTAACGAGCCCGATATCACTCAGATCCACCCACACGTCGTCGACAAACACCTTTGTCTTTGTACCCTTCTCTTACATTGTGCCCAATTTCGTTTTCACTCGATATTCCACGTATCCCTTGTCGATTGCATCCCTTCGGTTCGTCTCGTCAACCGCATCAAAACGACCCCGCATTTGTAGGATTCCGTTCAGCGGTTCCAAAGATATGTATTTCTTTGTTCTTTGGACCAGATAGGATTATGATTCGGCCATATCTCCAGATTGACCCAACAGATTCCCTCCATCTTTGGATCGTCACGACGCCTCGTCCATACCTTTCCAACGACCCCAAGATCGTCCATATCCGTCCACGCGTTATTGACCAACGACATACCCCCTCCCCCCTCATCACCAGGCAGACCCATTTCATGGCTCTTTCCTCACCGTTTCGGACCGTTAGACACTTGTCCTAGAGCTCCCCCTCGAGCTCCTCATGGTTTCCTCATCTGCTTTCATCTATTTCGCCTCCCCCATCATTACCGTCATTGTCTCTACGACTTTAGATTTTGGACCCCTATCCAGACCAATCTGCTAATATTGCCTTCGTTTTATGCCCAATTCTTTCGTCAAGTGCTCATTTTGCACCCCTCATCTTCGTCTCTCAGTGTCATCATCATTCCCGGCCCAACTTCCGGTCAATTATCCTCCAATTTTCGCTTTTTCAGCCATATCCTCATCATTCATGTACGATTTCTTCGACTAAGCCTATCTTTGGAACCTTACAGGATGGTTTGCAGTCGCTTTTCGTTTGACTGGTCATCAGAGTATGGTTCGCAGTCCCCTTTTCGGCCATCAGAGGATGGTTCGCAATCCCCTGTCATTGACTGACCATCAAGCAGGGTTTCCTTTGCCTATGGATTTTTTTCATTTGTGTTTTGTATTGATGTCGGAACAAGACCGACGTTGTCGATATCGAGGCCATCACGAGGCACAGGATGTGCCACGTCACCACCAACGGCGGGCTATGTCTCCACGCTGTATCGCCCACGTCCTACTCGTTACAACTAGAATAGCCGTACAACCGTCCAACGACGGTTGCGATCAAGATTGGGGGATGCCACAACATCGACCACGACCTGTTGGTGTAGACGATGACGAGCCATACAGCTCTAGCCACCACCTCAATGACGCAATGCTGAGCCCAATGGCTAATTCCTCGGCGACCTGCCACTTGGATCCACTCTGTGAGCACCTCCTCCTGTGCAGTAGTAAGCAGGAGCTCATGCGCATGGCCCTCCTTGTGGGTAAGGATGCCATTCCATCTATCAGTAAGAGTGCTTCGAGGGACCTCAAACTGCATTGCCATGTTTCGGATGGAGAGATTTGGCTTGCCATTGGGTTTGGTACCCGAGGCAACAAGCACAGTGAGTGTGTGCTCCATTAGCTGTGCCTGAGTGAGATCTACAAGCAAAGGGGGTTCAGCAAGAGGTGGAGCCATGGTGGGAAGCCAAGATTTGTGTGGGGGGAAGGATTCAAATGTAAAGTGATAAAAACACGTTGAAGGTATGTATTGTTGTGATCAAAGTTGAATGTGGAATTGCTGAATGTAAAAAATTGGATAAAATCTGTAAATAGCAGAGAACAAAAGGGGTGGTGCTGAGGTTTGACATACGAAAAAAAAGTAGAGCAAATTGTTCCCTCCTTGTTTGGTAGGCTTGCATTGATTTTGTCTGATATGAAACAGGCTTTAATGCTACAACACAGGAATATGAGGAAACATAGGCTTTACTTGGTGCAGTGTGAGGAGGAGGAACTTTTGAAATGAAGGGTTAATTCGCCAGCTGTGTTGTGCCAAATTTTGAAGTAGAATGGATAAGAAATCAAGGAGAATGAAGCCTTGGCTGGATTAGTCATCCCCAGCCCGATAGCCAAAGCTGACCAAATCCTCATGAGTCACCCATCAAACAGTTGTAATCCTCAATGCAGGTGGATCAGTAACTTGAAATTTGGCACAGACATGGCCTCAAGTACAGCTTGTTAGTCTATACTGCAGAAAGTATCTAAAAAGCATTGCCTTCAGATATAGAAGCAACTGACCAAGTACCTGGTCTGACCGACTTCCTGACCAGGCACAGTATTTCTCGCAGTGAATAATGGATTCAATATCCACTTATTTGCAATTATCAAGTTGTTGTTGACTCACCTTTGCGACACGATGATGAACCATGATGGCTACAATCTTAGGTGAGTGTATTGAGAGTGTTCAGATATCCAGGCAGCAATGCACATGTTGTTGGTCTTTGAAGCCGAGTTGGCTGGAAAGCCGCAGAGGGAGATTGCGATATTAGTGTCAGGGAAGCAGTTGTTATATGAGGTGGGTAAGGATGATGAGACAGGTGAGGCTAGGGATAGAGCGAAGGACAAAGGAAAAAAAGGGGGAGAGAAGGGGGAGGCCAAGGATGTTGGTGGATGGGATGTGGCGTTTACAGGCATGTCTGCCATGCAGCTGGAAACAGTCAAAGTGGCCACCCGAGAGGTGAGTGTAAGCATTGATCTAGTCAACTGAACAAAAATTGTGTGTTACATATGTTCATCCACATCCATCTCATCATCGACATTGTTTACTTCAAGAACCATTCCTACCCCTTCATTCCAGTCCTTGGTGCTATCATCATGGTACAAACTATGGACTGCCACTGCACAATATTTGCCTGCAAATGTGAGCCCATATTCATGGACCCTCGTTGTGTGGGGGGGGGCTTTTGCACGATATTGGCGATCTTTAATTTGATGGAGTTCAATAGCAGTAGCTTGTTTGAGGTTTCGTTTTAAATCACTGAGCTGCTTGAGCACTTTCTTGGTGCCTGTCTTCTTGTACTTTGAGACTGTTTTGATCTTGAAAATGAGTGATAGTCAGCTATCTACTGTTCGTGGGTGTGCTGTGATATCGGATCTACCATGTCCATCGTCCTGTTCCATCCTGACATTGTAATAGTGACCAAATAGGAAAAACAAGAGCATAAAGCTCAATGTTTGGTAAACTTTCTCTGTATGTTGTGGCATGCAAAATGAAGAGAGATGTTGTTGTAAAAAGGATGTGAGTCGTAGTTGCAATTTGGTGGCATCCCCATCTATGATGATTTGGCATATATCCATGAAGGAAGGCATAAACAGTGGGTTCAGGTGGTTCTTGAGCCACTGATGCCATTGGGTGGTTACCTCCTGGTTTGGAATTCGAAAGCTACAGTCAGACTGTGATATATAAGCACTAATATGGAGCAATTAGTTATGCATGCACCAAGTATGTGTTATAAACTGGTTGTCGATGAGATGGTTTTACTTTGGAGAGCTCTGTCCCAAGACGATGATAATGTCTCAAGTCCTAGTTATTGGGTTGCTAATGAGGAATCAGACTTAAAGTCTGAGTACGACTAACTAGGGGTTTATATACTGACTACGCTACTGTGGATAAGTCAGTGTAAACACAAAGAATACATGCAACGAGTAGAGATAAGCATGATAAGAGACTTGGAGCATGTGAAAGGATGAAACATGATTGTCAGAAATGAAATGTGTCCTATCTCGGATATATGAAAAGATATGAAATCATGGGGAATCCCAAGTAGAGATAAGACCTGTCCGACTAAGCAGTAATGACTAACATAGAGAGGAAATGAAAATTTACGTCTGTGACATACACCTCGTTTTTCAGGAAATTCGACCCGAATTTCAAACTTGGGCGGTGTCGGTCGTTTCATTCTCTGAGGCCTGAGTTGGGATTTCCTCAGTGGCGGGGGCCTCAATGACCACTGAGAGGGAAGCAATGGGGGTAGCTTCCGAGGCCGCTTCGATGGGGGAAGGGGCTCGGACTGTCGCGATGTCGTCTTCGTCCAGGTATTCCAAGTCGAGGTTGATGGGGTACTCGACTGATGCACTGTAATTGATTAAGGTCTCTGTCATCCCAAGATCTCGTTGGGCCCGAAGAAAATCTTCTCAGGAGAGTCGTTTGGCTTGACGACTCTCTTCCACGAGCTTGACGATGATGGCGCGGGTGGTGACGTCGTAGCAATCGACCCATGTTCGCTTCTTTTGTCGTTAGAGCTCCCAAACTTTGAGCTCACTTTCGTCCCAACGGTTCTTCCAAAACAGGGCGCTCTTTTCTGATGCCTTGAGCTCGGCTTTCAAGACTTCGCGCTCTTGACGAAGTTCTCAGTTCCAGTTGCTGATGCTATTGCTGTGAACCGTGAGACGCGAGATGGTGATGGCGGGGTCTTCAGGAGGAGGGGTCTGCGTAGGGTATTCCTTGAAGAAATCTTCCGCGCGTGCGCAAGCTTGTCAGCGTAACTGTCGAGTGGAGGAGGAAGAGGTGGAGGGACCGGGAGTAGGGGAACGGATGGCGGCGGATGAAGGGATTCGTCCAGCGCATCGAATGGCGACTTGAGGAGAGGGGGATCGAGTGGCGGGCATTATGAACGATGGTTCAACGATGTTGGGAACAATAGTGTTGGGTAGGTTCGTCGAAGGTAGGAAAAGACTGGATGGAATCGTATCAACGATTCTGGGTTTATAAATGCCAACTCGACCTAAAAATAGAATTCAAAAAATGGACAGCCGGAATGATGACAAACGAGTTAAGTCGCCATTTGAATTGAGTCCTCGTAAGTCTTCATAATTTCCTTGGCATGTCATAAGACATTCGATCGTTCTTCCCAAGTAGCTTCTTCAATCGGATAACCTTTCCATTTGACCAAATACTTTCGTCGGCGTTAAGCTCCGGAGTGTTGAAGAATAGATTCAACTTCGTATTCTTCTTCATTCTCAATCAGATCTGGTGGAGGTCGAGATGTATCAGTAATATCAGGGTGGAGCGACTTATCTTCAACGTTTGGTCTCAGGAGTGATACGTGAAAAACTGGGTGGAGCTTCCAAGTTCCGGGGATATCGATAAGATACGCAAGATCTGATACTTGTTTCAGGATCTTGAATGGTCCAGTTCTTCAGTTATCCAACTTCTTGGCGGGTCGAGTCGTCTTGATATTCTTGGTATCTAACCAAACCAAATCTCCAATTTTGAAGGAGGGAGAGAGTTTTCGTTTTCAATCGGCATATTTTTTCATTGATTCTGTGGCGTGTGATAGTGATTTGCCAGCACTCTTCTGAGCACGCGTGAGATGTTCGTGGAAGGTGTTTGCTGTGGGGACGTTACTCAGGGATTCGATTGTGATCGGCAAATGAGGGTGACGGCCATATTCTAAATAGAAGGGTGATTGTGATGTGGCAGAGTGTTGTCGATTATTGTAAGCGAATTCGGCAGAAGCCAGCCATTCGGACCAGTCGTCTTGCATGAAATTGGTGTAGAACCGTAGGTAGACTTCGAGTTCTTGGTTCATTCGTTCAGTCTGACCATCGGTCTCGGGATGATAAGCAGTAGACAGTCCAGAAATGGTTCCTAGGAGTTTGTTGAGGGCTTCAGTGAATTTTGACGCGAATTGGACTCCACGATCAGAAATGATCTTTTTTGGCCATCCATGATGCTTCCAGATGTGATCACGGAACAGTCGGGCAGCGCCTTCTGATGAGAGATTGGAAGTCATCGGAATAAAGTGGGCACGTTTTGTAAAGCGATCGACGACTACCATCACGGCATTGTATCCAAGCGAGTCAGGTAGTTGAACAATGAGATCGACGGTTATCTCAGTCCATGGTTCGGTAGCGGGGGGTATAGGTTGTAGGAGTCCTGTCAGCTTCGAAGGGTAATTCTTGTTTTGCTGGCAAGCAGGACAGGATCGTACATAGTTGATAACGTCTTGAGAGACGCCATCCCAAACAAAGTTTCGGAGTACTAGCTCCTTCGTCTTCTCAATGCCAGGGTGTCCAGTGTGGGGGTAGGCGTGGGACAGTCGTATTATGTCTGTGCACAGAGATACTTCCTCTGGCACCACAATTCGACCTTCAACATCGCGAACCAACCCATCAGCTTGGTCCCAAAACAATGAGGCATCCTCGATTTTCTGTGAGATCTTGTTCGGTATTGGTAGCTTGAAGTGTAATCTTGCGAAAAAGTCCGGTTCTGAAAGTTTGACGATTGAATTGATCCAGTGTTCATCCGCAATTAAAATCTCATCCTCCACCTTGCCTTTACCCTCGTCGAAATAATCCGGGCGCCTAGATAATCCATCGGCTTTGTTCTTTCTCCCTGGGACGTATTCGATTTTGTATTCATATCTTGACAGAATTTCCGACCAGCAAGCACGTCGTCCAAACAATACACGAGCGATACTGAAATATTTGAGGGCAAGACTGTCGGTACAGATTAGAAGGTCATGTCGTGAGCCTTCCAAGAGATGTCGCCATGCTTTAAGACAGTCTATTATCGCCAGAAGCTCAGCATCGTGAGTTGGATACTTCTTTTTGGCAGGGGTTAAAGATCTTGAATGAAAGCCTACGGGTTTCCAGTCGTTTTCATGCAGTTGAGACAGTATTCCTCCTAAGGCAAAGCCAGAGGCGTCAGTCTCCAAGCAGTATGGTAGGTCTTGGTCCGGTACTTCGAGGACAGGGGCATTCGTGAGGGAATCTTTCAATTGATCAAAGGCGTGTTGTCGTTTGGGAGTCCATTCCCATATAGTATCTTTGCGGAGTAACTGGTTAAGTGGTTGGGCGATCTTTGAAAAGTCCTTGATGTATTTTCTCCAGAAATTCGCACTTCCGAGAAAGGATTGGAGTTGTTTTACCGTTCGAGGTTCAGGCCATTCGGCAATGGCTTTGATCTTCTTGGGATTGGTTCCGATATGACCTTTTGTCAAGGTCATTCCTAGATAGATCACCTCTTCCTTCTCGAATTGGCATTTGACAGGTTTACAGGAGAGTTTGTTTCTCTTCATGATATCAAGGGTTTTGAACGTCCAATAATGCAGTTCTTCTAGATCATCTCTGCAGATGAGAACATCGTCAATATAGATAAAAACACAACCTGATTTCAATACTTCAGTGAATTGCGTATCGATCATTCGTTGGAACATAGCTGGAGAGTTTCGCAGACTAAAGAACATCACTCTTGGAACATAGAGTCCCTTGACCGTGTTGAAGGCGGCTTTCCATTCGTCACCTTCCCTAATTCGAATATTGTTAAATCCCCATTGGATATCCACGACTGTGAATAGTGCAGCAGATCGTAACTTTGGTTGTTGAACGATTTGATGAAGAAGTGGTAGGGGATATCAATCAGGAACGGTAAAGTGATTCAGGTAACGGTAGTCTTCGATTGGTCTGTATCCAGCGTCTTGTCCTTTCGCGTTGATTTCTTCAGCTTTCTTGCTCAGGAAGAAGGGAGCGGCCTGGGGTGAGGATCCTTTGAATATTCGTCCAGTAGCCACATTTTCTTCCAAGAACTTCACTAGGAAGTCTATCTCTCAAGGGGACATCGGATAAGTCACGTCATTTTGGGGTATGAAGTTATCTTTAAGATCAATGGCGTGATCGAACTTGGAATGAGGTGGAAGGCAATCGAAGGACTCCTTGGCAAAGACACTAGCATAGTCTTTCCAATAGACCTCCAGTACAAACTTTTGCATATCTTCCTCCACCATGCTGGCTCGAGATTCGTCTGATTTTGAAATACTTGTTATCGCCAGCGAGACCAATTCTACCACAGAGGGCTCTACTTCGCCGCTACAATACTGACGAGAAGTCTCTTTGCCTCTGAGAGCCAGTGTTGACTTCTCCCAGTCAATACTAGGGTTTTGAGCTCTGAGCCATGGGTAGCCGAGGATAATATCAAACTTGGATCCGAGGTCAGTCACTTCCAAATGGATCCTTTCAGTGTGTCCACCTGGAGCTTCTATCCAGACATCTGTGTCAAAAACGATCGGGCCTCCTCGGTTCTCTGACCCATTGGCATTCCATACGGGATTGGGGTTTCCAAATCCTGAAGAGTAAATTCGTGACGAGTTGCGAAATTCTCGTCTATAAAGTTTCCAGAAGCTCCGCTATCAATAAGACACGTGGCGGGGACACATCGGCCACTGTCTGAAGCTTTGATCCAAATATCCATCGTAAGTCCTGAATCGCCCTTTTCGATAGTACTAAGAGTTCGAAATAGATTGCATGGGGTAATGGTACATCGAGCGGTATGGTCCGTAACATTGAGCGTATCATCCGAACCTTTTAAAAACCCTGGGACTTCAAGTCCGCTGCCAGCCTCTTCTTTCGATCATCCAACCAATTGCGTATACCAGATTTCGCCATATCCAACGGAGTCTCGCTTGTTCCCAGTGTAGGGGGTGAGTTAACGTTCTCCACGTTGGGCTCAGTGGTAACAACACATACGTCGCAACCTTGACCTCGTCCTCGTCCTCTGTAACTGCCTCTACCTCAGAAGTATCCTCCTCGACGTGAGGAAGAGGTATCGGGTAGATTCTTCGCATCACCGGCGACACGGTTTGGGCAGGCATTCGCGAAGTGCCCTGGTTGGCTGCAGGAATAGCAGTTTCCATACGGGATTGTAAGGGCAGAAGAGGAAGATTCTTCTCTTTTGACAGTGGGGGCTGCTGTCGTTTGACGGGTCGTTGTTGCAGCCACAGACGATCCTCAGGTAGGAAAGGGGTTGGAATATTGGGGTCAGGACGTAGAGGACTGTTTCTGTGAGGCCAGAATGTCCTTTTGATGTTGGTAGTGTGTCGTGGCATCCTTCCACTCTTGAAGTGTGGTTGGGACGGCGGGGAGTCAGTAGGCATATTCAATGAACTCGGAATCGAGTCCAGCTTGGTAAAGATCGATGAGGGCGGCGTCGTTGAAACCGGTATCGACCTGTAAAGCGCTGAAACGCAGGTTGTAGTCTTCAATCTTCTTTCTTCCTTGGCAGAGGTTCTTGATGTCGTTGCAAGCGTGGGACTGTCTGTCGATTCCTTTGAATGTTGACCAGAATCGAGTTACAAATGCGGCCCAAGTAGCAGTCGGGCCAGTCCAGTTGACAGTTCTCATGTCGTTAGTCTCTTTTTCAGACCAAGTTTGGGCCATCATGCCCTTCATGAAGGAAAGGGCAAAAGGGATTTTGTGTTCGTCGCGGTACGGCTTTCCCATGAAATACAATTCGCAGCTGTTAATAAATTTGTTGACGTCCTGCTGTCGACCAGTGAATTCGTCTGGCTTAGCCATCTTTATCTCGATGGTGGGAGTGGCAGGAGGTTGAGGTTGAGGTTGCGGTGGGGGCTGAGGCTGAGCTTGGGCAGCAAGTTGTTGGTGGAGATCTTGGATCTCTGCCGCCTGGTTTGCGTTTGAAGCCTGGAGGTTGGCCATTTCCCTCCGCAAGTCGTTCATGACTGCGAGAATCTCGTTGAGGTTGGGAACAGGGGGGTTAGCACAGGAACCCATTGGATCTGGTGATGGTGAAGGTGAAGGTGTTGTTAAGGGTGAAGAAGGTCGAGTAGGTTGTTGGAACGGGAAGGGTTGATATCTAACAGTAGGGGGAGTGATGGGACGTTGTGACTGGGCGGCGGCAAGTAAGCGAGTTGTTTCGCTTCGAGTTCTTCCTAGAGTTTGCGAGATGCTTGGTAGAGGAGAAGCTTGATTAGCTTCTTCGTTGGGGTCTGGGAAGATTCGAGTTTGTGAGTAGAGTGATTGAGAAAGAGGATTTTTCTGCTCAGAGGGATCGTAAAGGTCCTCGTCATCGTCGTCCAGTGTGAAGATAAGGGTGGATCAAGTAGGGGGGGAGAGAGCAAGAAGGAAGTCTGATTCTTGTTATAAACTGGTTGTCAATGAGATGGTTTTACTTCGGAGAGCTCTGTCCCAAGACGATGATAATGTCTCAAGTCCTAGTTATTGGGTTGCTAACGAGGAATCAGACTTAAAGTCTGAGTACGACTAACTAGGGGTTTATATACTGACTACGCTACTGCGGATGAGTCAGTGTAAACACGAAGAATACATGCGACGAGTAGAGATAAGCATGATAAGAGACTCGGAGCATGTGAAAGAATGAAACATGATTGTCAGAAATGAAATGTGTCCTATCTCAGATATATGAAAAGATATGAAATCGTGGGGAATCCCTGGGGAATCCCAAGTAGAGATAAGACCTGTCCGACTAAGCAGTAATGACTAACATAGAGAGGAAATGAAAATTTACATCCGTGACAGTATGACCCTTTGAATTCATGCATAGTAAGGTACCTAGTGTAGTAGAGGAGTCCCCAAAGACCATCATCAGATATAGTATCTAATCTGGAATTAGATTATGTTATGAGATAAAAGTGGATGAAGCGGATGAAGCAAAATGCGGAAGACTATGTTTTGAAGTTTGTATGTTCATCCACCTTTAATTGAACACTCTTCTGCATGATTAGAAGGTCAAGATTAGCACAAAACCCAGCAGTTGCATGCCAAAGATTTTGTGTCAAGGGGGGATGTCATCCTATTAAATTTATCGGTTTAAGGCCTAGTAATCGAACTAATTACAGTACCTGTTTCCACCCAGAAGTCTGAAATGGTATTCCGCTCCAATGCTTGAATAACAGAGAGGGGGTTAAAGAGTTTAATAGTGCCAGCACTTCCTCTCGCTATATAACCGTTGTAATGTTTGCGCAGCATGGCAATGTCAAGCTGGTCACATGATGATTAGTAAGTGGACAATGACAAACAATTATTGCTGCACCTGACAATGGTGATAGGCATTACACAATAATTTGACCTCTGGCTCAGTGAATAGGAAGAAACTAGAGTAGCGGTCATCTTTAGCATGCATAGGGAAGACCTGTGTGGTTTCATTAGAGAGCAATAAGCAATAAACTATATATACAGACCTCAACATTATTCAGTTGTGACAACCAACCAGACTTGGCTGTTCTACAAATCCCAACCATCAGACTTGAGTACACAGCAGGATTATCCTTCAGATTTTATCATTTATTATTATTTTGTTAATTTAAATCTTAACAAACCTTTAAGAGTGAGCCAAAGACCCATCTGAAGAACATATTTGCCTGTATTAGATAAGCAATAGTCAATGGATAATACCTAAGTATGATAAAAAACCTACTTGAAGCATGTAGTTATTCTCTATTGCAGAATGCATAGGCGTATCATATTCATCAATCAAGGTGATGATAGCCTGGTTATAAGCAAACTGTAACATCTCTGACAGTGCTTTCAGGGTTAATGTGTTTTGAAGGTTTTGCTGATTTCTTCTTTCTTCAAACCATTGTGTCTACTTGACATTAACAAATGCATTAGCATGCTTGCCAAGTAATTCAAGAAGCATTTCATCAAAACTGTTTAACATCTCATTGAACATGGTTCCTTGCACATCCTTGGATTATCAGGATTATTTCGTGCACTTAAGTATATAAATAATATAGTGTACCTTTAGATTGATGTATAAGATGGGATATTTTTGATAATGCTGGCCTACAAGATCGTTATGAACCTTAGTAATGAGTGTGTTCGCAAAGTTGCTTTTTGTTATATCGCAACTAAGGGGATTTCATTGAGGTTGCTCAAGAAACTCTCTAAATAAACAGCATGAGCTAATTACAATAGAAATGGCATAACTAACCAAATTATAGAGAGCATAAATGATTTTCCGCAATGCCTAGGATGAAGGACTAAGTGGTGGCTAGGGCTATTTCACAGGAATGCCTCAATGGCAAGAGTTTTGTCGATAAAGGTGACAGCTCAGGGGGTAAAGAACTCCTGGAATGCGCTTGCACTAGATGAGAGTGGACCCTAGATAACAACTGCAATACAGTCATTATCATCGTCAACAGTGAGCAGGTGGTGATAGGAGTCATAAGCCATGACTAACGGCATCAGCAAAACCTAAAAATACTTAAGGTACTTGATGTTACTTGACACTACTAAAATCTACTTGATACACTTAGTCAACTTAATTTAAGTAATGTCAAGTAAATTAACATATAATCAAGAACATCAAGATATTAAGAGAAAACATTTTACTTATTATACTTTTACCTTATTAACTTGAAGCTACTTAAAGTACTTGAAGCTACTTGAAGCTACTTAAAGCTACTTGAAGCACTTGAAACACTCAATAAAGTTACTTGAAGCATGTAATGAAGTTACTTAAAGTACTTAAAGTACTTAAAGCTACTTGAAGCACTTGATAAAGTTACTTAGAGTACTTGAAGTACTTAAAGCTACTTAAAACTACTTGAAGTACTGGAAGCTACTTGAAGCTACATGAAGTATTTGATGAAGTACTTGATGAAGTTACTTAAATACTTGAAGTACTTAAAGCTACTTGTAGTATTTGATAAAGTACTTGATAAAGTTACTTAAATACTTGAAGTGTTAATAAAGTTACTTAAACACTTGAAGTACTTGACAAAGTTACTTAAATACTTGAAGCATTAACAAAGCTACTTGAATACTTGAAGTGTTAATAAAGTTACTTAAACACTTGAAGTACTTAACAAAGTTACTTAAACACTTGAAGTACTTGACAAAGTTACTTAAACACTTGAAGTACTTGACAAAGTTACATAAATACTTGAAGCATTGACAAAGTTACATAAATACTTGAAGCATTGACAAAGCTACTTGAATACTTGAAGTGTTAATAAAGTTACTTAAATGCTTGAAGTACTTGACAAAGTTACTTAAATACTTGAAGTACTTGATAAAGTTACTTAAATACTTGAAGCACTTGACAAAGTTACTTAAATACTTGAAGTACTTGACAAAGTTACTTAAACACTTGAAGTACTTGACAAAGTTACTTAAAGTACTTAAAGCTACTTGAAGTACTAAGAGCTACTTAAGGCTACTTAAAGCTACTTGAAGTACTTAAAACTGCTCAAAATTACTCAAAGCTACTTAAAATCATTTTATCTATATAGAATTCTCTAAGTTTTTCAAGTATAAATGAAGTAGTTTCAAGTGCTTCAAGTAACCTCAAGTACTTCAAGTATTTAAGTAACTTTATCAAGACTTCAAGTATTTAAGTAACTTTGTCAAGTACTTCAAGTATTTAAGTAACTTTATCAATACTTCAAGTGTTTAAGTAACTTTGTCAAGTACTTCAAGTGTTTAAGTAACTTTGTCAAGTACTTCAAGTGTTTAAGTAACTTTGTCAAGTACTTCAAGTGTTTAAGTAACTTTATCAAGTGCTTCAAGTATTTAAGTAACTTTATCAAGTGCTTCAAGTATTTAAGTAACTTTATCAAGTGCTTCAAGTATTTAAGTAACTTTATCAAGTGCTTCAAGTATTTAAGTAACTTTATCAAGTACTTCAAGTATTTAAGTAACTTTGTCAAGTGCTTCAAGTATTTAAGTAACTTTATCAAGTGCTTCAAGTATTTAAGTAACTTTATCAAGTACTTCAAGTGCTTCAAGTGTATCAAGTAACTTATACTAAAAATGTGAAATTTACTAAGTCCAAAACTTATACATATTTATAGCAAATCTATGTCATTTTTATATAGGAGTAAATAGTCTAGTGGTTAGTATACATAAACTTTGTACTTTATTCAAGAGTGTGAGAGTTCAAATCTAGTTCAGTACAATATTAAATAATTATTAATACAATTCTTAGGCTTATATAATAATAATTTTTTATTTATTAAAATAGTGATTATGTAGGATTATGTAATATTAAGTAATTAAACAATTAAGTAATTAAGTACACTTAAGTAGGCTCAAGTACACTCAAGTACACTCAAGTATACTCAAGCACACTTATGATGTTCAAGTACACTTAAGTATGCTCAAGTACACTTATATATACTCAAGCACACTTACATATGCTCAAGCACACTTATATATGCTCAAACACACTTACATATGCTCAAGCATACTTATATATGCTTAAGCACACTTATGTATACTCAAGTACACTTAAGTATGCTCAAGTAGAATTATAATTTACTTATTTAATAAACTTAAGTCAAGTATTTAAGTACTTAAGAAAGTTTCAAGCACAGGGACCTACTGAATTTAAGTTCAATTTTTACTTATTTCAAGTTCAATTTTACTTGACTCAAGTTTAATTTACTTGAAAGAATGTTGCTTGAACTTGTTTGAAATAGCCATTAAGCAAGCTTTAAGCAACTTCAAGTAGCCTCAAGTAAATTTAGGTTTTCCTGATGGGTCATTTTCCATTTCTGATAATTGGGAGGTAAATAGAATAAAATAAAGAGAAAATGGGCATGGAAAGGAACAAGGGGATGAATGGATGGAGGGGGGTAGTGTCAGGACCGAGGTTCCAAGGGGGTTCTCTGGGCCTAACACGACACAATCTAGGTTTGACAAGTATTCCAAAGGACAGTTGGATTTAAGACAGAACCACAGTATGTAGACAAGTAAGTCAAAACTAGAGTAGTCTACTATAAAATGTGTATTTTATATATGCATAGTAAATAAAGGGATTTTATAAAGGACTAAGAGGAACAGACATCTAAGGGTCATTGTCACGGACATAAATTTTCATTCCTTCTCTATGTTAGTCATCATTGCTTAGTCAGATTAGTCTTATCTTTGCTTGGGATTCCCCATAGTTTCGTATCTTTTTATTTACCCTAGATAGGATACCTTTCATTTCCGATGATTATGTTTCATCTCTTCACATGCTCCAAGTCTTCTATCATGCTTATCTTTACTCGTCGCATGTATTCCTTGTGTAAACACTGACTCATCCGCAGTAGCGTAGTCAGTATATAAACCCCTAGTTAGTCGTACTCAGACTTTAAGTCTGATTCCTTGTTAGACAACCTAATAACTAGGACTTGGGACACTACCATTGTCTTGGGACAGAGCACTCTGAAGTAAAACCGTCTCGACAATGACCAGTTTATAACAAGAATCAGACTTCCTTCTTGCTCTCTCCCCTCTACTTAATCCACCCTTGCTTTCACACTGGACGACGACGATGAGGACATCTACGACCCCTCTGAGCAGAATCCTCTTTCCCAGTCACTCTACTCACAAACCTGAATCTTCCCAGACCCCAATGAGGAAGTAAGTCAAGCTCCTCCTCTACTAGGTATCTCACAAGCTCTAGGAAGGACTTGAAGCGAAACAACTCATTTGCTCACCGCCACCCAGTCACAACATCCCATCACTCCCCCTACTGTTAGGTATCAACCCTTTCCGTTCCAACAACCTACTCGACCCTCTTCACCCTTAACAACACCTTCACCTTCACCATCACCTGATCCAATGGGTTCTCGTGCTAACCCCCCTGTTCCCAACCTCAATGAAATCCTCGCAGTCATGAATGACTTGCAGAGGGAAATGGCCAACCTCCAAGCTTCAAACGCACAACAGGCGATAGAGATTCAGAATCTCAACCAGCAACTTGCCGCCTAAGCTCAGCCTCAACCCCCACCGCAACCTCAACCCCAACCTCCTGCCGCTCCCACCATTGAGATAAAGATGGCCAAACCAGATGAGTTCACCAGTCGACACCAGGACGTTGACAAATTTATTAACAGCTGCGAATTGTACTTCATGGGAAAACCGTACCGCGATGAACACAAGATCCCCTTTGCTCTTTCTTTTATGAAGGGGACCAACACTCAAACCTGGTCCGAAAAGGAGACCAACGACATGAGAGCTGTCAATTGGACTAGCCCAACTGCTACCTGGGCCACATTTGTAACTCAATTTTGATCCATGTTTGAAGGAATTGATAGACAATCTCATGCTCACAACGACATTAAGAATCTCCACCAGGGAAGGAAGAAGATAGAAGATTACAACCTGCGCTTCAGCGCTTTACAGGTCGATACCCATTTCAATGACACCACCCTCATCGATCTTTACTAAGCTGGACTCGATTCCAAGTTCATTGAATTTGTTTACCGACTCCCCACTATCCCCACCACGCTTCAAGAATGGAAGGATGCCACGACACGTTACCAACACCAGAAGGACATTCTCGCTTGACAGAAACAGTCCTCCATGTCCCGACCCCAATACTCCAATCCTTTTCCTGCCTGAGGTGAGGCAGAGGCAGTTACTGAGGTCGAGGTTGAGGATGAGGTTGTGATGTATGTGTTATTACCACTGAGCCCAATGTGGAGAATGTCAGCTCGCCCGCTACACTGGGAGCGAGCGAAACTCCATTGGATATAGTGAAATGTGGTATACGCAATTGGTCAGATGATTGAAAGAAGAGGCTGGCAATGGACTTGAAGTCCCAGGGTTTTTGAAAGGTTCGGACAATCTGCCCAATGTTATGGACCATACCACTCGATGTACCATTACCCCATGCAATCTATTTCGAATTCTTGGTGCTATTGAAAAGGGTGACTCAGGACTCACAATGGATGTTTGGATCAAAGCTTCAGACAATGGTCGACGTGTCCATGCCATGTGTCTTATTGATAGTGGAGCTTTTGGAAACTTTATGGATGAGACCTTCGCAACTCGTCACAAATTTACTCTTCAGGATTTGGAAACCCCAATCCCCATATGGAATGCCGATGGGTCAGAGAACTGAGGAGGCCTGATCGTTTTTGACACAGATGTCTGGATAGAAGCTCCAGGTGGACACACTGAAAGGATCCATTTGGAAGTGACCGACCTCGGATCCAAGATAGATATTATCCTCGGTGATACGACCCCTTGGTCCCCTGAGCTCCGGAGTACATGTGTCATATATCTACGTGTTCCCCCAGACATCTACTACACTGCTACGATGTCCCCGACTACGCGATTTGGCTTCCTGTCCAGCGATTTATCTCCGAATGCTTCGGATTTCTGCAAATTTCTTCAAATTCTCCGATCCTTCAATTCGCATTCGCAGCTCATATCAAAGGATGCATCTGATAGCCAGACGTCCATTGTGTAGATCCTCATCGTTTCCATTGACCCTTTCACTGGTGGCTTCGTTCAGAAGTCTCATCCCTTTACTATATAGCATATAAAGGGATCTTTGTTTTCACAGATATATTTACTTGTAGATATGTTTGTATCATAGAGAAGGAAGATAGATCCCATCGTCCCACGTCTAGTCCTTCATGTTTGAGCCTCTTCAACTGCCTCTAGCACTCTAGAGAGTGCTCCGAATTTCCGATTTCTTCTATTTCTTCGATTTGCACGATTTCTTTGATAGCTCCTTTCTATTGTGCCTCCCACCATCTCTCGGGGCAGATCCCAGAGCTCAGACAGCTCCACATCGCATCATCAGCTACCCATGGCTCAGAGCTCAAAACCCTAGTATCGATTGGGAGAAGTCAACACTGGCTCTAGGAGGCAAAGAGACTTCTCGTCGGTATTGTAGTGGCGAAGTGGAGTCCTCTGTGGTAGAATCAGTCTCACTGGCAATCACAAGTAGTTCAAAATTGGACGAATCTCGAGCCAGCATGGTGGAGGAAGATATGCGAAAGTTTGTACCAGAGGTCTATTGGAAAGACTATGCTAGTGTCTTTGCCAAGGAGTCCTTCGATTGCCTTCCACCGCATTCCGAGTTCGATCACGTCATTGATCTCAAAGATAACTTCGTACCCCAAAATGACGCGACTTATCCGATGTCCCCTCAAGAGATAGACTTCCTAGTGAAGTTTTTGGAAGAAAACGTGGCCACTGGATGAATATCCAAAGGATCTTCACCTCAAGCCGCTCCCTTCTTCCTAAGTAAGAAAGCCGAAGAAATCAATGTGAAAGGACAAGATGCTGGATACAGACTAATCGAAGACTACCGTTATCTGAACCACTTTACTGTTCCTGACTGATATCCCCTACCACTCCTCCATCAAATTGTTCAACAACCAAAGTTACGATCTGCTGCACTATTCACAGTCATAGATATCCGATGGGGATTCAACAATATTCGTATCAAAGAAGGCGACGAATGGAAAGCCACTTTCAACATGGTCAAGGGACTCTATATTCCAAGAGTGATGTTCTTTAGTCTTCGAAATTCCCCAGCTATATTCCAACGGATGATCGATATGCGATTTGCTGAAGTGCTTAAATGTCATGAAATTGGCGTTCACTCTCTTAAAAATTTCTCTCTTTTCTTCATTCTTTTTCTTTTTCTTTCTTATGACAGTTCTTTTGGAAGGGAGGCTGTCTTTATTGGCAGCGGAAACTACTTGTACAAAGGGAGGAGTCTATGTCTGACTAGCTAATTATACTAGTCCATCTTGGCAATCTCCTGCACCATACTGTCCCTCAAGAACTCTACAAAACTCGACACTACCTGACCATCTATTGCGGCCAACTTATTACCCCAGTAGATTGCCCCATTGGTGTCAGCGCCAGAGGCCTGCAACTCGGCGGCCTTCCCTTCTACGAAACTCATCGCTATCTTTCTTGCTTCCTCACCCAACCAATCATTGGTGGGACTCCATAATAAACTGGGAGGAACTTCTTCCTCCTCGATCTTGACGTTGACGTTGGTCAACGACGACGACAAATCTTTGACTAAAAAAGACAGGGAATCAACAACTATGAAGAGAGCGAGAGAGTTAAAGACTCACCACTAGACAAAACACTTGTTGGACCAGGGGTCCAAGGACGGAAAGGGGGGCTGGTAGCCAAGTCCTCAGGCTTAGCATCATCAAAGGGGAGGGGATACCCCCAACGGTCGGAACTCCAATCAACTCGCTCCTCCAAAGGGAGCTTGGAGGTGGGAGGAGGGGCGTCATCATCCCAAGCTAAAAAGGGAAAGCCTATTATCAATAAACACGGACTAATAAAGACAAAACAAAATACATACCAAGCGGATCCTCCATTAAGCCACAAACATGCTGGATCGGCCAGCGAACATACGGACACTTTCTAACCTTATGCTTGCCACCGCAAGAAAAACAGGAGAAGGAAGACCAGCAGAGGTTGGCGTCGGAAGGGATGCGCTGAAGGTAGTAATAAAACGAATCACAATCGAGAAAGACAGGAGCGGTGCGGTGCACCACTCCAGACTGCTTGAAGAATCGGACGTAGTGGCCTTGGTGGGAGGGAGTCATGATGAATTGACAAAGATTGAACTGAAGCATAGGGATACACACCCCACACCTTTTATATGCTCAGACACAAAGGGAAGACCAAAAGGAGGTTCCTCAGTCAAAGAAGAGAAACCCGATACGCTGGACAAGAGATAGAAACAGCGGCGATCTCATGACTAGAAGAACAATAGGAACCAGTCATGAGACAGCACAGCCTGATACTGCGGAAGGCTATGCCCAATAGAGTTGAGTCATCAAAACAACACAGCCTTCCACAGTATGACTAAGAACAATGGCAAACCTTAAACCGGAGGCTGTGAACAATAGAAAATGGGGTGACTGCAGAAGCTGACTCATAGTGACTCCTATTTTAGAAATACTATATAAACCCTGAGGGTGAAGCAGATCATCACTTCGTCCTCCTGTGAGATTACTTGTAGTAGCACGAACGCAATCAGAATCATCAGACTTCTTTTCCATCAGAACAAGAAAAGAGAAACATAAACCCATAACTACTGAGCCAATCATTCATGCCCATATTCCCTAAACTCTCAGCAGAGGCACGCAATGGATTTAACTTGCAGAACAACTTCTTTGTAGAAGTAAAACTTAACTCCGAAGGAATCATCACCCTTTACGAGGATGTCCCCGTCAGAACCTTCTTCTACATCCTACTAGACTTATTAAGCTCCAAGGCCTGCCTTGTGATTGACGAAAAGACTTGCAACTACAGTTGTGACATTAAATCAGGTTGTGTTTTTATCTATATTGATGACATTCTCATCTGCGGAGATGATCTAGAGGAGCTGCGCTACTGGACATTCAAGACCCTTGATATCATGAAAAAGAACAAGCTCTCCTGTAAACCCATCAAATGCCAGTTCAAGAAGGAAGAGGTGATCTATCTGGGAATGACCTTAACAAAAGGTCATATCGGAACCAATCCCAAGAAGATTAAAGCCATAGTCGAATGGCCTGAACCTCGGACTGTAAAACAACTTCAATCCTTTCTCAGAAGTGCGAATTTCTGGAGAAAACACATCAAAGACTTCTCAAAGATCGCCCAACCACTTAACCAGTTACTCTGCAAAGACACCATTTGGGAATGGACTCCCAAACGACAACACGCCTTTGATCAACTAAAGCACTCCCTCACAAATGCCCCTGTCCTCGAAGTACCAGACCAAGACCTGCCATATTGTTTAGAGACTGACGCCTCTGGATTTACCTTAGGAGGAATACTGTCTCAGCTACATGGAAATGACTAGAAACCCATAGGCTTTCACTCAAGATCTTTAACCCCTACTGAAAAGAAATATCTAACCCACAACACCGAGCTTTTAGCAATAATAGACTGTCTCAAAGCATGGTGACATCTTTTGGAAGGGTCGCGACATGACCTTCTGATCCATACTGACAGTCTCGCCCTCAAGTATTTCAGTATCGCTCGTGTGTTGTTTGGACAATGTGCTCACTGGTCAGAAATTTTATTGAGATATGAGTACAAGATTGAATATGTCCCAGGGAGGAAGAAAAAGGCTGATGGATTGTCCAGGCACCCAGATTATTTTGACGAGGGTAAAGGCGAGGTGGAAGATGAGATTTTAATCGCGGAAGAACATTGGATCAATTCGATCGTCAGGCTTTCGAAACTGGACTTTTTCACAAGATTACGCTTCAAGCTACCGATACCGGACAAGATCTTACAGAAAATCGAGGATGCCTCATTGTTTTGGGACCAAGCTGATGGGTTGGTTCGCGATGTTGAAGGTCGAATTGTGGTGCCAGAGGAAGTATCTTTGCGCACAGACATAATATGACTGTCCCATGCCTACCCCCATGCTAGACACCCTGGCATTGAGAAGACGAAGGAGCTGGTGCTCCGAAACTTTGTTTGGGATGGCGTCTCTCAAGACATTATCAACTACGTACGGTCCTGCCCTGCTTGCCAACAAAACAAGAATTTCCCCTCCAAACCAACAGGACTCCTACAGCCTATACCCCCCGCCACCGAACCATGGACTGAGATAACCGTCGATCTTATCATTTAACTACCTGACTCACTTGGATACAATGCTGTGATGGTAGTTGTCAATCGCTTTACGAAACGTGCCCACTTTATTCCGACGACTTCCAATCTTTCATCAGAAGGCACTGCCCAACTCTTCCATGATCACATCTGGAAACATCATGGATGGCCAAAGAAGATCATTTCCAATCGTGGAGTTCAATTCGCGTCGAAGTTCACTGAAGCCCTTAACAAACTCTTAGGAACCATTTCTGGATTGTCCACTGCTTATCATCCTGAGACCGATGGTCAGACTGAACGAATGAACCAAGAACTCGAAGTCTACCTATGGTTCTACACCAACTTCATGCAGGACGACTGGTCTGAATGGCTGGCTTCCGCCGAATTCACTTACAATAATTGACAACACTCCGCCACATCACAATCACCCTTCTATTTAGAATATAGCTGTCACCCTCATTTGCCGATCGCAATCGAGTCCCCGAGTAACGTCCCCACAGCAAACACCTTCCACGAACATCTCACATGTGCTCAGAAGAATGCTGGTGAATCACTATCACACGCCGCAGAATTGATGAAAAAATATGCCGATCGAAAACAGAAACTCTCCCCCTCCTTCAAGGTCAGAGATTTGGTTTGGTTGGACACCAAGAACATCAAGATGACTCGACCCACCAAGAAACTAGATAACTGAAGAACTGGACCATTCAAGATCCTGAAACAAATATCGGATCTTGCGTATCTTATCGATATCCCCAGAACTTGGAAGCTCCACCCAGTCTTTCACATATCACTCCTGAGACTGAATGTCGAAGATAAGTCACTCCACCCTGATATCACTGATATGTCTCAACCTCCTCCAGATCTGATTGAGAATGAAGAAGAATATGAAGTCAAATCAATTCTTCAACACTCTGGAGCTAGACGCCGATAAAAGTATTTGGTCAAATGGAAAGGTTATCCAATCAAAGAAGCTACTTGGGAAGAATGATCGAACGTCTTGCGACATGCCAAGGAAATTGCGAAGACTTATGAAGACTCAATTCAAACGGTGACTTGATTCATTTGTCATTATTCTGATTGTCCATTTTATTACTCTATTTTTAGATCTGAATAGTGCTTATAAACTCAGAGATGTTGATACGTCTCCATACAATCTTTTCCCACTTCCAACAACACCTCTCAACTCAATCAGGAACTGTCAAATATGCCTGCCACTTGATCTCCTTCTCCTCAAGTTGCCATCCGACGTGCTGGATGAATCCCCTGATCTGCCATCCATTCCCCTACCCCTGGTCCCTCCACTGCCACTTCCTCCACTCGACAATTACATTGACAAGCCTGCTCTCACGCAGAAGACTTCTTTGTAGGATGAACTCCTCCTCCCGAGGATCCCGCTGTCACCATCTCATGTCTCACAGTCCATAGTAACAGCGTCAGTAACTGGAACTGAGAACTTCGTGAAGAGCGAGATGCCCTATGAGCCGAGAACGAATCGTTACAAAAAAGCATCAGATTTTGGAAAGACCATTGGGACAACAGCGAGCTCAAGATTTGGGAGCTCCAATGACAAAAGAAGCATACATGGGTAGACTGCTATGACGTCACTACCCACGCCATCATCGTCAAGCTTGTGGAAGAGAGTTGTCGAGCCAAACGACTCTCCAGGGAAGATTTCCTTCGAACCCAACGAGACCTTGCGACGACAGAGACATTAATTGAATATGGGAAATCGGTCAAATACCCTATTGACCTTGACTTGGAATACCCAGATGGCGACAACAACGACATCACGACAGTCCGAGCCCCTTCCCCCATTGAAGTGGCTTTGGAAGCCAACCCCATCGCTTCTCCCTCAGTGGCTGCCAAGGCCCCCACCACCAAGGAAATCCAGACCTAGGCCTCAGAGGATGAAACGACCGACAACGCCCAAGTTTGAAATTCAGGTCGAATTTCCCGAAAAGCGAGGTGTATGTCATGGACATAAATTTTCATTCCTTCTCTATGTTAGTCATCATTGCTTAGTCAGATTAGTCTTATCTTTGCTTGGGATTCCCCATAGTTTCATATCTTTTCATTTACCCTAGATAGGACACCTTTCATTTCTGACGATTATGTTTTATCTCTTCACATGCTCCAAGTCTTCTATCATGCTTATCTTTACTCATCGCATGTATTCCTCATGTAAACACTGACTCATCCGCAGTAGCATAGTCAGTATATAAACCCCTAGTTAGTCGTACTCAGACTTTAAGTCTAATTCCTCGTTAGCAACCCAATAACTAGGACTTGAGACATTATCATCGTCTTGGGACAGAGCACTCCAAAGTAAAACTGTCTCGACAATGACCAGTTTATAACAGTCGTAAGGACCTTGTATGTAAGGGGAAGTCATCTACAATATAGCCTTCAAAGGGGACTCTAACAGAATGTATGGGATGAAAAGTAGAAAGGGAAGAAAGGGACCATTATGGATGGTCCGAACAGTGGAGTGGCTCAGAGTGCGCAAGTCGAGTGTACTTGGATGGCGCATGGCTTTAAGGATTCCAATGAACCAATTTCGGAATGAATCCAATCAGTAGATCTTGAGTTATCTTCGGTTTAGTGCACAGGATGAGTACACTCGGATCGCGCAAGATGATATGACATCATCCAAAGGTGCACGGGACAAGTACACTTGGATCACGCAAGATGATATGACATCATCCAAAGGTGTGTGAAACAAGTGTGTTCAGATGGCACATGTTAGATGGCAGTCTAGGGTTGATCGCAAGGTTTTACTTCAGGCTCTGGGTGTAGGGTTTTAAAGGGTTGGAAGACTACTGATTGGGGCGTTAACGAAAGAAACAGACTTATCCTAAGTCTATCTACTGCTAGCTTTATATACTAGCTAAGTATGAGTCATACTGACTACGTGTGAGTCATAACGACTATGGATGAGTCATGTAGATAAGGAGAGTGATGGTAGACTAAATATAGATATAGCTTGGTCACCTTCTATTACTAAGTGGAGCTTGGGTGGCTAAGCGGCTATTGATGTAAACTGTCTGATGTAAATAGGAATAGACGAGCAAAGGAAAAAGAAAAAATATATCTCTGACATTCACCTCCACAAAAAGGAAATTCGTCCCGAATTTTGAGGAGACCCTTCGAAGCGAAGGAAGGGTGTCAAGGGGAGGTGTAAAGGGATGGTAGAGGTGGGTAGAGGGGTGATGAGATGGGTGAGCGATGAAGAGGAGGGATGAGTGGATAGTTGTCGGATCAAAGACTATCCACTAGGTATACTTTTCCTCAACTCTCCAGTAGATATCACCTTCTCTAACCACACATCCAGAAGGGAGGCATAAGGAATACTGTTCGTTCGGGAACAGCATCCAGTCCCTAGGTTGCGCCATCATAAACTGGGGGTTGAAGCAGGTGTCCATCTGGGTCAAACCAGTGGTAACGGCCATCCAACTCCCGGGCACGTCGCAACCAAGTTTCAGCCAGCTCCCTACACATCACAGCATTCTCCTCCAGGTCAAGGATCCTTTTGTACTTGGCATCCATCATCAAGCGGTACCCGTTCCGGGCAGTATAGAGTCGGTCGGCAACGTGATGGATGCGGTGCGAGATGGGGTCTTCGGGGATAGTGGGGGTGGTGACGTCGGATTCATCCTGGTCCAGTATAACCATCAAAAGTTGGCGCCCAACTTGGTATGCCTCCAGCCAATCTTCGAGTTGATTCTTCTTGTCGTCAAAGTCGCTGTCCTTGTCGAATGTGTACCAGTGACGGTCGTAGTTAAGTTCGCATCGATGTGCTCCAGAGATAAAAGGGACGTAGGTTTCGGGGCACCCAGATAGGTGCTCGACCTTGGCAAAGGGGAGCCCTCGGTAGTTACGGTTTCATCCCGGCTTGTCGATAGTGTCGGTACGTCGTCTCGGCTTCTTGAACCAGCGGGTAACCAAGACGCTGTCAGACAAGGAAGAGGAGGAAGAGGAGTCAGGGGGAAGGTTGGAGGTAGAAGCAGTGGGGTTCCCTCGAGGTGGACGCCTCCCAGTCGACTTGCGAGCATAAAGAACTTGGCGGGGCATTTCGTGCTTCTTTTGATGATTGTTGGGAAGGGGAAGTCCTTATAATCGTCGGAGATTGAAAAGGAGAAAAGGAGATTCAACGATCGTGATGTCAGTAGTATTCGTAAAAGAGAGTTAAATCGCCGCTTGAATAGACTTTTCATAATTCATTAAGACATCTTTTACGTGCTTGAGGTTCCATCGTGGTTCCCAGGTGGCTGCCTCTATCAGGTAGCCTTTCCACTTGATTAGGTATTGTCGGTTCCATTTTCCTGGGGTGTGATTGAGAATACGTTCCACTTCATACTCGGGCTCTCCTTCGATCACATCCGGAGGTGGTTGGAGATTGTCATCTTCTCCAATCGGGGGGTGGAGATCGAGATTCTCTTCTAGAGCCTTGAGTAGTGAAACGTGAAACACGGGATGAATCCTCCATGACAGCGGTAGCTTTAGTTGGTAAGCCACAGGCGATACTTGTTTTAGAATTATAAAAGGTCCGAGCCAGCGGACATCCAGTTTCTTTGCGGGCCGGCTAGTTTTCAAATTCTTGGCATCAAGCCAGACCCTTTGTCCTTCGTAAAACGTGGGTTCCTTTTGACGTTTTCGATTGGCATAGAGCTTCATTAAGTTAGCGGTCTTTTGAAGAGACTCTTCAGCGTTCTCTCTAGCTCTAGTAAGCTGCACGTAAAACTCGTTGGCATCGGGATTTGAGGTTTGGGTTGGAACTGATAAGGGGGTGTGAGGGTGTCGGCCATATTCAAGCCAGAAGGGGGATTGGTGAGTGGAGGAATGTTCTCGGTTGTTATAAGCGAACTCCGCCAGAGCTAACCAATCTTTCCAATCGTCTTGCATGAAGTTAGTGTAGAGCCGTACGTACTGCTCTAACTCTTGATTGGTTCGTTCGGTTTGTCCATCTGTTTAGGGGTGATAGGCGGTAGAAAGCCCAGAAGTGGTTCCTAGGAGTTCATTCAATGACGTAGCGAACTTCGATGAGAATTGGGTTCCTCGATCGGTAATGATCTTCTCTGGCCATCCATGGTGCTTCCAGACATGTTCTTGAAATAGCGCAGCAGTTCCTTTAGCAGACAGGTTTCCAGTTGTTGGGATGAAGTGAGCCCATTTGGTGAATCTGTCCACCACAACTAGAATAGCATCAAATCCTTTTGAATTAGGGAGTTCCACAATTAGATCAGCAGTGATCTGTTGCCACGGTTTAGTAGGAGGGGGTAACGGTTGGAGAAGTCCAGTGGGTTTCTGTGGATAAACCTTGGTCTGTTGACAAGCAAGGCAGGACTTCACGTAATTGGTGATATCTTGTGGGGCACCTTCCCATGTATAATTACGGAGGAGCAATTCCTTCGTCTTCTCAATACCGGGATGGCCACCAGTGGGTGTGTCGTGGGTCAATCGAATAATTTCTGTGCGCAAAGATACGTCCTTTGGCACAACTATACGATCTCCAGCACCGTGCACAATGCCATCTATGTGGGTGTATCCGGAAGAGGGATCTTCAATTTTGGCCATGATCTCGAGGGGTAGGGGGGAATGAAAGCAAAGCTTGGATAAAAAGTTGGGGGACGATAAACTGATAATCGCATTGATGAAAAGCGCATTGACAAAAAGTTCTTTTGGCAGAAGGACCTTGTCCTCCACCTCCTCATAAGACTCCGGGTAATGATCTGGACGCTTGGAGAGTCCATCAGCCTTATTCTTGATTCTAGGCTGGTAGCTGATTCTGAACTAAAAGCGAGCTAAAAATGGGAGGAGGGTCTTGGAGTAGAAGCCAATGGGATGCCAATCTTCTTCGTCATTCTCTTTCTGGGTCAAGACTGCACCCAGTGCAACACTAGAAGCATCCGTCTCCAGAAGGTAAGGAAGGTCTGGCTTCGGGGTCCTCAAAACAGGAGCAGAGGTAAGCGCATTCTTGAGGGTATCAAAAGCACGTTGTTGCTTAGGGGTCCAAATCCATTCTTGATCCTTTTGTAGGAGCTCATTAAGAGGACGAGCAATCAGGGAGTAATCCTTGATAAACCTCCGCCAAAAGTTGGCAGTGCCAAGGAAGGATTGGAGATCTCATTTCTTCTGGGGGATAGGCCAGGTTCTGATTGCCTCAACCTTCTTGGGGTTAATAGCAATGTGGCCTTTTGAGATCATCATCCCCAGATAAATCACTTCCTTTTTCTCGAACTAGCACTTGACGGGTTTGCAGGACAGTTGATTCTTCTCCATGATCTCTAGAGTTCGTTCCGTCCAATAGGTGAGTTCAGTGAGGTCCTTTCCCATGATCAGGATATCGTCAATATAGATATGGACCTGCTTGGAATCAATAACCTCTTTGAAGAGAACGTCGATCATTCATTGGAAGGAGGCAGGCGAGTTTCGCATTCCAAAGAACATAACGGTGGGCTCGAACAGCCCTCGTCGAGTGTTGAAGGCTCCTTTCCATTCGTCTCCTTCTTTGATACGAATATTGTTAAAGCCCCATCGGATATCCATGACTGTAAACAGTTCCGCTTCTGATAACTTGGTCTGTTGAATAATCTCAGAGATGAGAGGTAAGGGATAGGCATCTGGGATTGTGTGAGCATTCAGATAGCGATAGTCTTGGATTGGACGTAGTCCAGCATCTTGTCCTTGGGCATTAACTTCTTCACCTTTGGCAGCGAAGAAGAATGAGGCAGCTTGTTTGGAGTTTGATCGTCGTATTCATCCACTTGCAAGTTGTTCCTCCAGGAACTCATTCAGCTTCCCCTGTTCGTACTCAGTGAGTTTGTACACCTTTCCGATTTTGGGTCTAAAGGTAGGTTCGAGATCGATTGCATGGTCAAATTCTGGTCGTCGTGGGGGAAGTTCATCAAAGGTGGTCTTCATAAACACCTTCCAGTGCCTCCAGTATTTCTTTGGCACATACTTCTTCATATCTTCCTCCACGGTAGTGGGTCTTGCATAGTCTCCCAGTGAGACCAATCTGATAATCTTGGCGTAGGAGTTGCCATTCAACGTAGAGCCTACTCGTGACACTATCACTCCAGCCTGAGAAGTCTTGGTTGGGGCCACAGTCTGACGTGAAGTCAGTGTTCCAGCCTTCCAGTCAACCAGGGGATCGTTACGTTTGAGCCACGGGTAGCCGAGGATAACCTGTATCATATCTCCTAAATTTGTCACTTCCAAATGGGTTCGTTCCCTAGGAAAATCCAGCGTCTCCATCCACAGGTCTACAGCATATTCGATGGGACCTCCTCGGTTGTCTGTCCCATCTGCGTTCCGCATGGGGATTGGTCCTTCCAATCGATAAAAAGGGATATCGCGCTCCTGCACAAAATTCCAGTTTATAAAGCATCCAGAGGCGCCAGAGTCTATCAATGCACTGGCGGCAATTCGTCTACCAGTGTCTGTGGTCTCCAACCAAAGGGGTATGGTTAAGGCTTCTTCGCTCGAATCAAGTGCACCAAGAATTTGGGAAATAGATTGCATAGGGGTAGTGGTACACATAGAAAAGGAGTCCGCAACGCACGAGCTATTGTCCGGACTGTTCAAAAACCCTGTTTCTCCAAAGCTCTCTTCAGCTCTTCTTTCCTCTTAGGCTCCCAGTTGACGATACCACACTTCTCGAAGTCTTGACGAGAATTTTCATTGGAGTTGACCTCCTCAATCAAGGCTGAGGTCTCCAGAACTCGAACATTTCTTCCTCGACCGGGTTTCTTTCCTCCACGACCTCTAGCTGCTGGGGTGAAGGGGCGGCTTCCAGAACCAGAAGTACTCGTCCTAGGAGCATTGGGACAAGAACTGGCAAAGTGGCCAAATCATCCACAGTTGAAACATGCTCCTTTAGGAATTCCTCCTAGTGAAGCAGGCTTTTCTTCTTGTTTGATTCTGGGGGCAGCAGGGTTGGAATAGGTGGAGGGACCAGCAGGTGGTCCTTGTCGGTAGGGGGTGTTGGTGATGCGAGTGTTACGAGTTTGGGGCTTAGAAGATGTTCTAGCTAAAAATTCTCGATGTCGTCTGTCAAGTTCAGCAGCACGAGACTGCCATTCAAAGAGGGTGGTGGGTTGACGATCTGAAAGGTAGATCTGTCGCAAAAGGGAGGGGTTGAGTCTGTCTTTATATAAAGTTGTCGAAGCTTCTTGTCCGTATCCAGTATCATGGGCCCATCGATTGAAATTAATGTTATACTCCTCTGCACTCTTGTTGAACTGCTTGACGTCCTTGATCTTCAGTTGAGCAGTTGACTTGGGGTCCAAGTCTCCAAAGTCTCGGGTAAGGGCTTGTTCAAAGACAGCCCAATCGGCACCAACCCAGTTCAACGTTGTGTAAGTGTCTACTTGACGCTCAGCCCATGGTTCTGCGTTTCCTCCAATCATAAACGACAAGGCATAGATAATCTTGTCGGCCTCTGAGATTCCTGGTCATCCCAAATGATTCAACTTCACTTGACGCAGGAAGTTGCGGAGCTTGGTGGGATCACCAGAGAATTCGTCAGGAGGGTTCATCTTGATCTTGGCGGGGGCAGGGGCAGGGGCAGGGACAGGTTGGGGGAATACTGGGGGTGCTTGGAAGGGTTGGGGAAATGGCCCAAGAGGGGCAGGGACAGGTTGGGGGCCTATGAGGTTGGCCATCAATACTTGAAGTTGTTGTTCGATTCTATGACTCGCTTGCGCTTGGTCTTGTTGGACCTGCAGCAATTGTTGATAATCCTGCTTCATGATCTCAAAGGCTACGCGTGGATCTTCTTCTTCATCCTCATCATTGTCCTCAGCTCGACCTTTCCCTTTTGAGTGAGAGGGACCCGCTTGTTCTTCTTCTTCTTGTTCTTCTTCTTCTTGGACAGGGTCAACTGTCTCGTCGGGGATGGGAGCTGGGGCAGGAGGGAGAGAGCCTTCCTGGGAGAGAGGGATAGCAGGGTGAGGGATAGTGGATAATGAATGAGTCAAAACCATTGGTGGAACGGTGGCAGTTGGATATTGGGGGGCTTGACGGGAATACAAGGGGAGAGAGCAAGCCTAATCGATGTTAATGTCTGGGTGGTGAAATTGATCTCGTGGGTGAAGACCTTCAGCACTGGCCAGACAGAGTAGGGGTTGTATAGCGTGGAGTGAGCAAGAAGGAAGTCTGTTTCTTGTTAGACGGCAGTCTAGGGTTGATCGCAAGGTTTTACTTCAGGCTCTGGGTGTAGGGTTTTAAAGGGTTGGAAGACTACTGATTGGGGCGTTAACGAAAGAAACAGACTTATCCTAAGTCTATCTACTGCTAGCTTTATATACTAGCTAAGTATGAGTCATACTGACTACGTGTGAGTCATAACGACTATGGATGAGTCATGTAGATAAGGAGAGTGATGGTAGACTAAATATAGATATGGCTTGGTCACCTTCTATTACTAAGTGGAGCTTGGGTGGCTAAGCGGCTATTGATGTAAACTGTCTGATGTAAATAGGAATAGACGAGCAAAGGAAAAAGAAAAAATATATCTCTGACAGCACAAGGCATCAGGTTCAAGATTTCTGACAGGTAGCCATCATGTTTTTAAACAGTGAGAGGCTGACATTTTTCAGAAGTTACAAGGTTAGCCTTCTGATCAAACGTGGAATACTGAATGCATAATCTTATCTTTACCGATCTCTAAGAAATCGCAATCTCCAAGCGTAGCACCTTGGGCATCAGGCGGGACATGCTTGGGGCCTTCACGAGAAGTATGACTAGAGGGGTAAAATAGAATTCTAGGACTGGGGGGCAGCAGACAGAGGGGTGAAAAAACGACTCACAATATGGTGGTATTGACTCCCATCAATGGGCTCCAGCTGAAGATCACAAAATGCCATTTGATGCAATGCTGCCTTTTCTCCTTTATCACAGGTGATGAACGATTGGCTGTACGTGGCCAGGTGGTGAATTAACACTGTAAGTCAAGCGAGCTGCACGCAATTCAGACCAGGCAAACCTTCTCCATCTGACCACGAGTCTTCAGCAAAACATGGCTGCCGTGTTGCTTTTTCTTCTTGGCTGTGCAGCTGCTCACATCGCTACCACTACTTGGCTTATAACCAGTCAAATCTACCCAGCATGGCAATACTGAACGTTGAACCTTCTGGAGGCCGAGGATGGGATGAATGGCTTGGGCAAGTAAAACCTCCCCAACACCGAATGGGACTAGCGCAACATGATGGATCAGCGATGCAAAGATAGCATGAAGTAGTACTAGCAGCCGCCAGTATGGCTGTTGCCAGAACTCTGGATCTTGAGACGATAATAGTACAAGACCATGACACTGGGGGATCGCACCAACAAGAGCCATTGCATCAAATATTTGGGCTGCATTCAGGGTAAAAGGACTTGCGTTAGCAGGGGCAGGGACGAAGCGATCATCACTAACAATGGAGAGGTTGGATAGATGGAAAGTAGGCCTAGGGTGAACCACCTTAGCTGGCCGGAGAATTACCAGATTAAAGAGACCAAGATATGACGAAATGTCGGACAATGCAAAAGCCCTGCTAATGCGTTACACATTAATGTGAACAGTGATTCAGCTCGGCCCAAAGAGAGCTTTATAGTCAGTTAAGACGGACCTTGTGCAGGATCTTTTGCTCGACCCCTGGGGTGTTCAAGAGATAGTCATGGATATAACGAAGAGGTGGAGACAGCGATGGTGTTGGGAACAGGTGCATTACATAATATAGTCCTGCTTTACACCAACCGTTTGCAATGCGCCGCGTACAGAGCGTTCGACATTACGCTCGACCTTCTCTAACTCTCGGAGCTGACGACCTCGGTGTGCTGAAAGAAGGTGATGAGTCCGTTGAAGATGCTCTCCGTCGTCAGCTGCTTGACAAAGACCGCGAGAACGACAAGGTGAGCTCCCCGATCCCCGTCTGGGGCAACCCCCAGGGGCTCTGTTTTGCCGCCAGCCACCACCGCTCTCGACTTAGGTCATCCAAAATCGATAGCTCCGAACCCAAATTCAAATACTGCAAGCACAGCTCGCCCACCGTCCACCGATAGAAACCGTCCAGGAGCTCGAGAAGGAATCCAAGAGTTTGGAAATACTGTTACAAGGCACGCAACGCGAGAACGAACGTTGCATGACCGAACTGGAAAGGCTTGTTGTCAATTTCTCATCTTCCTCACGCGCAGAGCTCACCGACGAAATCAATGTATGGCAGATGTAAGACGCGTGAAAAAATGCTAGAACGCGAGTTGGCCAGACTGGGTGGAGACGATTGGCAGGTATGCTGATTTCTTGTTGCATGGACACCCATAATTTGATGTTTCTGTGTAGTCTACGCTAGACTTAACCGCTCAAACCGCCACACACGGGATGCGTTCTGCCGCTGGAGTCTTCCCCTATCGTCCCAATGCACAAGCCCCCCAAGAAATGTCCTCTCCAACACCCGACGTATCCTCAGTGCAAGCAACGCGGACACATATTGAGCAAGTACGTCTGCTCATCCTGGGGATGGAGCAACGATTGCAGCTACGCGAAGAGAAGTTGTCGCAGAGCGTACAAAAGGCAGAGGGGGAAGCGTCACGGTTTGAAGATCTGAGGAAAGGGATTTTGGCGAACGGTTCGTGAATGTGGTTTGACGATAGACCGTTACTGCCTTGTTGGCTGATAATATCCCCAAGCATCATCGATACCATTATAACAATCTTGTTGTATAAATGTTTCATTTTACGAATTACATTGCGAATTGCGAAAACTCACTGCAAATGAGAAGGAAAAAATCTATGGCGATGACGGTTGTGAATATGATTAATTACATAAATGAATGGATTTTGGACAACGATCAACCGATAGTCATACACGCCCGGGGCAGGTCATCGCGGTAAGGGGAAGGGGAAGAAGCCTTGACCGTGACCGATTCGGAGCGGGAAGGGTATTGTGGGCAAGCGAAGAACGCGAAAGTGGGAGAAAAAGGGACAGCAAGTTGAAATGCCTCGTTCGAGTTGAACAGAAAAATCGAGTAAAACTCTGTTTTGATATAAAGTCGAGCCGACCGTGCGTCCATGCAGGTAAGCGAATGAAATATTCGACGGATGGATTGTATGATGATTATACGATATATGAAGTTGATTACTGGTGTTCCGAGATTGCGATGGATGGATTGTATCGATGGCATGAAGTGGTTGGATTTGGGTGAAACTCCGGGGTGGACTCCTCAAGCAGCTGTAAAAAAACGTGAAGGACAGATCTGAGACGTCAGAGTGGATTGAGATGATGCTGAATCGAGGAGAAGGTAAAGATGATTCGATTCCGAAATATGCGAAGCGTCGTTGAGAATAGATAACAAGCAAGACAATTGAGTTCAGTAGCCGTAGTAGGCACGCTATAGATGGGTTAGTTTGGAAAACGAGGGATGAACCCAGTCATCGAACCATTCTATCGCTGTGGAGGAAATAAAGAAAGGCAGATTAAAATGGTGTACCAACGATGGAAGAAGCGTAACGAGACGTACAACAACCAAATGACCTTTGAGCCTGTTTTGCAACCTCTAAGAGTAACAATGTGACCGCGGATACACTCGTATAGAAGTGCGCGTTGGTCTTTGTCGGCCTTTGAAGCCAAGTCAGGTACGAGAACGCAGAACAGGGCATGGATCAACACACCGCAGGTAACACGCTGGCGATAAGTTGGCTTCCCGTGACGGACAGGGCTAAATCCACGATCATGGCTCTGCGGGCACTTCGAATATCGTAAGTCCTAGAACAAATTAAGTAGGAATGGCAGGTTGACCTACCCCTTCGCCGGTTCACACATCCTTTTGATGATCTTAGTCAAGGTATCTTTTCCTCCTTCTTTAAGCGCCTTGGTAACAGACTTGGCACCTTGTTCATTCGAAGCATATTCGAGGAGGCCGCTAATGAGGTGATCGAGAGTCATCTGGCGATGTTTTTCCGATCCGTGCTCCAAAACTGGATGAAGTGGAGTCTGCGACTGACCAAGACAATAATGGGATGTTGACGTACTATGTTGAATACAGTATGAGCCCCATTGGCTCTTGGCAACCTCGCTAAAGACCGCAGGTCCTTGGTTGAGCAGCTCGTCGACAATTCCGTCCTTGGCACTGTCCTCGAGATTTTCGAAGGCGTGCTAACGAAGAAATAGTTGACTAGCCATGGTATGATAGAGACCGAGGGAACAAACCTGGACTACGAGTGATCCTGTTTCGTGGCAAGCTAAGGCAGCCCATTTTCCTTTTAGCGACTTGTTTACGCTGTTATTGATGGTACTTTCAGGGTAGCCATGGGTGAGGGGTAAAATCGGCAACACTCACTATGCGAATATCGGAGGAGCAGGCGGTGTCCAAGTCAATTCCATGATCTGGACAGAACGTCACTCATCGTTGAGCGGCTTTCGACATAAAAGGATACAAACTTTGCTCCAGACATGTGATGCATGCTTGTTAACCAAAGTTTGCGCGGGATCTCCAAGGAGAAGCTCGGAAACAATCAAAAGGCGGATGTCTTCCTCGCAGTCCAGCGCTTTTTGTAAAACATGGCACCCATAGCAGTTCGTTGCTAACTCCACAATGCGACCTCTGTAGGCGCGAAAGTAATTCAATACCGCGGCAGAGAACAAACGATTCAAAGACTCGCCTCATGCAAGATACAATCTTCCTCCTTTCTTCCGGAGTAGCGGCTGCTTCCAAACACCTTTGAACAGCCCAGTTTCCAAATCTGTGATTGCGAACTTCAGCGATATGTAACCATGACAGAAAAAGAGTAGTGTACCGATGAGCCATCATCTCGAACCCTCTTGCACAAATAGCGTCAACAATTTTTGCACGCTCCTCGAGGTCTGCAACCTTGAGTTTTTGCTGGAGAAATATAGATGCTTGTTGGTCAGAAGACTTGACTATGCGTGCGACGAAAATGTGATAAGGAGGCGAGGAAGAAGGGTGCAAAAGAGAAAGGAAATTGATGGGCTAGTTCACAATGGAAGGTGAGTAAACCATGATAAAACGAGTAGAAGACGCTTACTTCATGCGTATGTGAAGAGTTCTGCCCTTGACCTGGATATTGGTAGGTAATGGGAGGCCGCAACGAATTTTCGATAGCAGGGAGACCGGATCTCTGTTCCAAGGCAGGTTCTTCCGGTGCTCGAAGCCATTCCGGCGGCGTAGGGAACTGCTGTTGTTGTTGACGCCACAACTGAGATCCTTTCATAGAATCAAGACGACGAGACGCTTGAGAAGAGTTATAAAAAGGTTGAGTGGCCGGAGCTGGGGAAGGACGCTCGGAAAATGGCTCAAAGAATGGAAATGGATTGGGAGCAGATTGACGGGATGTCTGTGGATAGGACAGACGATGATAGGGCGGCGAATCGGACGGCAATATATCCTGCGACTTGTTCGGGGAGCCAGGCTCGAGCAAGGAAGGCTGGGATAAACGATGTGCGGAAGGGCCAAATTCATAGGCGGGGTTGAGCTTGAGGTCAAAAGACCTGGCTGGTGAGAGATCGGAAGGAGTGAGGAGAGAAGACGAGGTAGACATCGGAGAAAAATCGGGAGAGGTAGGAGAAAGATCGAAACTAAGAGAGAGCGAGGGCTGTTGGGTGTAAGGAGCGGGGGAATTAAGATTGAGGGTGCGGAGCAGCTGTTCGATATGCTTGCGAGAGATGTTATTAGAGATTTGTGGTCTGGGAAAAAACATCGAAATGTTACCGTATCGTCAAAATCTGGAGTGTTCTTGTCCCTCCCATCGCCAATGGCACCGACGGCCTTGGGAGAGGTTTTTCGGACACAACCGACAGGTCCAAAAACGTCTTCACGACTAACGGGACAGACTTTTTGTTGGATGTCGGGGGCCGGAACTTTTTGATTATTCGTGTCTGTGGCGCGGGAAAACGATTCCAAGGTCAAAGGCCACGAAGTTTCGGATTGCAGCGGCTGGGGCGCCCAGATGGAAGCGGCTGTACCAGAAAGTTGACGAGAACGAGGAGGGCTACGTTCGTATAAAGGAAAGAGTGGCTTAGAATCATCTGAAGGAAGCATGATAGGAAGTGGGAGGGGATTGTGGTGGTACGGGACAGAAAAGAGAGAGAGTTGAAGTTGAGACTTTATAGTTTTTCAGGATTTCCTTCTGTGACGTCGTTACATCCCTTTTTGGCAGAGATTTCACCCAATCGGGCAATATCGGCTCATGATCGGGACGATTCTACTTTCTTTTCGAAGAAGTTACCGATTTACTTCTATACGAAAATAGATTTGTAGAAATCTTTTTTAAAAAAATGACAAACTTATCCGCTGGCTTCGCCGTGTCGTTGTATGTAACGGATGTGCAGTATCTACAATAGCGTCTCGAAAGAGCGAGCAAGGAAATGGGAGTACAGCAGCCGGGTGAATCGGGATGCTGACAGGTGAACAACTATCTACCAGTACTTTCACATGTGTTAATCAGTCACCTCGGAAGCACGCAAACGAGCGCATAGCATTGATCAGATATAGTACTAGTGGGATCATCTCTGATTTCATCAACGATTCTTACACCCCATCGTTGTGAGTGCATCAAGATGCACAAGTTAAGATATATTAGGCGACCCACATGCACTTGGTATCCGAGCCTCGGACATTTCGAAAGCGTTGACAGCCAACGTACCGAACAATACGGATAAAAACATTACAATCCACTCGCTTTTCATCGCTTCTGCATTCCACCGGCCGACAGCAATATCGGGGCTATAAAGCTTGGGACTGTGGAGAGCGCCGATGGTCCTGCGCGCATTGCCCGTCCAGGCTCCACTACCTCCGGAGGGTGAGTGGCGGCAAGGGATGGCGTCACTTCAACAACGGAAGGGTCACTCTGAATTAAAGATGGTGTATTCTCTACATCATCCGAGCGTAGGCCAAAAGCCGTCCCAATCGTATTGACCATAATGTCCGCAGCATCCGATGGATTGAAGGCTGACTCAGTCGCAACAGCACGCATCCCAGGAACTGATACCGCATCTGACACAGACGACGCGCTACGGATCGACAGAGACATCGGTGACTGGACTGATGCTGAATAGGCACCAGGCCGTGCCGACGAGAATGTTTGAATGGTGACACCCGGTTCGTCTTCCACATTCCGGTTCAAACGGGTGTTGACCGCAATTAACTTGTCAGCAACGGCCAATGCATCCTTTGCAACAACGAGTGCCTTGCCTGCGGCGATAACTGCGTTCTTCGCATCGTCCAAGGCATCTACACTAGGGTTTTCCGCATCTTTTGTAATCCTGGATGACGCTGTCAACTCAGAATATGGCGAAACGTTCACTGCAACTTACAGTCGGGGTGGCTTGTATGTTCGCCGAACAAGGACCACGATCAATAGGAGGGCAGTCTACACAGGAATTAGAGAAAGCTGCAAACAGTCTGGAAAAGACAATACTTGCGCAAATAGTCATCAAAGCCAAGTTAGGCAAGATACCGACATAATCTATTATCGGGCAATGAGAGCTTGTTCGCGGCAGCCGGAAAGCCAGGTGGCAGCTTACCAATGAAGCAGCCTGATGAGATACACTCGCAGTAAGCACTAGACAAAGGGGGGCAGAACAGAAACCTTCACCAAACCCGTTGGGGGCGCCAGGCATGTTTGCTCTCACCGATGTAAAAGCAAACAGAGCCGTAATAGGGATAATGAACAGTTCTTTAGCAGTATCTTCTAGCCTTATGACAGCTGCGACAGTAATCCACAAGAAGGAAATCGTTACAATCCCTAACATATGAATAAAACAAATACGCCCGTGAAAGGCAGTAAGTGGGTGTGTAACGGGTAAAAGGACTACGCACAGTTCGCAATGACCATGACTATGACAAGTCCCCGGATTGCACTTGACCTAGTAACATCCAAATGAAGAAATAACCCCTCACGCGTATTTCTGGATATCTTTGAGTTCAACTTCATATCGAAATCACTGTTCCGACAAAGATATTACCACCTAAGATTGTCTCCCGCAGAAAATGGATGAATATACGCACATGGGAGCTCCGATCGGTCGTTCGGTAATAATGCCAATGTTAGAATTGGTAGTATTGTCCTGCGCAAAGAGTGATATTTGCACATAGTATCTATAAAATCCACGTCAACGTCCACATCTGCCAATCACAAAGCGCAACACACATATCAAATGGGTAGAACTGCAAAGAAGCACCAGACCACTTGTGACCACCGGCTGTGCCGACCAGCTTGGAGACTGTCCTAAAAGTGGAGGAGCTCTCTTGTGTACTTCCAAGGCACGTCTTTGTTGAATTGAATTGAAATATCGGCAAAGTAGGTGGGACTTCAGATGGCACAACAGACGCATCGCCGTTTCCACCCAAGACCAAGAGGTTCCTTCAGCAATTCGTGGGTTACGTCCGGTAAAGGTGGAATTTTGCTGAAGATGGTGCTTACAGATCGAAAAAGATGTTCACGATGACTTCTGGGGTTGAACAGTTTACGGCTGAGGGATACCAATCCGCCGTGACTGTCCCGGCTGTGGCGTCAACCGCGAGATAGCGGGTTAGGATGCTTATCTGGGAGGAAGGTGGTCCAATCGTGTTCAGAACCTGTTAATAGTAAAGACGCACCTCTTGAGAAGGAGGAGTTCCTTGAAGTGGGACATTGTAATGCACGCTTGGGATAACATAGACGTTTGCAAAGAGCACGGACAGCAAGACCACCAGGATCGTCAGTATGAATGAGACGAGAACATGTCTAGCGGGATGGGTGATCGAGGAAAACCAAGTAATGCCAGTATACTTCCTGACCGTCGCCCAAGGTGAGGGCGCTGTACTGTTGGTCTGTGACCCAGTCATGTTTGCTCGCACCATCTCTGCGGTTCTCCGAGGCTTTTTTAACACCCGGAGAACCATAGGCACGGCCGGTGTGGCATACATTTAAACTGATGCTCACGTCCCGAACAACAGATAAGTATATATGGATTTGACTGACCACATATGCCGACAGCATGGATATTCGCTTTGCGCGGAGTGTGATAGCCAGAGCGCAAGGTGCAGATGCCTCGTTAGCCAGAATATCATAGTGGTCTTCCTCGTTATTACGTCGAAATTGGAATAAATAACCTGCTTGTTACCGGTGTGGTTGGTAACATGTTACCAACCACACTCACCTCAAGCGAACGTAGATCACGCCGGAAGCAAGCATTTAGACGTCCAACTTACCAAAGACGATCTCAAATAAGCGAGGTCGGCGGAATTCAACAAAACATTCAGCGGGCGCGCCATTCACATATATGTAACAACATTGAGGCCTCAATGTTGACAAAACAAGGAATGATAGCAGGCACATCGACGGAAATTAACTGCCGAGCGCTTGAAGTTCAATATTACCCATATTACATACTTTGTTCGTTCTGCTGAGGGCGGTGGAGAGTCAGTCCACACACGACTTCATTAAAATTGAATTGGAGCGAATAACATGGGAGAATCGGAAACAGTACTGGCCAGGGCAACATGTACAGACCAGTTATCCTATATCATGGGCGTCAGAAAGAAAGGTTCGGGGCAAGTGAAGAACATACACGGAAACCGCCCCTCTCCGAATAGCCAAACGATAAGTCTACTTCAATTTCTTCTTGCTGTATGGCGGGCAATCAAGTCAGCCTTCACTGGCGTTGGACAAGTTCAAGTATCGGTACGCACGGACGGAGCTGCGAGGAATGTCCACATGACCTCTTTCTGCAATTGGTGGCGCGAGGAGGAAGCCGAGCGTAGCATTTTCGGCAGATTTGCTTATCGCAGTTGTACTTCGAGGCAAGGACTTTCAAAGAGGGTTCAATGATCCCCCCACGAAGACTGCGGTGGACATAGAATCACTAAGAGCGGTCGGTATTGACGAAACGCATTACGCACCGGAGGACCAAATGAAGAGTAGACTCCTTTTGAATATTGTAGTCGCTGAGAGTGCGACCATCCTCTAGTTGCTTTCCTGCGAAAATGAGTCGTTGTTGATCGGGAGGGATGCTAGGACGAACTCAGCGTGAGTGTTGTGATAACGGAGGAGTTCTACAAGAATTCAATACCCTTCCTTGTCTTGAATTTTTGCTTTAACATTATCGATGGTGTCTGAGGACTCCACCTCGAGGGTGATAGTCTTTCCGGTGAGGGTTTTAACGAAGATCTGCATCTTCACTGTCTGGAGCGAAGACGGTTGAGAGGTTGAAAGTGTATGGTAAGACTTAGAAAAAGTACTGTATAGCGTGGCTGACTTTAGGGCCGGCAATATGTAAACTTGGTTTTTCGTCTCGCAACGCAACATCTGGGTCATACCGAACCCTCCTCACTTCGACAGGTCTTTCCGCACCGGCCTGCACCTGCGTTGTGACCGTGTTTATTCCTTCCCCGCTCATTTTTGCACCGTTCGATCTGAGACGACGCGCTGTCACCCATGAATGTCGACTAAGGAATCACATTTATCGGACCTCTTCCGATATAATCGTCTAATTGAATCGTTCAAACGTTCAAGGTGCCCGAGACACGGTTATCTTGAATGTGCGCGTGCCTGTTTCTTCGAGTATAGTGTGTATGACACGGTTTGGTGTTACGTTCGACCTTCACACTCGCAAGTACTTGGCGCAGAGGGTGAGTCCACGGTACTGCTCATGGTTTCAAAGCTGTCGACATATATCTGCGACATGCGGCACTGTGGGTGTGATCCCCTCTGGTGAACCATTCAACTCTGATACTTAGATTCCTTATACTATCCACAACTGACTTGATCTGTTCTTATTCTCAGGTGTCGAGGGCAGATGTCATTGATATCTTTTTTCTCCCTCGCGTACATATTCGGAGACTGCGCAACGTGCAAGAGATTTGACATCACAAGTACAACTGGTAGAAGTCCTACCCGCATTGCTTATGGAATGATGAAAATAGAGGATGTGAAGAGAAAGAGAGAAATTGAATTTTATGCCATAGTCGTCTGGTTGGCACGCGAGGCGGACATCGTCTCCAGCGAAGTATATAGGTTGGTTGATTAACCTCGTGTTATCGAGCAAAATTAACGGGACCAGCGGCAAATCGCAGCGGCGCTACGCTTTTACTGCTGGTCCTGGCGAGAGAATCTCAAAATCCTCTAAGAATGTGCTCTATTAATTGGGCCCCTAAGACTTGCGGCTCGAACTCCTCTACAGATGTTCCCAAGAGGTTGGTCCCAGGGACTAGTTAATCCCACTAGGAGGCTCAGCCGAGGTTCACAGGAGGGATTTGGCACGGACCGATTTCTCATCACAAAATAACATAGTATTAGAGACTGCGTGGCGCTCCACAAAGTGAATTGACAAAGTCATTCCAGTTGACTAGAGGAGGTTCTCTCCGCATCGGACACAAGGTGATGAAAGTGAAAAGAGGATACGAAAAAAGAAACGGATGTCGTCCATTCAGTATCACCAGTCCATCTAGCAAGCACGATGCATCTCTATACCATTGGCAGAGAATCGACCGAAAAATGTTTCTCCGACGATCAAACCCAAGATGATCTGCGCGAGGATGTCGGAGAGTCAGTAGGATCGTCAAAGCACCAAAAAATAACAGACCGATATGAAAAACCAAGCATTCATCAACATGACCTAGATCGTGAAATGGTTTGCAAGCTGCAAGGTTCATCATGACAAAACTTACTGCCAACATGAGGAGATAACCAACGAGACTCTGGAGGCCTTCGAGTAAGCCTCGCATCATATCAGTCTTCAGCGAGAATCGGGGTAACGGATTTCGTTCCTCGCAGCAATTGTCATTTGAGGTTCCGAAACTTTTCGTTTTCCTGATGCCAGCAATCCACTTGAGCTCCATAGAAGTGCGAAGTGCAAATAGGAAGCGGTAAAATCCAGCAAGAAAAAAGAGGCCCACGCAAGCTCCGAACGTAGAACCCACCGAACTGATAAGATTTGTATCACTATTCTCAAGAGTACAAAAGAGAGGGGCATACCTCGGCATCCAAGGCTGGAACCAGATTATGTCGAGGCCGATAGCGCTGTGGAAGGACATCATTGGCATGTTCGTCGTTGGCATACGATTGTTGCTCATGGAGTCACTGTCGAGTAAAGCTATTAGAGCTCATCTTCACCAGGTTTCAAAAGGCAACACACCTCGAATTGTTCATGTTCATGTTCATAACTTGGTTAAAGAAAAGACAGTTACAGGGGTGTGGACCCCGTTGCAGATTTCAGCGGTGCAGATTTCCTAATTTGGGAATAATATTGAAATTTTCTGCAGATGTAAAGTTCGTCTGCAAATTCCCTTTGGGTGACAAGACGACGCTGACCAAAAGGGTTACAAATAAAAAATTGTGACAACCCGAGATTGAAAGGCGGACGAACCAAGAAAGTTTCTTATGCAAGCGATAAGGGTCCAAACGAAGATTTATATGGGAAATCTTGAGCCCAATTATTTTTGCATTTGGTGGACCCATCCGTTCACCCTAAGGTGTATCATTCGGCATTGAGATAACCAGGGGGCAAAATAGTCTCCTCGATATCTTTCAGGAGAGGTATCTCTGAGTATCAATTCGACTGGCGTTGTTCGATGGGCCCTAGTGCGTTCTGTAACAAACTCTCCAAACAATTTAGATTGATAAGACAGAATAAAAGAGGATCCATACTTGTCTGGGTAACATTTCCAAGCGTACCTGTCGTTGAAAGGGCGAGCAGCTTCACGTGACATGAGGTATTTGTGCTCCGAATCTCCTCGTCTCCCCCTTCGCCATCTACATCCCACCAATTCACCTTTGTTCCATCTGAATAACGCGGGAGCCTGTTCGTCCTTCATTGAATCCTTGTGCACAATTAATCTTATTTCCGTCTCGAAAGACTAATCTATATTAGGGCGCTTGACGGGAGAACTTGGCTCGAATGACAGTAGAGCATTTCTTGTTCCAAGGCTTGTCATCCAAACCAAGCCCACGCTTACACTCTGTCGTGCGCTCGTACACATGCCCTATGGCCAGTACATTAATCTTGCGTGCCCGTGAGCGTTGAGCATCGGAAATTCATGGATTTGGGCATCGCTGGGCATCGCGGTGTTCGTGGTCTCTGCCACGACAACCTCACACCCGGTGGGACTTCGGTAAGTTAGCTCAGAATATGTTTCATAATTAACCTAACTCAAGTGTTCGGGGTCCCCACAGTCGTCAGGACACCTGCACTGGGTAAATTCTTCAAACTTTGCCCTCTACAACCCCTCCTCTCTTTTAATATCATCCGCACGTCCTGCAGACATGGAATGGCCACTTCATGACAAGTTTGCCATTGCACACGGTAAGTCTTTACTGTCTCTCAAGTTGCTTTTGATCTGAGTGAATATAGCCTTGTTCGCCTGCATCGCTGTGCTCTTTGTGCTGCCAGTCGCCCTGCTCTCTGGGCGATATCTCCGCGGTAGCAACAATTGGTTCAAAATCCATATCATCTTCAATACTATCACTGCACTCCTCATCATCCTAGTCTTCGGTCTCGGCATGGGTGCTGTTCAGGCATCGCACCTTGGCAGGCAGTTTGCCGGCCCCTACTCTGACTTGCATCATAAAGTTGGCGCAGCCGTCCTGTCTACTGTCCTTATGCAAGTCATCATCGGCATCGCCGCACATTATACCAGCGGCGGGTCCTTCTTGCGCTGCTTACACGTACCTTTCGGTATTATCACGGCTGCTGGAATGTATTAGAACACTTGGGAAGGCCTCCATAACGAGTGGGCCGAGATGAGCACGTCGCAGACTATGACCCCTGACGCAGTCCAGGTCATATTCTGGGCACTCTTCCTTATCTCCGCGACTGCTTATTTCGTCGCTGTGGGTAATGCGATGTTGTACCGCATTGCGATCACATCTCAAAAGTCTCGAGTCGATATGGTAATCAGTGTGAGCGAGAAGGTCCCAAAGAGCAATTGAAACAAATCTTATATGTACAGTTTGTGAGTGACGCTCTCAGCCTTCGTTCGAGAATTGTTCTAACCCCTTAACAGGGTTGTTGTTATACTCGTTTCACCTTCTTTTCGGACAGAATCTTCCATTTGTAGTTTTGTTCCACCGATTCTCCTTGAGCGTCGATGGCAAAATGAATCCAGTTCTTCTCAATTTTCAATTCCTCGTGAAACAGATCATTCTACGGTACTCCAACGTGAACTGTTCCGAATTCTGCAAATGTGTCATCTCAGTAGTACTCACCGCCACAATGGGTGAACGGACTTGCCACCTTACACGCAGATGTTCCAACCGATAGGGGTGATCGATTGTGCGATTCTCCTGTTTCCTTATGAGTACAATGCTCAGCACTTCAATCAGCACATCTTGATTGTATGATGCCGACACTCGGCGAAATAAAGGGTTAAGGGACGCCTAAGCTGATATTTCAACAAAAGAATCACGTTCAGCCCCCACCTCCGTCGCGTTCAGAGCCTGACCATCTAATGCACGAATGTCCTGCAGATGTCTTTTTTTCGGTTGGCTATCCACAATGAGGCCGCCGTGAAGACTTGAGTTTGATCGCCCCTAACATTTTGGGGTACGCGTTTGTCCGGTTTGTTTCCCAACCTTTACCAAGTCGTGTTCTTTCACGGAGGACAAATGGCTGATTTCAACCTCGTTGAGCCGCGAGGTTGGGAATACGATCTTCAATCGGTAATTCTATCTTTCCTCGACGCAACCAGCCCGGATTAAAACTAATCAGCGTGCTTGCCACTGAAGGTCTATTCTGCGTACATCGGGTATTTCCAGATACATGGTATCCCTTGGTGGGCTTTTGGTTGCTACCTACGAAAGCTTTTTTGTCTGTTTGCCTGACCCGTACGATCGCTAGGTATGAGCGTTCTTGGGGTCACTACTTTGCCTCCTTCCACGACTTTTTGGAGTTTTCTTGGCCTGTTATCACAGTTACAAATTCCTGGACCGGAAGGGCACATATTGTTACAAGGATGACTTCTATAGGGGCTTTCCTCAAGATGATCAAGACAAGGCATGTACTTCGCTCCATGTCAGAATTTGCAAAATGATATTCGGACAGATTCGGGGAGACATTGCCCGTCGTCGAAAACATGCTCAAAGTCACGCCATTTGAAACCACGCAGAGACATCTCCGTACCATATCTGACTGGCAGTCATACAAGAGGGTACACTCCACCTTGCCCGCCGCTGTGCTCGCTGCATTGAAGGTGCGCATCAAAAGTGGAGAACCGAAGGCCATCCAAGATCTATGGGCCATGAGAGAAAAGACCTTCCTGTCTATCGATTTCGAATGGTCGGAGCGCAATACATCCTCGGCTTTAGAGTGGGGCTATGCCGCCGTACGATGTGGGCATCTCGACGCGTCGGTAACACGTTACTGCTGCAGGACAGAACAAATACTGATATTCTGGATTCGTGAATTAGTCAGAGTCATTGGCCACCAGTCCCAGATACGAACTATCGGTTAGTGTAGCCTCCTTAAACGTTAAACCGTTTCTCAATAACATACAACAGAAAGGGTCATTACATCGTTTCCGAGTTTGTGGGAAAAGTTGTCAATAAGTATTGCCCTACATATCCTTGGCAGGTATGTGTGCCTTGTTGATCCTCAAGGTTGAATCCAAACTGGTAGGCTCATAACCAAATTCCCTTAGTATGCGGTAGGACCTTACCTACGCCCCGTTGCACGGAAACTGAGTTAAGATCCTAGTTTGGCGATAGCCAGGTGACACCAAAAGCGAAACTTCCTCAAATCATACAAGCTATCATTAGGTTAGTTTTGGAATCCCTCGCCCACACCTTGCCCACGAGCGTTCTCACTTTCTCCTACAGCAGCATGGCCAGCCCAGAGTCAGAAACATCCCCAAACAACCTCGTCCTTGTCGGACATAGCATCAGCGGAGACCTTGCCCGATTAGATGAGATGAAAATAAGTGCGCACCAACTTTCATTTTTGTTCCTTCCACACGGAACATCTCACATCTCAACCCCCGACAGAAATCCCACACAACACCCTCATTGTCGACACGGCGGCCTTCGAACGTTCCCTATTCTCCGCAGGCCATCGCGGGATCATGCCCGATCCCAAAACAAACAAACCCCGCGCCCCAAACACCACCCTCTCCCTAGAAAACCTCCTCCGTTCCTTCCACGCCGATGTCCCCTGCCACCTCCACAACGCAGGCAACGACGCATTCCTCTGCCTTTTTGCCCTCCAAAAACTTGTCGACCCTGAACGCACCCCATTTCCCACAGTGAAGAAGAACCGGATCGGCGGTGGCGGACACATACCAGGCTCCACACCTGGAGTCGGCACGGTGAACATGAACATAAATATGAAACCAGTATCCGTAGCAGGTGCTGCGGGTGCGATGATCCCCCCCGTCGTTTATACAGGCTACTTGCCCCCCGTACCCCCCATGCCGGTGCCCATGCCCATGCCCATGTCGCTTACCGCCCCTGTCGGCGTAATGGCCCCTGGTGGCCCGACGGCGAACGCTGAGGAGCAGAGCGCGGGAGGTGCACCGAATGAATTTGGGCAGGTTAGACGGTCGCCTGGTAAGCGGAAGTCGTTGTTGCCGTCTGGAAATGCGAGCACGAGCGCTGTGCGGGGGCGTAACAAGGAGCCGAAGAACTCTGGACGGGATGTCGATGGCTTGGGGGCGTCGATGAAGTCAATGGCTCTCAAATGAGACTTGTGCAGTTTTCGTTACGTATGTTTTCTGCAATCGGACATGGACCTCTGCATTTGTTTTCGGCTCGATGTACTCGATTTAGTTGGATGTTCTTTCTTTCTAGCCATGGGATGGTTGTCCTTTAATGCATCCTTAACCACTGATGCACTGATGAGTTGGCATGGTCGTGAGGAAAGTGGCTGCCCCAATGATGCGTTAATTATGCAGCGGAAGCAGCAAGGGATCACGCCTCTATTGGGCGTGTGCAGTCTGCAAGAATAACTCGGGATACCGCATGCTCAAGAACACTGACGCATTACATTTGCAGGTTGGATCCCCAAAGTCTTGACAAATTCTGCATCAGCAAAACCTGATTTTTGTTGGAAGTCGCGCAATCCGTAGTGTACAATTTGTATTAGTAATCATCGTGGTATCATCAACGAGTCGTCCACCACCACGTCGGCAGCCAGGGTAGCTCGTCAAATCTCAACAGGTTATGAGCCCTGGTCGCGCGGAACCCGAGCACGCTACCTGTCTGCCAAGATGACGAAAAGAAGATAGCCTATCAAGCAGGCACGAACTTTTTTGTAGGGCCGAAACAAGACCCAGCCCCAGACGACTGAGGGCACGGCGACCTCTTAATTGAGGTACGCACCACCGTTCACCACTCTCCGACCAATCCAGATGGGACCCAACCTCGAAATCGAACCGCGAAGAGCGAGAGCTGCAAGGAGCGAGCCATGAAGAACCGCTATAGGAATCCACGATAAGACATCAACTAGCGATGCACTCGGATTAGGGGGATACGTGCAATACAATGTCGAGAGGACGTTAAGCGGAACGATACCGCAGAAGGCACCACCCAAGATAAGACCGCGGAATAGATAAACTGAAGGAGAAACCCACGTCAGGGAGATACAGACGAGAACCCCAGACCGGACTAGCACACCAGCGACTGGATACTCTAAAGGACACCCGCCCAGCTACCAGCACCCAACCCCTCGAGCGAACTGCCAAGCAAACCCTTCCATGCTGCCCGGGGAGATGAAGAATGACGAGTAGGAGGATGTTAACTCCGGTATCGAGAGAGCTATCGACAGCCCTCTACCGAACCCTCCGAAGTATACCAAGACCAACCGCTCGAACAGAATATAGCCTCAATAGTGACCATCAATGTACTACGTCCGTCTACCACTGCTTACTGAGAAGCACCGAAAGGGACAGCCGACAACCGGATCGACTGTTGCCCCTCGAGCCAGCCAGCACCGAAAACAAGCTGCCAACTAGAGTAAGACGGAACCACCCACTAGTGCCGAGAACAAGACACCACCTAGTACGAGAACTAGAAGCAATCATGTAAGCCACTGGAAGCGCATCGCCTTAAGCCCAAGCTGTGAGCCAGAGACAAGAGCCTGAACCAGGCAACGAGCGAACATCCGTAACGATGGAAAACTAAGTTCTGTCTGAAATGACACTAAAACTACGACATGTCCACTACGTACCAGGACACCCATATCGAAGGAGTGAATATATATGGCGACATGAACATCGATGATATATGAATACCGACAACAACCCTTTACCGACCAAGCTGCCAAAGTCAATGACTAAGACAATCGCTAGAACAGCCCAGACAGTGCATCCAACACCAAGAGCTGTCAGAGGACCAAGAGGCCGAGGAAAAGGAAAGAGAAGAGTATACGCCAAACCCACGGGATATGAGAGTCACGCCGCCGACTCCACTTGCCCATATTGCCAACAACAATGAACCAGAAGTACGACGGAGAGGGACCGTCCACAAAGAACCCCAGAGGTTGTACCGACAACCAGAGCTTTACGACGGAGAGGGGCCGTCCATAAACCAACCCGGAAGGTTGCACCGACAACTAGAGCCTTGCGATGGAGAGGGGCCATCAGTAAACAAACCCGGAAGGTTACTGCGCCAACCTGAATGTCTGTAACGACACTAAACTATCGTGCTATCAATATGAAGCTAAACGGCAACATCTATACCTGGAAATGAAAGATAACGACTACCCGAGTCCTCTGTCTAATTGCTACTGGCACAGAGACTGAACCCACTAACCCCAAAGCTGAAAACCAGCGAAAACCGCAACCGAAGCCTAGGAGGCAACACTGGCTGAACTCAAGCCATTGTAACCAAAGCCCTCTGGAACAAGGATCTCCAGCTAAGAGACGAGGAAAAGGAAAGTGGAGAATATATCAGCTCCCAGAATACCAGATGAAAAGCTACGAATGATGACGAACATCCTGATGCCGAAACCCTGATTACGCGCCAGCAAGAACCACGTCCCAGACCCCAACGGAAAGCTGCAATAGGAACACGAGAAGGCACAGTGATACAAGCTGCCGAAGATATATGCCAAGCCTAACGCGCAAGAAGTACGACCCAGCCAATGCACCCAAAGATGTCAACCACGCCCTGCCGAAGGGAATACACAACCTGACCACCCACCAACCAGACCCGAGGAAGTGACAACGGAGTTATCCCGACACAGTCACTGACCACCAGCTGCCACCACCATCTACACGGAAGACTAGCCACTATGTGTGCGCACCTGAAAATCCCGTATATTGATATGCATGGTGCAAGGGGGTGAAATGAGTTTATGCCCCACGCAATGCTGATGCACAGAAGAGGCGCAACAGAGTAAGCTGCCTCACACACGATGTACATGGAAGTACCGCTGGCGTCGCAGGAAAGAGTACCGCTCCGAGAGCGGGAAACCCCATGGATGAAGAACCCAAGCTGACAATAGAAGGACAACACCTCACATACCCTACCACTAATGCGCCAGCCCATGGAACCAGAGCAAGCGTAAAAAGAAAAGGGATATGAAGAAGAAGGCAAAGGAGGACTGAATGCTGACCCATCGACACCAGCTCCAAAGGGAAACGCGATATCAATACCCACCCGAGACAGAGCTAGCACTACACTATGCGTGCACGTCCATCCATCCATTCCCCACCTACCCACATTGCCATTTATTAAATCACTCTACCTGTCACCCAGACGACTGCGTGAATACACGCACACATGGATTGAAGTCACACAACTCTGGAAGAAGAAGCTGAAATGACTTACATGCTACATGGCCACTGTTAAATCACTGAGACGTACCACCGAAAGGCCGACAAGGACCAAACCTAAGTGGCAAGTGATCAACCTCCCAATCCCGCCTAAGCCAAGTACGCAGCTACCACATACGCAACTGAAGAAGCTATCCTGCACCATACCATCCCTCCAGAACCCCGACACCTTATCCCAACCCCTCGCAAACAGACACCACCAGATGATAACGCATCTGCAACGATGTAAAACTAGGCTACATCCGCAATGACATTAAACTACAATAGCATCTACTGATTCGACAAATGCCATTACTGCCCGCCATTCACCCAATGGACAAAGCCCCACACCGAAACCCACAGCAATGGAAGACCCACCACTGTCGCTTTCACCACCATATGTGAAGAAACCTTGAGCGCCATCGCGAGCGCAGGGAATCCATGATCAGCCGACAAAACCTAGCTGCGCAAACCCTGTACATGCGTGCTAAAGGACCAAGAACTTGAAAACATACAAATCCCCAATCATACCATCACCATGCTGCTACAAGACTATGAATGCGACACCCACCCATACCAGATGAAGATCCTGCTTATGCGTTGTCAAGGACACCGCAAATGTTAAGGCTGCAATGGATGCCGGACTGCAGTGAGTGAATGCTCCTGGTTGACAGGCTGTTGTGAGCTGGCTAGACATGTCATACGCTGAGACGATGACCTCTGAGCTACCAGAGAGAACGCCAACTGATGCAGGGACTCCAAACCCGAGATGAACCCAAACGATAGGTACGATCGGAACTTTCGAAGCCCACCTTTTTTATTCCTGGTCAACCCCATTCCATAATCACTCTAATCTATATTACATGTATGGATTAAGGGGGTGTACACTGAAACCTCTACAGCCACTATGGCTTGAGGGGGTGTGTTGGAAGTCGCGCAATCCGTAGTGTACAATTTGTATTAGTAATCATCGTGGTATCATCAACGAGTCGTCCACCACCACGTCGGCAGCCAGGGTAGCTTGTCAAATCTCAACAATTTTAAGGATTCTACAACAATCTACAGAAAGCTACACAGTACTCTGTAGAACTCTGTAGATTGACTGATCTACACAGACACATAACCTTTTCTACAACTATCTACAGTCCAACTACAAGTAACTATGTAGTTTCCTGTAGACATATCGGGTTTTGCTGATGTGGGCAAGTCAGACATGAGTTGGATGTGGATGGCAGCGTTCTTGTGAACATATGGATGGCTCCAGACATTGATCCTATCTTGTCGATGGCGTTTGACCTCAGCTGACGACTGGATAGGAACCTGTGAATAGCATGGTACCGTAAATAAGTTTGAAGCATTCTGCGAAATAAATATTCTCACCCGGTAGCTGTACCACTAGTCGATGAATCCAGGACGGTCGCAGTTCCGATAGAGAACGAACCAGTGGATGCACAAACATCGCTGTGTTACTGGAGGAGTGAGTTAGTCGACGCAAAGGCTTGAAAAGTGAATTTGATGTTATAGATCAAATGTCTGCCATCTCACCTTCACCTCTCTCTCTTTCCGCTCGCCTGACAGAAATAGCCCGCAGAATCGGACCACTCGGTTTCATCGGTTTTGGTGGTCCACAAGTTCACGTCGTCCTCTTCCGGAGACTCTTCGTGCTCTCAAAACAGGCATGGCTCGACCCCCTCACGTTTGCAGACCTATTTGCGCTCAGTGGATCTCTCCCCGGTCCCGGTAGCACACAATTGCTCTTCTCTATTGCGTTAGTCCGCGGCGGCGCTTTAGCAGGCTGGTTTGCCTTCTTCCTTTGGTCGTAAGTGTTTTTCCGAATATCGAAATCGACTCATCAAGAACCCGTTAACCAGATTACCAGGAGCACTGGGGGTGCGCCAATCAATACCATTCAGCCTACATGAGCCATACGTGGCCAACTTATCATGTCTTTCGCTATTATCTTTCTCCTGCAGATGTTCCTCCTCGCAATAGCCGTCAAACACATCCCATCCTCTCTACCGCCCCTGGTACTTGCACTCCTTACGGGGCTGAACGCAGCGGCAGTCGGCCTCATTTTCTTGGCAGCCTACAAGCTCACCCAGCTGACGGCTGTGGACTCGGTCACTCGTATCATCCTCTTCTCAACAGCTGCGATAGGCACATGCTACTCCTCCACTTGGCTCTTTCCTGTGCTCACCGTCGGAGGGGGGATCACAACTTTGGTGTGGGACCTAGACCGTGTACAGAATATCCTCAGGATGTTCAAGAAAAGATTCGGGCGATTGTCTAGAATGCGGCGGCCACGCGAGCACGCCGAGAATGATCATCAAGATCAGCTCTCAGGCTCCAGACATCAAGAAGTCCCTCCCGAGGAGCTTGAGCTTCGCAATCTAGAGACGCCATTGCCTTCCGGGCAGAATGAAGATAGTCAAGGCAATTTTGATAAGCACAAAGCCGTACCCTACCAGCAGACCAGAGTTCCCACACCACCTGTCGAAATGGCGTCCTTACATCGGCGACAAGTCACCACAACCACCGAAGTCCCCCCAAAGGAAATCACACTACCGTCAGAAGTTACCGCGACTCCAATCAATTTCCGTCTCTCGATCGCTCAATCCCTTTTCCTTGTAGCTGCTTTCGTCTGCATTCTGATCACGGTCCTAGTCTTACAAGCCACACTCCCTCATCCCTCTGTGGAGCTCAAACTATTCACCAACCTGTTCGTAGCAGGCACTATTCTTTTCGGTGGAGGACCAGTTGTTATTCCTCTCCTTCAGGTAACCCCGTGATGTTCTCTTTTCATGTCCATTTGCTGACCTCCTTCGACTGAGAGTGCATACTTTACTCACCTTACTACCATTAGGGATACACTGTCACCCCTGGTTGGGTCAGCACTAAAGACTTTCTATTCGGATTTGCTATCTTGCAAGCTTTTCCCGGTCCCAACTTCAATTTTGCTGTCTTTCTTGGAGCCCTGACGTGAGTGCAACCCTTTTCATTCATATATTCCTTCGCTACTAACTCCCTCCACCTCAAGTCTCCCACACAACCCCATTGTAGGCGGCATCCTTGGCTTCCTAGCGATATTTTCTCCTGGTCTAATCCTTAAATTTGCGCTGTTACCTGCTTACCGGATCTTCAGAGATAAAAAGCCGACAAGGAGTGCCTTAAGGGGTCTCAACAGCGCTGCTTCGGGACTTGTTTGGACTTCAGTCTTTCGTTCGTCTACCCTTCCCATCTTTTTTCAATCCATTCCCTCACGCTGTCCAAACAGGTTTATGGAAAGTTGGACTTTTAGCGGTCAACTCTCAGACAAAGTCTCTCGAGACATCTGGTTACTGGGTTGTCATAGCCGGGGCGTCGTTTGCTGCATCGGAGTGGTTTTCTTTGCAGCCGCCAGTGGCGATCCTCTGCGGCTCCATCGCAGGACTAATCTATGGTGCAGTTAAGGGTCAACCGTAAAAGTGCATGAAATAGCACGTCGTAACTTCTAGTGAAAGGATTATCGGACCTGAACGGGAATCGAACGGAAGGGGAGACAGAAAGCGAGGTGGTTGTCGAGCTGGGTATGGATGTGAGAGGGAAGGTCCATTGCATCATCGTTTTCGTTGTCCAACTCGATGTGCGTAGAGGTAGAACAGTCACTATCCATATTCACGGATAGCTGAGTCGGTAGCATAGTGGATTGGCGACCTAGTTATAATTATTATGTAACAATGAAACCAGCCTGATCTCTAACCGCTCACCATCCTTCCGTACGGGACATTGGTGTCTCGTAAATCACCATAGACAAGATCCTGGTGATGGAAAGATTGAACCAGGCTCGACAGAAAAGTTAGGAGCCGAAAAGGAATGGATTGCTTGTTCAATTCCTAGAAAGCGCGATACCCAGTCATATAGTTCGTTACGATCATTGACCAATGGCCATCGAGTTTCCCACAACCACGGAGGGTTGGGGCCAATTCCATTGGTCAGAAGTTCACAATTTCGAGATCTGTGGTTGCAAATGCGGGATAGCGGGTGCGGATTCGAGTAGTTTTCTGCTACCTTGAATGACTCGGATAGAAGTCAGGATATGAAGTAGGACTGGTACATACCTAGAGCTGAAGGACTCAAGCAGCTTCATGAGCGTTGCGGAAACTTATCCACGTTGGTCGAAACGGTCTCAGATCTAAGGACATTTAGCCGGCGACGAGCGACAACACGAGCAAGTCTCCATTGAACGTAAAAAACAACAGAAGTACTATCACGCAGGTGGTTTGACATTTTCCTTTTGTGCTGCCAAAGAGAGAATCCAAAAATCAATCACAACGAGCCCTGTATATGAAAGGAAAATGAAACCCTCACCAATCGTAATATGGTCACCTAATGAAAGTGCAATTCCTTGCGTTTTACTCCGAATACGGACATGCCCAGTGATGGTCCCCGCCTCCGTCTTTTCGATACTCAAATTGGCGAGAGCATCCTCGCCTGCAACAAGTAACCATCCACGATTCAAAAAAGGGATAGCAGCCAGAAAATAGAGTGGACCTCACAAAATAAGCTGCGCGCATACATGTTCGCCGATAGGAAATCACAATCTCCCGAGGTAGCACCTTCCGGTGTCAAGCAGGACATATTTGTGGCCTTCGTGACATGCTTCAAGTAAGCTCAGGGATCCCTAGAGAAGCAAAACACAACTCTGAGCCGGAGGACGGCCCGCCGAGGGGTGAAAGAAAAACGACTCACGATATCGTGGTATTAACATTGACTCTGTTCTCCCACTCGAATTCAGTCCACATACTCCGGAACTGAACGGACAACAACGTCATTTGAGCTTACGAATGTGGTGCACGTATTTTCCACTTACCTGTGCTTCATTGCAGTGCGCAGGTTTGATTCAGTCCATTATGTCTATGTGTATATCATTCAGAATGACGCAGGCTTCTGACATGATGCTCCCCTCCCAGAGGGTGCTGCCAAATATAACGCCAGTCTCGGTCGATGAAACCTAAATAGTGTCCAGAGCAGACCGGCCAGTCATCAGATATTTCGTCTCGCCGAGAAAATGACATGTGTTTGCGCACCTTGATGGTAGCTTTTATACTCTGGAATCCATGAGGGGCGATGGTATAAACCGATGGTCGTTCAACAATTTTTAAATCCCCCCAACGTCGCAAAGTCCAAACAAAGATTCTGCAGAGTATTTGGGGTCTGATTCACAAACAGGACATCTGACGAAATACAACGAAGAGGAATGATCATGAGAGGCAACAAGGGACGAGTTTCTTAACCAACCTAACATAATATCAAAACCATGCATCTTAACGTACGCCTCAGCATATATAGGATCAGAAAAGCCTGATTCAAGAGAGTTGAGTGAGGCCATTCACTCACTAATAAACAAGACGAACCTGTGAGCTGAGAAATACGACTGAGGTTAGAAATGAAGTCTTCGTGCAATTCCCCTGTCCCAGTAGCCCTCCCGACGTCCTCGTCGTACTACAATTAGACACGTATTAGTGATGGTCTTGTATCTGGAACGAAATCGATTACATCGATCGCATCATCTGCCGTTTTTCTGGAGAACTGTCTAAATAGCAAGAGATCGTCAACTTGCACAACGGCTGCCTTCGTAGACTCCGCCTCCTTCTTCTCTGTCGCCTTCTTCTACAACCAAATTTCAGCATCAGGCAAAGAAGCAGGGTGATGAGAAAAAGTACACCAACTTCCTGTCCAGTCAGCATCTTGGAGTATGCAGCTTTTGTGTCCTTCAGGAAAATTTGGTGAACGGAAGGTGACTCTTCAAGCTCGCTCAGGGTCTGTATGCAATTGAGGATACGCTCGCTCGAGTCCTCGTCAATTTGCGCGGTCACAAACTTGAACTGCCTGACACGAATGATAGATGTCATGACCAACTTCGCCTGTCGGACCATAATTCACCCATCCCCCCAAAAAGAACTTGCAAAAAAAAATACAAACTTCAGCACGCAGCGTGTTCGCCGCAGTTTGATCCTTCGTCTGATGAGTGAATCGTAAAGCCATTTTCGTCAGTGTCGCAGCCAAAACAGCACCAGTGAAGAAATCTCCACCCAAGATAAGCGCTAAGAAGGGGTAGGGGGAAATAATTTCAGTGGACTAGATCAACATATTACACCTCCGATAGACTCACTTCTCAGAGGTGGCTTAGCGGCCGCCTTGACTGCTTCCAACCGCACAGCAGACGTGCTCGTAAAGGCCGTCTCCGTTGCATACGTCCCATCCGCCAAGACCCTTGGCCTCCCTCTGGTTTTTGCTTGTCCTTCTCTCCGTCCCTAGCCTCGCCTTCCTCGCCACCCTCACCCGCTTCATCCAACAACCGTTGCTCTGACGTTAATATCGGGATCTCTCTCAATACCTTTCTAATCTCCTGCATTGGCACCTGGATATCCGCAACGCTCTCGATGTACTCGCCTAAGATCCACAGCACACCGCAGAAGACCTTGCCAGATTTGATCTCTCCAAGGGTTTGGAGTAACCTTTCGCAGATTGTCTGTCGTAGGTGAGGGAACCTTTCCACTACCTCGCTTTTTTGAGGGAAAGAAATTTCAGTCAGTGATGGCACTTGATAGCTATTTACGCACCGGACAAACGCGACCACATCGAGCGCAGAAGGATTGCTTGAGTCGCCCAGGAACTCCATCAATGCGTGCACAACGCTCGCCGCTACTTCGGAACACTTGATGGCAGTAACATGTATGGATTGGATGAGAAGTTGCCTATACTTGGGGGCCTAGCATCCAAACACAGTTAGAGATGTACATTGCTGAGAACGATGACATCTCTTACCTTCTCAAAGTCCTGCTCCTGGGTCTTCTGCAGTTGTTTCTTGAGGAATAATACAACGTTCTCGACATTCAGACTCAAAGTCATAGTTAGGGCGATGTTAATGGCTTTCCGTCAGACCTCGATGTCGGCACTACCCAACGATACAATTTAGAATGTAAACCTTCTCACCATCGCATACGTAGTTGAAACCTACCTTTCACTGCCACGGGTTTTTGTGTCAGTGTGGTGAGAGTGGTAGCCGCCTCATACTTGACAGCATGCGAGGAGGCGCCAAGAAGGTCGAGTATGCAGCGGATGTAGCGAGGCTGATAGAATATTTCAGTCAGTCAGACCTGATCTTCAAAGGAGAAAATAACTTGCCCGATGTGCCGAGTCATTCTTGCAATCCAGTCGGATTACCTCAATGATGCTCATCTGTAACAACTCTTCGAGCCCAGTGATCTGATCGTACACACTCAAAATCCATTCGACAGCTTTCGGCATAGAGCAGTGCGCAAGGAATACGAATGCGTTACGTTTGCAGGTTGCATCGGTTTCGGCGGCGAGAAAGGTCTACATGAGCTCTGGCGCATCGGGTATGAGACTTTCGAAGTCGCGGTAGATGGAGTAGATGGCAAAGACGGCGTTCTTTCGAACATACGAGTGGCGGTGCTCAAGACATGAACGACAAGTGGGAACGAGAGGTTCTAGAAGCTCTGCGGCTTGGGAAATTTGAGTGTCGCGCCGCAAATGTATTCATTGGGGTGTTGCTGAAGGTGTCTTCATAGGGTGAAAATGGATGGCCACTCGAAACACTCACGAGGTCATTACGGATGGCATTACTTCAGAGAGTTAGCCTAGCGAGTTTGGAGAACATGAAGGGAGACATACACCACCAGAATCATTTCTTGCTTGAGCTTGCGATCCGAATGACACCAAAGACCACCATGGAATCTGTTCGAAAAAGACAGGTTGTTCGCCCCCACCAAGAAGAATATGAACGGTCACTCACTACTGGCAAGATCTGCTCCACCAGGTCCTCGTCCAAGAAGGGCACGGGTATGACGGCGAGAAAGGTGAGGAGATATATTGATGTTAAAACAGTTGCAACGAGTGCCACCCTGTGCGCTCGGGCCATTAATACCTTTCCTCGCGCTCGTTTCATTGATGTCGTGGCCAGTAGCGAGCACACGACGACGTCACCACATTGTATTTTGAGATGTTTGAAGGTGGATTCAATGCTCAACTAGCCTCCTATTCCACTCACCACTGTCAGCATGGCTCCACACACATATTCAACTGCCCACCTGGTGCGACAGAGTGTCCTCTTCCATTTCATCTATCGTGAAAGTATCCCGGTGAATTTCGAGATGATGACCATTGTTCGGAAACAGCCGATGATTGTTCAAGGCCCGATGGCATCGTTGGGCGACACTTCTGCCCTTCAGGCAGTCTTCGACCACTCTCGATCTGCCCAACTGGCAGAGAGTGTCTCTGGGGACCTTCAAGAATACATTGTCAGTGAAGTGAATGGAAGCCATGTCTACTTTGAACACAAACTGCCCTACCACGAGGTGAGTTCAGTTGTCTTGGCTTTTATAACTTAGTCTAAGGAACCTTGCAGCGGGTTTCGCACCTGAAGAGTCAAAACCGTGATCTCAGATCGCAAGTAAATGACCTGATCCATGAGATGCAAGCCGAGCGGAAACAACGAGAGGCTGAGATGAAGGAACGAGAGGTTGAACGGAAGGAACGAGACAATGAGCGGAAGGCAATGGTTGAGTGGGAAATCCTCTCAGTTGTCCTGTCTGGTGTGTCTCCACCTCTTCTTACTGTAATACCCTTCCTAATAATTTCTTAAAGGACTTGCAAAGGACCTCTGGCAACAGGTTAGTCCTGGCAGACGACGAATATTGTCCAAATACAACATCTTCGACTGTACGTCCTTCCACTCTAATATTAAATCCATCTAATGTTTCACTTTCTAGTTTACAAACTTCGGCATCAAAGGTTTTGTGATGCGATGACCAGGGAAGCGTACAACATGATTCCACAAGAATACAAGATTCTCTTTAACTCCCTTCATGCAAGAAAGGAAGCCCTCCATTTGGTCCGATCGCACATCGCACATCCCGCAATCGCCACCACCATCATCCTCGACTACATCCAAACCAATTTCGTTGTACCACCAGGCCTTCAACCTGTCATTAAACAGATTGCTACTGTTGCGGCACATGTGGATTGAAGGAGTTTCGGCTTGGGCCCATCCCTGGAACATTCTGTGACTACTCTTCACAATTTGTGTATGAGATAATATACCTTTGATGAATGCTAGGTGCCCCTGCGTCGAGACACGGTTTTGAAATCCCTGCTGACAATTTCCCTGCAACACCCTCAAACCATGTGCTCAAACTTCATCATGCCGTCGTCGGACTCTTTCTGCTCGTCAACATACTGATACTCATAGCCAGCTCTCACGCAGCGCAAATTGTCTTCTCTCCTCCAAACGCAGCAGCCGAACCAACCAGCCCGGACCTATCATCCCTGCCCATGACGCATACGCAGCCCTTGCTCAGCGACCTCCTCACGATCGACACCTCGCTCTCCATCTTCTTATACGCACAGGAAATAGAGACCAGCGAACTCTTTTCGAACGAGACCGCCAAGATGACATTGTTGGCCCCGATGAATAAAGCCGTGATGGCCCTTGCAAGGAAACCGTGAGTGTATTCACACCCCGTCGTGTGCAAGACGAAACACATCACTCCGTTCTCTAGACATCAGGGACTTGCACCTCTTGAGGACGGTCTCGAGATTTCGATGATCGCTCAAAGAGGAATGTAGAACGATGGGTCATGGCCCACATCATTCCTGTAAGCCATCCTTGTACCATTTCACACACTCTCTCATCTCCAGCAATCTCCAATTTCTCTCTCGTCACACACTTACCCTGCTCCGCGGCAAGTCGGTCACCTTTTCGCCAATCGGAGGTGACCCCACCACACCCGAGTGGAGCCGAGTCGTAATAAACGAATGAAACAAGTGTGGCCTCTCGCTTTTCCCCCTTAATATCTCTTGCTGAACGGTGTTTTCTTCTGCAGGCTTAAATTGACTTCGAGTCAAGTCCACACCCGACGTGTCAGCAGTGTTCAACTCGAAAACAACAACTGAGATCACACAGACGATTCGGAAGATGTCCATTGATGGTGGAGATGAGAATCTTCCGCAAGGTGTCAATCTTGACTTCGTCGGTGCCCTTCTCCAAGCCAGCTTTGAGTTCCTGGGTGGACGACGACTCTGAACTGGCTTCAAAGACGACTGTATAACAAGGTGTTTCTGATGAAGGCATGATTTCTAAAGCGGCACACGTCGAGCACAACAAGCAGCACTCATAAAAGAAAATCTTTCAATGCTCTCCTTCATGCCAAATCCACACCACCTAGCAGAGGACCAGTTGCTCGAGCTCCTCCTTCAGCTCAAGGTACGTTCCATTCCAACTTCATATCTTGACCTCCATCCAACTGTTCAATCCACCAGAAAACCACACCTGAATCGGCACGCGCGATCCTGAATTCTCAACCGCAGATCGCCTACGCCCTCATCACTCTCATGGTAAACATCAACGCCGTGAACATCGATGTCCTCCAGGCCCGTCCATTACTTCACTCGCGTTATACCATCCTCTCATATCTCCACAGAAAACAGTGGCAGCTTTCGGAGCCGCACAAGCCCAACAACTGCAGCAACAGCCAGTCTCTGCCCTGCCACCCTACTTGCACGCACAATATCGCACCTCCACCCCACCAACACTCCCCACTCCCCCCTCGGTGTCCCAAGCTTACCCGTACTCGAACGGCAATAGCCAGCCCCAACCTCTACCCCAGCCTCCGTTGTCCGCGCACGTTCCTCCACCAGTGCTGGCGCCAGGGAACTACAGCCATGATTACACGGCACCAAAGCATGGAACAGAGAACGAGTCTAGGCGGCGATCGCTTACTGACCGTGATTTCTGATTTCTAGTATCCCACACCACCTGTCGAAATGGCATCCTTACATCGGCGACAAGTCCCCCCAAAGGAAATCACACTACCGTCAGAAGTTACCGCGACTCCAATTAATTTCCGTCTCTCAATCGCTCAATCCCTTTTCCTTGTAGCTGCTTTCGTCTGCATTCTGATCACGGTCCTAGTCTTACAAGCCACACTCCCTCATCCCTCTGTGGAGCTCAAACTATTCACCAACCTGTTCATAGCAGGCACTATTCTTTTCGGCGGAAAACCAGTTGTTATTCCTCTCCTTCAGGTAACTCCGTGATATTCTCTTTTCATGTCCATTTGCTGACCTCCTTCGACTGAGAGTGCATACTTTACTCACTACCTTACTACCATTAGGGATACACTGTCACCCTTGGTTGGGTCAGCACCAAAGACTTCCTATTCGGATTTGCTATCTTGCAAGCTTTTCCCGGTCCCAACTTCAATTTTGCTGTCTTTCTTGGAGCCCTGACGTGAGTGCAAACCTTTTCATTCATATATTCCTTCGCTACTAACTCCCTCCACCTCAAGTCTCCCACACAACCCCATTGTAGGCGGCATCCTTGGCTTCCTAGCGATATTTTCTCCTGGTCTAATCCTTAAATTCGCGCTGTTACCTGCTTACCGGATCTTCAGAGATAAAAGGCTGATAAGGAGTGCCTTAAGGGGTCTCAACAGTGCTGCTTCGGGACTTGTTTGGACTTCAGTCTTTCGTTCGTCTACCCTTCCCATCTTTTTTCAATCCATTCCCTCACGCTGTCCAAACAGGTTTATGGAAAGTTGGACTTTTAGCAGTCAACTCTCAGACAAAGTCTCTCGAGACATCTGGTTACTGGGTTGTCATAGCCGGGGCGTCGTTTGCTGCATCGGAGTGGTTTTACTTGCAGCCGCCAGTGGCGATCCTCTGCGGCTCCATCGCAGGACTAATCTATGGTGCATTTAAGGGTCAACAGTAAAAGTGCATGAAATAGCACGTCGTAACTTCTCGTCCATATTCAATGTCTTATTTCAAACAAAAAATTGTGTATTATGTGACCGAATTGGTAAATGGAATACTGGCAGTGCCCACGATCAAACTCGCCTTCTCGATTTGTTGAGGTTGCTTGAAGTCATCTTGGTCATCGCCTCGGGGCCTCTTGAGGGATGTAGCCAATGCCTACATCGCGGAGTGTTTCAAGGTCAATGCAAGCTCAAACGGAAACGAATTGATGATGCATCTCTCAGCCTTAAATATGGACTACCGAGTTCAAATTTTTCTGGTCGGACCAATTCAAACAAGGAGATATTCTTCAGTGGTCAACAGAGCATCCTCCGAGAAAACAACTTCTTCGCCACCTTCGACCTGTGTCACGGAAGCGACTCGGAGACCGGCCATGCTGCCCTGTCCCACGAAGGTCACCTTGACGGGGAAGAACGAGCCGGGATCGTCACCGCCAACAGTGAACTCCAAAGAGCCCGAATTTTCAGAGGGAGTGACCGAAGGAATAGACCAGTCGAGAGAGTGGTTCGATGGGTTGAGTGACCAGTTACCAGAGTGAGAGGCCACCGTGGGGTAGGATCCATCTCTGGAAAGATAGGATGACGAGATGTGATTGGTTGGCGAGTGGGAGAAAAACGCGTACGTACGGGAGAGGTATAGATATGACCAGATCGTAAAGTTTGAGATTCTCATTCTCGAGTTCATACTCGATGTTGACGAGGCAAGTCCCGTCATTGGATGGGGTAGGCCAGCAACTCACTAATTTTTTTTTTTGTCGCGATTAAGTCGCAGGCCGTGATTATTGCAGAGTACTTACCCGTCAATGGTGTATAGCTTTCATCCAAGCCAGCGTACCTCCACTTCAATACGGCAAGCGATTGTCCCACAGGAAAGGCACGCGATGGATCTTTCAAAGCTATAACTTTCTCTTGGCCTGGTGTAAATTTCGCCACGTTCGGGTGTTGTTTGAATTGAAGTGCAGTCTCGAAATCTCCGGCAGGTGGAACCAATGCCAGTCGTATATGTGCGAAGGCTGGGTCGGAGATTTGGAGGTTCATGTCGCCTTTTAGTTCCATGGATTTCAGACCACCTTCTCGGATAATAGCAAGCGATAGTTGCTCCTTTATGGCGATGTGTACGCTGGAAAATATATGATGCTAAGTTGATCAACAGGCAAGTCCAAGGGTTATATTACCTTTCGGCCACGACCACAGGCAAGCTGCCTCGATCGTCTTTTCGCACAGCGGATTCCGCCCGTTCGAGAGGTGCGGGAGCTATAGGTGACGAAGGCATGGCCGCCTCTTCCGGTGCGAGCGCCTCTGCACCCAGGGCGTCCAACAGCTCGGCTTGTTTGGTCCTTTTGCTGCTGCCTAGTTTCATGCCAGAACCTTTGAAGGCCGGTCCGCGTCCCAAATTGGGTGCGGTAGATACGGTACTGCGTACAGGTGAGATGTCTGGTGCGTCGAATCGCTGGGGGATGGGTGAATATCCTGTTATACCTCCTCCAAGGTAGCTAGCTGCTCCACCGCCGGCAGCAGCGCGTTTTTGTTGTTCTCGGCGTTGCATTTCAAGTTGCTTTGCCTTTCTTTTGAGCTCTTCCTTCGCCTCGGCTTCTTTATTCTGGTTTAGCAGATTAAACTGGATGTGAATGCTAAAAAACAAGAACCCAGCGCTCACCCTCTCGATGATCTCGTGAATTTTCTCTTCGTGACTTTCCATCTCGAGCACGCTCCGGACTTGCATCAAATTTACCTGTTCCCTGTAGCCCAAGCTGACCACTTCATCGAAAGCCCCCAAAAGCTCGAATGAATTTTTGAGAATTTCACGTTCGTCTGCACTCCTACACATATCGGAGACGACTCGGGCAAAGAGATGCAAGGTTTCTATATCTTGCAGGATATTTGACGCTTTGTTGGTGATAAGAAGTATATACAAGTCTTCCAAAGGCTGGTAAACATAGCGGACTTCAGCTGTTTCGACGGAGGTATGTTGGGTGTTGGTGGGTATAAGTTTGGGAAAAGAGGCGAGGAGGGCTTCAATTCTTGTCCGTGTCATGTCGCGGAACTGGCGCGAAATGACGGCTGGCAAAAAAAGGAGGTATTAGTCTTCGAAGTGAGGGTAAACAAGGACGAAATCGAACCTTTACCGCCTTTTGTACATATTGAAGCTGCGAGAACGACCTGGTAGGTTGCCTCAACGTTGATATCGGGTTGATAGTTGAGGACGCACCATGGCTGGATACTACAGTGACAGTGACAACGCGTGAGTGCTGCCGCCACAGTCTATCACTCAAACCAACCGGAGACTTTGCAGTCGATTTCTGTGTTCTATATCTCCGATTCATATTGGGTCCTGCCCCGTCTACCACGCCTAGGCTATGCTTCGCCTTGCATTCTCTTTTCAAATGAACTCGAATATTTATAACGGTCAAAGGCTTTGGCAGCCTTCGAATTTCTTGATGATGCCGCGAGGAAGGCGACGCCGAAGAGAACCGAATAGATAACCTTCCCAAGGATTTCGTCTACCTGTGGCGCCCGCCTGTGCTCCGATGGTTTATCAGGTGAGATTGCCTTTTATTTGCCCTGGTGCGACCAATTCTCAAGGTTCTGGCTTCATCCATCTTCCTCAGACCTCATGCGACTGAAACGGACACTACATTGCTTTCACCTTTCATCCATTCGCGTTCAGGTCGAGAATACTCGAATGGATATCATCTGGTGGATGCATAAGCCCTGGATGGGTATCCGTCAAGGAGCATTTAATTCCTTGGAGGGTTGGGTTATTAAGGAGACGAGTTATGAATATTGTTTTATCATTACTTTCTTGTGGCAGATCTAATCTGTTTACGTGTCCATAGAAATCGAAGAAGACCTTTTCAGGCTCCTGACTTCTACACCGTTGAAAGGGCTGTCTGTTCAAACCGCCCACACAAGCGCGGTGGCCAAAGCCAATGGAGAAGGTGAAACCCCCAGCGTGCACTTGCTCCCTGCCCCGATTCCCACCCGGAATACACTATTTCTTCCACCCAGCCGGACCAGCCCCCAGCTTCTATGGCGAGGCCCGATCGCACAGAGCACGATTTCCACCTCATCGAGAGCTGGCATCACACTGTGACATTTCCAAACCACTCTTGACCATCAGCAAAAGTGCAAAACAATGCCAATGTCAGGTGACTCATCCAAGCCGTTATCAGGCTGTTATGGCCAGCCATGACAAGGCAAGCGGAAGGCAGACCGGTAGGATACTTACAATATAATACCTGAGTGGGTTACGTTGGAATAGCATCTAAGTTGAAGCCATTGTATTGTATGGGATTAGAAGTTAAGTACAGAATGGCCATATAGAAAAATGAATAAAATTGTGCAATTGCACTTAATTGCGAATTGCATGAGAAGTAAGTACTCTATATGTTCAAATTCTTCTAACAAAGCTAAGCACTAATAGTGCAGTGGTTATATTGTTCATTAAGCTTTAAGTTGAAGCCTAAGAGGTCATGAGTTTGAACCCAGGATTAAGTTAAAATTAAATTTCAAGTAAAATACAACTAAATACAACGAAAAAAAATTGAAGACCAAAAAATCAAAAACTTGCATTATTATTATTATAATAATAATAAATAGCTAGAAGAAAAAACTGGATAATAAATTAAATAATTCTTTTGTTTATTATTTTCCTGATGCACTTGTTGGCTGTCTGGTGAGGCTTGGCAGGCAAGGTAAGATCTTGCAAGATTAGACAGGTCCATTGACAAGACTGCCCCAATTCTGCTAACCCTCCCAACCACAGCTAGCGATTATAATGCCATATAATGCCCTTGGATTAAATTTACACTTTTGCTGATGACACAGACACCACACCACCAACCCTGGTAGATCACTACGCGACCACCAATAAGAGGACCATCTGGGTGCACTGCCTAATTCACACTCACATCAGGGGACACCAGTGGGAGGTGCAGAAATGAGGGAGCTCCCGCAGCAATATATGCAGGTTTGTCTCTCTTTTCATTTGTTCTTTGTTCAGTATAGAATATCTCTGATACAGTGAAGTGGTGCAGAATATAAAATACGGTGCGTCACAGATGCATGACATCATGTGAGAGTTTGAGAAAGGAGCCAAATCCGACTCATCAGATTCGACTCCTCGCCATGCTGATGCTTAAACTCAACTCCTTGCTTCTTGGTGATCCCCCAAATAAAGCTTTTACAGTCAAAATTGGTGGGGAGGAAAATGGCAGTGGATTGAGAGAGCGAATAAAGGAGGTGATGAAACCCGCGCTCGACCGAATCTCTGCAAATGCCCTCAACCTTCAGCCAGTAAGTGCACTTGACTTTTTGCTGGTTTTACAGGCTGATGATCATCTCACAGGTATCTATCCCTTACAACAACATCGAAGAAACCTCACTAGATGTTAAAGATTTGCTGGGAATCCCAGGAGTTCGGCCAATGGATCCTTTTGACAAACTGAGTCAGATCTTTCAGAACCCTCCCGAGGACAACTACCTTCACATAGTTGTCCAAGTCCCTGCCATGCCCGAGCAAGGTATTTTGCTTTCCATATTGATGGATATTGGATACTCACCTTTCGGTTGAACTTCATATAGAACTACCCGAAAAACTTGGGAGACAAGTGACACCCCCTAGACCGGATGAGTATATAACATGACTTGTACAAGACTTTGGAAGTGATCTTCACTGCTCTATCACCTCATATCTGAAGAATGATGTTCAACTTCCACTTTGGAACCCACAGCAGGGTGCAGAAGAGATGCAGAATCACATCATTTCTGTCACGGTCATAATTTTCCTTCTTTTCCTTTATCTTATCGTATGCAAACCTATCTCTTATCTTGGGATTCCCCCCATTTGTTATCGGGATTCCCCATTGCCTTCTCCAGGGATTCCCCACTACTTTACCTTTATGCGGATACACTTCATTTCCGTTATGTCTCAACCCCCTTATGATTCGTCATTGATCACGATGACTCATCCTTATCTCCACCTCATGTTATGTCGCACTGACTCACACAGATAAGTAGTCAGTATATAAAGAGTACTTCTGTACGTATCAGACCTTAAGTCTGATTCCTCGTTAGCCTACTCATAACAAGGACTTGGAACCATCTCTATATCTCTTGGGACAGAACACCCGAAGTAAAACGCATTTCGAACAACCGGTTTATAACAAGAATCAGACTTCCTTCTGGTTCTCTCCCACCTGCTTATCCGAACACCCCTATCACTGTGATCATCGACATCACCTCTTTGCCCCTTACCTACTTCCATCCTGGCTTCTACCGACAACTCAGACGTTGAAGAACATTACAAAGACCCTCTTTCAAGATCGACTTTCTCAGCTACAATTCGAGATCAAGAACCATCCTTCTCTTCAGTCCTTGAAGAAACGTTAGCTACTCCTACCCCTGCTCCTGCCCCTTTAGGACCACGGACTCGATCAAGAACAAGAGGACTCTTCACTTCATCTTCAGCACCAGCAACGAGACCAGTTCATCAACGAACTGCTACCCCACCAGGACGATACGGTTCCCTCTACTCCCAACTTTCCTCTGCGACATCCACACCAACACCAACAGCTCCAACAACTCCACAACAACCGACATCTACCAATATGTCAGGAACGTCCACTAACGCCCCCACCAACCCCCCTACCATTGATATTGTGACCTTGGTGGCCACTGTTCGCCAACTCGAACAAACCATCACCCAACAACAACAGCTAATCGCCCAGCTCCAGCAACAACAAACCCAACCTCCTCCGCAACCCCAACAGCCTCCTTTGCCTCAACAACCTTTGCCTCAACAACCTGCTCCCCCCTCCATCAAAATCACCAAACCCGATGAATATGACGGGTCTGCTGCCAGATGTCTCAACTTCATCCAAGCTTGTCGTCTAGTCCTCGACGACAGCCAATGGTCCGACAGACAGAAAATTACTTATGTCTTGTCGTTTATGAAGATTGGTGTTGCCCAGTCATGGGCCCGACAACAGACTCAAGAATTCAAATGCGCTCAGTGGATTGGAGCCAATTACGAGGATTTCATGGAAGAGCTCGAGGAGTGCTTTGGAGACGTTGATGCGAGAGCAATGGCGCAGGTCAAAATTCAAAAGGTAACCCAAGGACTTTCTACTGTGGACAATTATAATGTACGATTCGGAGCTCTCGCGGACGAAACAGGATTCAACAACGACGCGCTCAAAGTTTTCTACCGGAACGGCCTCAACCCCGGAATTCTTGAAAAAATCTATGCCCTTGATCCCATCCCTGCCACCCTCAATGCCTGGAAGCGAAAAGCTTCCATCTTCAACCGACAACGCCTTGAACTTGCACTTGAGCGTCGTGCCGCTCCCCGGAGTAACTACTACACTCCCAGGGAGACCGTGGCTCGAACGACGACCCGAACTCCCTCCTCTGCTCCTGTCAAACAGGAGACAACTCCCTCATCATCAATATCGCGCGTTCCGCGAGGCAACTGCTATCGCTGCGGAGAGTCAGGTCATTGGGCGAACAAGTGTCCAAATTCCCCTCTCACCTCTTCTCCGACAGTGCGTCCATCGAGTAGTGCCCCTGCCGGACAACGACGAGGAAGACCAACCACAGGGCGAGGTCGAGGATGAAATATTCGAGGAATCGAGACAGAACGAGTTGACGAAGTGGTTTCCCCGACTGCTGCGGAGGAAACTATTCGAGTGGTGGACAACTGCGGGATCGATCGCTGGCCGAAGGAGAGAAAAGCTCAGCTCGTCAAGGAACTAAAAGAACAGGGTTTTTAAAGAGTCCGAACGCTTCGCCTACCGTTACGGACGTACCTACTCAAGAATGTACCACCACTCCATGCAATCTATTTCGAATTCTTGGTACTCTTGAAAAAGGCAATCTCGGACTCATTTTGGACATTTGGATTGAAGCTACCGACACTGGTCGACGTGTCCCGGCCACTGCTCTGGTTGATAGTGGAGCCTCTGGAAATTTCGTGGACGAATCTTTCGCAGCTCGCCACAATTTCACTTTAACATGATTGGAAACCCCAATCCCCGTACAGAATGCCGATGGATCCGAAAACCGAGGTGGACCCATCGAGAACGATATTGATATTTGGTTAGAGGCTCCTGGAGGACACAATGAACGGATCCGATTGGAAGTGACCGATCTCGGATCTAAGACGGATATTATCCTCGGCTTCCCGTGGCTCAAAAAGCACAACCCCAACATCAATTGGAAAGAGGCAACACTGGCTCTGGATAGCAAAGATTTCCCTCTACCATGATGGATAGCGAAAGATGCGGAGTCACTGGGAATGGAATCAGTCACGCTGGCCATGAATCGACGCGTATTGAAGTCGGATGAATCCCGAGCCAGCACGGTGGAAGAAGATATGCGAAAGTTTGTACCGGAGGTATACTGGAAAGACTATTCTAGTGTTTTTGCCAAAGAATCCTTCGACCGCCTTCCACCACATTCGGAATTCGACCATGCCATAGAACTGGATGAAACCTTCAGGCCAGTCAAAGGCGCGAAATATGCAATGTCCCCTCTTGAGATGGATCACTTACACAAGTTCATCGACGAAAACTTATCTACTGGACGAATACGAGTTTCCAAATCGAAACAAGTCTCTCCGTTCTTCTTTGGAAAGAAAGCCGAAGAAGTGAACGCTAAAGGTAAGAACGCTGGCTTACGCCCTATCGAGGATTATCGCTACCTCAACGAACACACGGTTCCTGACCATTATCCCCTTCCTCTTCTTCATCAAATACTCCAACGACCCAAACTTCTAACAGCTTCTCTGTTCACGGTCATGGATATCCGATGGGGATTCAACAACGTCAGAATCAAGGAAGGCGACGAATGGAAAGCTGCTTTCATCACTGAAGCAGGCGCCTTCGAACCCACCGTCATGTTCTTTGGTTTGCGGAACTCACCAGCCACCTTTCAATGGATGATCAACACAAGATTTAAAGAAGTCCTAGACTCTGGAAATGTTTTCATCTATATCGATGACGTGCTTGTTTGTGGAGACGATTTACAAGAATTGCGACGCTGGACCTTCAAGACTCTAGATATCATGAAGAAACACGGACTCTCGTGTAAACCCGTCAAGTGCCAGTTCGAGAAGGAAGAAGTCATTTATCTCGGAGTCGTCTTATCCAAAGGGCGAATCACCACCAACCCGAAGAAAGTCGACGCTATCATGTCTTGGCCTATTCCAGAAACGGTGAAACAACTCCAATCCTTCTTGGGCAGTGCGAACTTTTGGCGGAGATATATCAAGGATTTCTCCAGAATCACTACCCCTCTCTATGAACTCTTGCACAATGATACTGTGTGGGAATGGACTCCTTGGAGACAAGAAGCCTTCGACAACATTAAGTCCCTTTTAACGAATGCGCCCGTTCTCCATATTCCTGATCGCGATCTCCCCTATTGCTTGGAAACCGATGCCTCTATCATTGGAATTGCGGGAATACTCTCTCAGCTTCATGACGGACACTGGAAGCCTGTCGGCTATCACTCAAGATCTACCTCCCCTGCCGAAAAGAACTACCCTACCCACGATCTAGAACTCCTGGCAATCATTGATTCCTTTAAACAATGGCGTCATCTGCTCGAAGGAGCAAGACACGATATTCTCATCAAGACAGACAGTTTGGCCTTACGATACTTTTCAAAGAATCTTCGCTTATCAAACCGCCAAACTCGTTGGTCTGAGTATCTGTCCAGGTTCAGGTTCAAGATTGAATACATTCCAGGGAGGAAGAACAAGGCCGACGGCCTGTCCAGGCGCCCAGATTACTTACCCGGCGTCGAAGCCGACGTGGAGAACGAAGTTCTGATAGCGCGCGACCGATGGGTAAATTCAATTGTCAAACTGTCAAATTCAAGCTTTCTCTCTAGATTACGCTTCAAAATCCCACTCCCACAGAAGATCCAAGATAAACTCGAGGATGCCTCACTCGCTTGGACCCAAGCCGATGGGCTTGTACGCGATGTTGAAGGTTGGATAGTAGTGCCGGAGGAAGTATCTTTGCGCACAGATATTATACGACTGTCCCACGCCTACCCCCACGCTGGCCACCCTGGCATTGAGAAGACGAAGGAACTCGTCCTTCGTAACTTTATTTGGGATGGTGCCCCACAAGACATCACCAACTATGTTCGATCCTGCCCCGCTTGTCAACAAAACAAGAACTTCCCCTCGAAGCCGTCAGGACTACTCCAACCCATACCCCCCTCTATGGAACCATGGAAGGAAATTACCGTCGATCTCATTGTCGAACTCCCCAAGTCACAAGGCTATGATGCTGTAATGGTTGTTGTCGATCGTTTCACTAAACGTGCCCACTTCATTCCGACAACTTCTAATCTTTCATCAGAAGGTGCTGCAAAACTCTTTCGGAATCACATCTGGAAACATCACGGATAGCCCCAAAAGGTTATATCCGATCGCGGAGTGCAATTTGCGTCCAAATTCACAGAAGCCCTCAATAACTCCTTAGGGATTATCTCCGGTCTCTCCACTGTGTATCATCCCCAAACAGATGGTCAAACGGAACGTACCAATCAAGAACTTGAAGTATATTTACGTTTCTATACCAACTTTATGCAGGACGACTGGTCAGAATGGCTTGCTTCTGCAGAATTTGCCTACAATAATCGGCAACACTCTGCCACTTCACAATCACCGTTCTATATGGAATATGGACGTCATCCTCACCTTCCCACAGTCATTCCGGATCAAAGCAACGTGCCCGCAGCAAATACCTTTCACGAACGCCTCACACGCGCACAGCAAAATGCCAAACGATCCTTATCAAAGACAACGGAGTCAATGAAGAAATACGCCGATCGTAAACGGAAACCTTCACCCTCCTACGAAGAAGGAGATCTAGTCTGGTTGGACACCAAGAATATCAAGACGACACGACCCTCGAAGAAACTTGACAATCGACGGACCGGACCATTCAAGGTCTTGAAGAAGATATCGGACCTTGCTTATCTGATCGACATTCCCGGAACATGGAGACTGCACCCAGTCTTTCACGTTTCACTCCTGAGACCCAACGTCGGAAATGAATTGCTCCACCCTGATGTCATCGACACATCACGACCTCCCCCTGATCTGATCGAAAACGAAGAAGAATACGAGGTCGAATCTATACTACAACATTCCGGAGCTAAACGACGCCGAAAATATTTGGTCAAATGGAAAGGCTATCCGATCGAAGAAGCCACTTGGGAAGATCGATCGAACATTTTACGACACGCCAAGGAAATTGTGAAGACGTACGAAGACTCAATTTAAACGGCGACTTGATTCTATTCATTCGTTAGTCATCATCTCGTCTGCCAAGAATTGACCTCTATTTTTAGAACCACTCCTTATAAACTGCCGGACGTCTCTACTTTCCTTCACGATTCAAATTACGCACCCCTCAACAACGACTCAAGACCGCTAAGCCAAACAACTTTACCATGCCCGCTACACGGTCTACACGATCCCCCTCTCCTCAGGTCGCCATCCGACATTCTGGACAAATCCCCTCGTCCGCCATTCGCTCCCCCACTCCTGGTCCCTCCACCTCCGCTTCCTCTCCTCAACAATTACGTCGACAAGGTCGCGCACGCGCGGAAGACTTCTACACTATTCAAACCCCTCCCCCCGAAGACCCCGCTGTCACCATCTCCCGCCTCATGGTCCACAGTAATAGCGTCAGCAACTGGAACCGTGAACTTCGTCAAGAACGTGAAGTTCTAAAAGCTGAACTCAAAGCGTCGGAGAAAAGCGCATTGTTTTGGAAGAATCATTGGGACGAGAGTGAGTTGAAAGTTTGGGAGCTTCAACGTCAGAAGAAGAAAACGTGGGTTGACTGCTACGACGTCACCACCCGCGCCATCATCGCCAAGCTTGTGGAAGAAAGTCGCCGGTCTGAACGGCTCACCAGGGAGGACTTCCTCCGAGCCCAACGAGACCTTGCGACAACTGAGACTTTAATCGAGTACGGGAGAACGGTCGAATACCCCATCAACGTCGACCTAGAATACCCGATCGACGACGACAACGTCACGACAGTCCAAGCCCCCTCCCCCGTTGAAGCGACTTCGGAAGCCGAACCCGTTGCTTCCCCCTCGGTGGCCGTCGATGTTATAAACTGGTTGCCGATGAGATGGTTTTACTTCGAAGAGCTCTGTCCCAAGACGATGATGATGTCTCAAGTCCTAGTTATTGGGTTGCTAACGAGGAATCAGACTTAAGGTCTGAGTACGACTAACTAGGAGTTTATATACTAACTACGCTACTGCGGATGAGTCAGTATAAACACGAGGAATACATGAGGAGTACATGAGGAGTACATGCGACGAGTAAAGATAAGCATGATAAGGGACTCGGAGCGTGTGAAGAGATGAAACATAATGGTCGGAAATGAAGTGTGTCCTATCTCGGATAAATGAAAAGATATGGAATCGTGGGGAATCCCTGGGGAATCCCAAGTGGAGATAAGACCTGTCCGACTAAACAATGATGACTAACATAGAGAGGGAATGAAAAATTTACGTCCGTGACATACACCTCGTTTTTCAGGAAATTCGACCTGAATTTCAAACCTGGGTGATGTCGGTCGTTTCGTCCTCTGGGCCCTGAGTCTGGATTTCCTCTTCAGTGGGGGCCTCGATGACCACTGAGAGGGAAGCGATGGGGACTACTTCCGAAGCCGCTTCGATGGGGGAAGGGGCTCGGACTGTCTTGACGTCGTCGTCGTCCGGATATTCCAAGTCGAGGTTGATGGGGTACTCGACTGACGCACCGTATTCGATAATGGTTTCCGTTGTCGCAAGGTCCTGTTGAGCGCGAAGGAAATCTTCTCGAGAGAGTCGTTCAGCTCGACGACTCTCCTCTACGAGTTTGACGATGATGGCGCGGGTGGTGACGTCGTAGCAGTCGACCCATGTGCGCTTCTTCTGTCGTTGGAGCTCCCAAACTTTGAGCTCGCTTTCGTCCCAGCGGTTCTTCCAATATAGGGCGCTCCTCTCCGATGCTTTGAGTTTGGCTTTCAAGACATCGCGTTCCTGTCGGAGCTCTCGGTTCCAGTTACTAACACTGTTGCTGTGAACCGTAAGGCGTGAAATGGTGACGGCAGGGTCTTCGGGAGGAGGGGTTTCCGTAGGGTACTCCTTGAAAAGGTCTTCTGCTCGTGCGCGACCTTGTCGACGTAGTTGACGAGTGGAAGAAGAAGAGGTGGAAGGACCGGGGGTAGGGGAACGGATGGCGGCGGACGAGGGGATTCGTCCAGCGCGTCTGATGGCAACTTGAGGAGAGGGAGATCGAGTGGCGGGCATTATGAATGATGGTTTAGCGACGTTGGTGTTGGGAATAACAGCAGTGGGTCGGTTCGTCAAAGTGGGGAAGGACTGGATGGAATCGTATCGACGATTCTGGGTTTATAAATGCCTACTCGACCTAAAAATAGAATCTTTAAAAATGGACAGCTGGAATGATGACAAACGAGTCAAGTCGCCGTTTGAATTGAGTCTTCGTAAGTCTTCACAATCTCTTTAGCGTGTCGTAAGACGTTCGATCGTTCTTCCCAAGTAGTTTCTTCGATCGGATAACCTTTCCATTTGACCAAATACTTTCGTCGGCGTTGAACTCCGGAGTGTTGAAGAATAGATTCAACTTCGTATTCTTCTTCGTTCTCGATCAGATCTGGTGGAGGTCGAGATGTATCAGTAATATCAGGGTGGAGCAACTTATCTTCGACATTCGGTCTCAGGAGTGATACGTGAAAAACTGGATGGAGCTTCCATGTTCGGGGAATACTGATAAGGTAGGCAAGATCTGATACTTGTTTCAAGATTTTGAATGGTCCAGTTCTTCGGTTATCTAGTTTCTTGGCGGGTCGAGTCGTCTTGATGTTCTTGGTATCTAACCAAACCAAGTCTCCGACTTTGAAGGAGGGAGAGAGTTTCCGTTTTCAATCAGCGTATTTCTTCATTGATTCCGCGGCGTGTGAAAGCGATTCGCTGGCACTCTTCTGAGCATGCGTGAGACGTTCGTGAAAGGTGTTTGCTGCGGGGACATTACTCGGGGATTCGATTGTGATCGGTAAATGAGGGTGACGGCCATATTCTAAATAGAAGGGTGATTGTGACGTGGAGGAGTGTTGTCGATTATTGTAAGCGAATTCGGCAGAAGCCAGCCATTCGGACCAGTCGTCTTGCATAAAATTGGTATAGAACCGTAAGTAGACTTCGAGTTCTTGATTCGTTCGTTCGGTCTGGCCATCGGTTTCAGGATGATAAGCAGTAGACAGTCCAGAAATGGTTCCTAGGAGTTTATTGAGAGCTTCAGTGAATTTTGATGCAAATTGAACTCCACGATCAGAAATAATCTTCTTTGGCCATCCATGATGTTTCCAGATGTGATCACGGAAGAGTCGGGCAGCACCTTCTGATGAGAGATTGGAAGTCGTCGGAATAAAGTGAGCTCGTTTTGTGAAGCGATCGACGACTACCATCACGGCGTCGTATCCAAGCGAGTCAGGTAGTTGAACAATGAGATCGACGGTTATCTCAGTCCATGGTTCGGTAGCGGGGGGTATAGGTTGTAGGAGTCCTGTCGGCTTCGAAGGATAATTCTTGTTTTGTTGACAAGCAGGACAGGATCGTACGTAGTTGATAACGTCTTGAGAGATGCCATCCCAAACAAAGTTTCGGAGCAGCAGCTCCTTCGTCTTCTCAATGCCAGGGTGTCCAGCATGGGGGTAGGCGTGGGACAGTCGTATTATGTCTGTGCGCAAAGATACTTCCTCCGGCACCACAATTCGACCTTCAACATCGCGAACCAACCCATCGACTTGGTCCCAAAACAGTGAGGCATCCTCGATTCTCTGTGAGATCTTTTTCGGTATTGGTAGCTTGAAGCGTAATCTTGCGAAAAAGTTCGGTTCTGAAAGCTTGATGATCGAATTGATCCAATGTTCATCTGCGATTAAAATCTCATCTTCCACCTCGCCTTTACCCTCGTCGAAATAATCCGGGCGTCTGGATAACCCATCGGCCTTATTCTTTCTCCCTGGGACGTACTCGATTTTATACTCGTATCTCGATAGGATTTCTGACCAACGAGCACGTCGTCCAAATAATACGCGAGCTGTACTGAAATACTTGAGGGCGAGACTGTCGGTACGAATTAGAAGGTCCTGTCGTGAGCCTTCCAAAAGATGTCGCCATGCTTTAAGACAGTCTATTATTGCCAGAAGTTCAGCGTCGTGAGTTGGATATTTCTTTTCAGCAGGAGTTAAAGATCTTGAATGAAAGCCTACGGGTTTCCATCCGTCTCCATGTAGCTGAGACAGTATTCCTCCTAAGGCAAAACCAGAGGCGTCAGTCTCTAAGCAGTATGGTAGGTCTTGATCCGGTACTTCGAGGACAGGGGCATTCGTGAGGGAGTGTTTCAACTGATCAAAGGCGTGTTGTCGTTCGGGGGTCCATTCCCATACAGTATCTTTGCGGAGTAACTGGTTGAGTGGTTGGGCGATTTTTGAGAAGTCCTTGATATACTTTCTCCAGAAATTTGCGCTTCCGAGAAAGGATTGGAGTTGTTTAACGGTTCGAGGTTCGGGCCATCCGGCAATGGCTTTGACCTTCTTGGGATTGGTTCCGATATGACCTTTCGTTAAGGTCATCCCTAGATAGATCACCTCTTCTTTCTCGAATTGGCATTTGACGGGTTTGCAGGAGAGTTTGTTCTTCTTCATAATATCAAGGGTCTTGAACGTCCAGTAACGCAGTTCTTCTAGATCATCTCCGCAGATGAGAACGTCATCGATATAAATAAAAACACAACCTGATTTTAACACTTCGGCAAATCGCGTATCGATCATCCGTTGGAACGTAGCTGGTGAATTCCGTAGACCAAAGAACATCACTCTTGGAACGTAGAGTCCCTTGACCGTGTTGAAGGCAGCTTTCCATTCGTCACCTTCTTTGATCCGAATATTGTTAAATCCCCATCGAATATCCACGACTGTGAATAATGCAGCAGATCGTAACTTGGGCTGCTGAACGATTTGATGGAGAAGTGGCAAAGGATATCGGTCGGGAACGGTAAAGTGATTCAGATAACGGTAGTCTTCGATTGGTCTGTATCCAGCGTCTTGTCCTTTCGCATTGATTTCTTCAGCTTTCTTGCTTAGGAAGAAGGGAGCGGCCTGGGGTGAGGTCCCTTTGAATATTCGTCCTGTGGCCACGTTTTCTTCCAAAAACTTCTCTAGGAAGTCTATCTCTCGAGGGGACATCGGATAAGTCTTGTCATTCTGTGGCGTGAAATCATCTTTGAGATCAATGACATGATCAAATTCAGAATGAGGTGGAAGGCAATCGAAGGACTCCTTGGCAAAGACACTAGCGTAGTCTTTCCAATAGACCTCCGGTACAAACTTTCGCATATCTTCCTCCACCGTGCTGGCTCTAGACTCGTCCGATTTTGAAACACTTGCCAGCAAGACCGATTCTACCACAGAGGGCTCTGCTTCGCCGCTACAATACCGACGGGAAATCTCTTTGCCTCCGAGAGCCAGTGTTGAACTCTCCCAGTCGATACTAGGGTTTTGAGCTCTGAGCCATGGGTAGCCGAGGATTATATCAAACTTGGATCCGAGGTCGGTCACTTCCAAACGGATCCTTTCAGTGTGTCCACCTGGAGCTTCTATCCAGACATCTGTGTCAAAAACGATCGGGCCTCCTCGGTTCTCTGACCCATCGGCATTCCGTACGGGGATTGGGGTTTCCAAATCCTGTAGAGTAAATTCGTGACGAGTTGCGAAATTCTCGTCCATAAAGTTCCCAGAAGCTCCACTATCAATTAGACACGTGGCGGGGACACGTCGGCCACTGTCTGCAGTCTTGATCCAAACGTCCATCGTAAGTCCTGAATCGCCCTTTTCGATAGTACCAAGAGTCCGAAAGTAATTGCAAGAGGTAATGGTACATCGAGTGGTATGGTCCGCGACGTGGGGCTTATCGTCCGGACCTTTCAAAAACCCTGAGCCTTCAAGTCGGCTACTAGCCTCTTCTTCCGATCATCCGACCAATTGCGTATACCAGTCTTCGCCATGTCCGACGGAGTCTCGCTCGCTGCCAGTGTAGCGGGTGAGTTGACGTTCTCCACGTGGGACTCAGTGGCAACGACACGTATGTCTCTGCCTCGTCCTCGTCCTCGTCCTCTGTAGCCTCCTCTGCCTCGAAAGTATCCTCCTCGGCGTGAGGAAGAGGTATCGGGTAGATTCTTCGCATCACCGGCGTTTCGATTTGGGCAGGTGTTCGCGAAGTGGCCAGGTTGGCCGCAGGAGTAACAATTCCCATACGGGATCGTATTGGTAGAAGAGGTAAGCTCCTCTCTTTTGATGGTGGGGGCTGCTGTCGTTTGGCGGGTCGTCGTTGCAGCCACATACGATCCTCGTGTTGGAAAGGGGGTAGAGTACTGAGGTCGGGACGTAGAGGACTGTTTCTGTGAGGCGAGAATGTCCTTTTGATGTTGATAGCGTGTCGTGGCATCCTTCCATTCCTGAAGGGTGGTAGGGACGGTGGGGAGTCGGTAGATGTATTCAATGAACTCGGAATCGAGTCCAGTTTGATAGAGATCGATGAGGGCGGCGTCGTTGAAACCGGTATCGACCTGTAAAGCGCCAAAGCACAGGTTATAGTCTTCGATTTTCTTCTTTCCTTGGCGGAGATTCTTGATATCGTTACGAGCACGGGATTGTCTGTCGATTCCTTCGAATGTCGATCGGAATCGAACTACGAAGGCGGCCCAAGTAGCGGTCGGGCCAGTCCAGTTGACAGTCCTCATGTCGTTGGTCTCCTTTTCAGACCAAGTTTGAGCCATCGTGCCCTTCATGAAAGAAAGGGCGAAGGGGATCTTGTGTTCATCGCGGTATAGTTTCCCCATGAAATACAATTCGCAGCTGTTAATAAATTTGTCGACATCTTGTTGTCGACCAGTGAACTCATCTGGTTTGGCCATCTTTATCTCGATGGTGGGAGCGGCAGGAGGTTGAGGTTGAGGTCCCGGTGGGGGCTGAACTTGACCTTGAGCAGCGAGTTGTTGTTGGAGATCTTGAATCTCTGCTGCTTGGTTTGCGTTCGAGGTTTGGAGATTAACCATTTCCCTCCGTAGATCGTTCATAACTGCGAGGATTTCGTTGAGATTGGGAACAGGGGGATTGACGCGAGAACCCATTGGATCTGGTGATGGTGAAGGTGAAGGTGTTGTTAAAGGTGAAGACGGTCAAGTTGGTTGTTGATACGGGAAGGGTTGATACCTAACAGTAGGGGGAGTGATGGGACGTTGTGAATGAGCGGCGGCGAGTAAGCGAGTTGTTTCGCTTCGAGTCCTTCCTAGAGCGTGTGCGATACTCGGCAATGGAGAAGCTTGACTAGCTTCTTCGTTTGGATCTGGGAAGATTCGGGTTTGTGAGTAAAGCGATTGAGAAAGGGGATTGTTCTGCTCAGAGGAATCGTAGAAGTTTTCGTCGTCGTCGTCCAGTGTTAAAGCAGGGGTGGATCAAGTAAAGGGGGAGAGAGCAAGAAGGAAGTCTGATTCTTGTTATAAACTGGTTGCCGATGAGATGGTTTTACTTCGAAGAGCTCTGTCCCAAGACGATGATGATGTCTCAAGTCCTAGTTATTGGGTTGCTAACGAGGAATCAGACTTAAGGTCTGAGTACGACTAACTAGGAGTTTATATACTAACTACGCTACTGCGGATGAGTCAGTATAAACACGAGGAATACATGAGGAGTACATGAGGAGTACATGCGACGAGTAAAGATAAGCATGATAAGGGACTCGGAGTGTGTGAAGAGATGAAACATAATGGTCGGAAATGAAGTGTGTCCTATCTCGGATAAATGAAAAGATATGGAATCGTGGGGAATCCCAAGTGGAGATAAGACCTGTCCGACTAAACAATGATGACTAACATAGAGAGGGAATGAAAAATTTACGTCCGTGACAGTCGAGGCCCCCGTCACCGAGGAAATCCCGACTCAGGCCTCGGAAGACGAAACGACCGACACCGCCCAAGTTTGAAATTCGGGACGAATTTCTTTAAAAGTCGAGGTGTATGTCACGGTCGTAATTTTCCTTCTTTTCCTTTATCTTATCGTATGCAAACCTATCTCTTATCTTGGGATTCCCCCCATTTGTTATCGGGATTCCCCATTGCCTTCTCCAGGGATTCCCCACTACTTTACCTTTATGTGGATACACTTCATTTCCGTTATGTCTCAACCCCCTTATGATTCGTCATTGATCACGATGACTCATCCTTATCTCCACCTCATGTTATGTCGCACTGACTCACACAGATAAGTAGTCAGTATATAAAGAGTACTTCTGTACGTATCAGACCTTAAGTCTGATTCCTCGTTAGCCTACTCATAACAAGGACTTGGAACCATCTCTATATCTCTTGGGACAGAACACCCGAAGTAAAACGCGTTTCGAACAACCGGTTTATAACAATTTCCCTCAAAATACCCTCCTTATCAACTTCCTTACAATCACCATCACTGCTACTCCACAATCTCGGCCAGCCTTCTCATGATCCACAACTACGAGAACGTGTTGACAAACTTTTCAGTGTGGGATCACAGCAGAAGTGGAGCCTCCTTGTTGTAACCACTGATAACATTACTAACTAGTCTCATTCTACTAGGTTTTTGTGTAACACTTCAGGTTCAGGCAAGACACGTTTACTTCTTGAAGGCCTTTGGCGATATTGGGGCTTTTATTTCACCGCACGCTCTCAACCTGATGGCGTCGGTTCTTTGGATCTCAAGTTAATCTTGAGTGACCTGGAACAGTCCCAGCGTCTTGCGATACTCACAGCAGAGAATCAACACACTGCACTGCTTGCAAATCAAGAAGTTGCATCTCGCCGCTTCCATCAGATACTCTATGCTCGACTCTTCATCTTCTGCATCTTCCTCAAGTGTGTATCGGCAATGCCTACTGGCATAACGGAAGACCATAAAGGATGCTGGGTTCTTCTTCAGGTTGCACCTGATGTACTGCTCGCGAGGCGCAACATCTTTTCAGTTCTCACCAATTTGTTAAATGGGGCATCATATCAATATCTCTCTGAGATGACTGCTCAGGAGCTCCTTGAAGTTGAAAGACTATTTGGTCCCTCGCCACAAACCCTGTTCTGTGTGCTTGATAAGGCACAGGTCCCCACCAATATGTTTCTAGACTGTTTCTTATCCAATATCCAACCAGCAAACCCTCAGCCCATTCTTCATCCAATCATTCAGGCATGGACATCAGTACTTCCGAATCTAATCATCTCAGGTACTGGCATTTCAATTCAGCATCTAGAGACCATCCTTAGTTCTGCAGTGGCAAAGGAGAGTGGCCAACCTCCATCAGAAATAGTGACTGACCTTGGTGCATTTGATGACGAAGAGGATCAATGAGCTTATCTGGAGTATTACCTCCCCCCTGGCTTCCTGGACACAGATGGTGGAAAAATAATGGCATCCAGGGTAGGATATTGGTTGCATGGCCGGTGCATAAATATTGCCTTCATTTGATTACAAGAATGCTAATTTATATGCAGACACTGATTTACTGCAACTTTTATCTCGCGCCTTATCCAGACTAGCTTCGAATCACCCCATTAGGTGCTAAATGACTTTGTATATGGCATGACTAGCTTCTGGCCATTGGATGGGGATTCTTTGTGCAATAATGAGCCTTCAATTACAATCAAGCTAGAGCAACCTCATGGATTTGACTTCTCAAAGCTTGATCAAAGTATGTGTGTAATTCACTTATCTCAATTTCCCCTAATATTGTGCCAGATCAAGAATTACTCCGTCGCATTGCTGGATTTATTTTTGATTACATTTTCACAGCAAAACCAAGAGATGTAGGTGGCCCTGACATCAAAAAGTTAGTTGAATACGGTATTGCATGATTCGGCAATCTGAAAAACATCGTTACCGATGAGCCCTTGGCAATTCTTGCGGCAGTCCATCACTTTACCACCAAAACCTCATGGTCATTGTGCTATTTCTTGCTGGATGCTTTATGCACTTCAAATGAGAGTGCACGGGGGGTAGCATTTGAGCACTTCTGTGCTTATTTATTGGCACTAACATTCAGCTTACCCACATGCCTCTCTGCCGTTTTCGACTTTGTCACCCCAAATGACTTGCAGAATAAAGAAGCAGAATTGGTGGCACTTTACAAGACTGAAGCAGGCTTTGCGTGTAATCCTGTTGATGTTCTCTCATATGAGGGACCAAACTGGACAAAAATCAGAATTTGTCAATTTAACAAGTCTGAATTACCAAAAAAGGCAGTATCCTGCAGGATCCTGCACTCTCCTGCACTCTCCTGCACTCTCCTGCACATTTCCTGCAGGATCCCACACTCTCCTGCAGGATCCTTCACCTTTCCTGCAGGATCCTGCACCTTTCCTGCACTCTCCTGCAGGATCCCACACCTGCAGGAGAGTGCAGGATCCCACAGGAGAGTGTGGGAAAGGTGCAGGAGAGTGCAGGAGAGTGCAGGAAAGGTGCAGGATCCTGCAGGAAAGGTGAAGGATCCTGCAGGATACTGCCTTTTTTGGTAATTCAGACTTGTCAAATTGACAAATTTTGATTTTTGTCCAGTTTGGTCCCTCATACTCTCAGATATGCCAACGTATACCCTTGGATCCACTGCTCACTCAGAACAGGAAACTTTATCGTGGCTCCAAAATCCCCGACGGACTGTGTTTTGTTTCCCAGCAAAGACAGTTGGACCTGACTTGATCCTCATCCTGAGGTTGTCAGATCAGACACTCTTGCAAGTGTTAGTTCAGGTCAAACAACTAATGGAGAATACCATCGGCCCTCAATCCACTACTGCTAGTTTCCAGACAACTGACCCCAATCAGTTCATCACACGGATTTCGGTATACTCTGTTTCTTCAGTCCTAACGCCTTCTCACTGTGATTGCAGTCCAAAACCAAAAAACCTTATATCGGGAACCCCAACTTGAATCAAGAGCTTCAGGGTGCATTGCGTGGCTTGGGGCGAGGCCCTGATACAGCTGGAGACTTGGGAGTCCTTCGGGTGCTGATCTCCTACCCTGCTGTACCTCATCTCGCAACCCTCAAAAGACTGGCTAAGAATGACCCAAGCCATCATCCAGCTGCGACAGTGGATGTCACTTCACTCGCAAAGCAGGCCTCAGAACAACAGATCCTCAGCTCACTGAAACTTCGAGTCGCAGCCACAGTTCAACAGCGGCAGAGGAAGAGGAGGTGGAACAGCGGTGGTGCTCCCAGAGCCAAGCGGCTAAGGGCCAGTTCGGATGCACCAAGACCACAATTCCAGAGCGACTTCTAAGGGACCATCTTTCCGGTGGATGAGAGTGTTTGGTTTGCAGTGGTTGTCGGTCACCCATATGACATGGGGTACAGTCGACAATGCAGCAAGATCAATCAGCGACACATGCACTCCTCGGTAACGATACCACAATAATGTACTCAGTGCTTCCTCACCCGTGTCAATACAAACGTTGTGTAACAGATATATTCCTAGGCAAGAACAAATACATTCGGCAGAATACATGAAGATTCTAAACAAACCTGCTACATCTCCAGTTGCGATCATAGATGAATCACCACCTCCGAATCCATCCCCTTCCTGACCGACGCAACCGTAGGAGTGGCAACGGAGTCCTCGTCCCCTTCTCTTGCCTCTATCCCCATTCCGTCACCCGCGTCAGGTTGCATGATAGGTTCTCGTTCTTCCCTGGTACCCGCGACTCCTTGCCCTACACCAAAACGCCGTCTTCCAGGAGTCGGTGAGCTGTCGTCCACATTCGGGCTACGGTTAGCAGACCGATCATGCATCCACTGATGGCTGAGCGGGTTCAAATCTCGATTCCGATTTACCCCTGCTCTCCAGCCTGCTATTCTCTGCCCCATGCCCCGGGAACTATGGCAGAAACTCTCTAGAATGTCTCTGAGGTTTTCCAATGACGCGTTCACATGGTACTTGAGTGAGATCATCGAGAACCGTGGGATCTGGTCGAAGCCTGATAGTTTTAGAACAAACCGATTGTATACGGCTCCACAAATTAGGTAGATCATAAGCAGGACGACGAGTGAAGCAAGGAAGAACGAGAAGTAGCCGTATAATCCGTTAGGCTCGGAAGTGGGGCAAGCAACCTGAAACGAGGGAAGAGGGTGGATAAGAAGATGGATCAAGAAATACTGACAGGTGTGCGCCAATCGAGGACGAATGAGCATGCATTCTCATCCTCTGTTGGTGATTGCGCGATGACGGCCGGTTTACCAACTCCAACGACGGAGGTATCGCAGATGAAATGGATCGTCGTCGACGCCATCATCTCGTCGTCTGTGGGACAAATTGAACCAGACTCAAGCAGGAGAAGCGGGCTGGTGTCGCGTATTGCCAAGGTGGTGTTTACGGAGCTGCTCCCAACGTCAGTACCATAGCGAGGAACGGCAATGCAATGCGAACTCACCCAACGGAAAAGTCACCGTGATCTTGTCGGATAAAGGCACCCACATTCTCTGGATCCGGAACGTCGATATTCCACAAACGACGTGAAACCCTTTGGCACACATTAAGCACGAAATCATGTCCTCCTAGTGACTTCAGTTCATAATCTGCTCTGGAACACGAGATTGACTTTGACACGGGGGAAAGAACGAAATAGCGTACTTTGACTTTAAAGGGTTCAGGTTGTAGAATTTGCCATCGTCGTGGATGGTGCAGGGTTGTTCGCTCGCCATCGTCAACGAGCTTGAGAAAGTACAACCCGGCATTCCCCGCCGCATATAAACCGCATATTCTGAATACCGTTCACCATGGCATCTACCCTCTTGCGCCGTCGTCTGCCGCCGATAGCGACAAGGATTGCCCAGCGGTATATCTCGGCCACGGCCTTACGCTATCATCCAGAGAACCAAAACGTCTTCGACACCCACATCGTCGAGGACTTGCGCGGCATGACCGCATCGGAAGTTCTGGCCGAGACTGGAACGAGAAAGGATTCAAAAATGAGACATTTTACTGGTATGTTTCTGTCTCCAAAATCTCTTGTCTTCGGCATGAGTGACGGTATGATCGTCTAGTCAACTTTGGGTGAGTCCAGGATTTGACATTGATCGAGCACTTGGGCCGTTCGTTGGCTGAGCACATTATTTCTTCAAGTCCACAACATCCTGCTGCGCATGGCGTTCTCAGAATGATCCTTGAACTGAATGGTGAGGAGATTCTGCGTGCAGATCCCGTATGTAACTCGCGTTCGACTTAGCCTCTGTCTCACGTTGGCATAGCATATTGGCCTACTTCATCGCGGGACGGAGAAACTAATCGAGTACAAGACTTACATACAAGCCCTCCCTTACTTTGACCGACTTGACTACGTGTCCATGAGTACGTTGCTTCAAACGGCCCTGTCACAAATCTGTTTATCTCCATTGGCCAGTGACGAATGAGCAGTGCTACTCCCTAGCAGTCGAAAAGCTTCTTAACATCGAAGTTCCAGAGCGCGCTAAATGGATTAGAACCATGTTCGCCGAGATAACACGCATCTTAAACCGTGCATCTCTCTTCTTTTCCGTGTCCCTTCACAGATTAATATATATTTCAGATTTGATGGCCGTTCTAACACACGCCATGGATGTTGGCGCCCTTACACCATTCCTCTGGGGGTTTGAAGAACGGGAAAAGCTAATGGAATTCTACGAACGTGTTTCCGGAGCACGCCTCCACGCTGCATACGTCCGTCCTGGTGGCGTCGCGTTTGATCTTCCTCATGGCTTGCTTGAGGATATTTTCAAGTGGGCCACGCAGTTTAGCAGTAGGGTGGATGAAATCGAGGAGGTTGTCACGGGTAATAGGATCTGGAAGCACCGGACAATTGGGATAGGTAATGTTACGGCGAAGCAGGCATTGGATTATAGCTTTACGGGCGTCATGCTCAGAGGATCTGGGGTGCCGTGGGATTTGAGAAAGGTTGCGCCATATGAAAAGTATGATGAGGTAGTTTGTCTCTCACAATCCTGAATGCGGACGCTGATTGAATGGCCAGGTCGAATTTGATGTGCCGGTTGGCAAGAATGGTGACTCCTATGATCGATATTTATGCCGTGTCCAAGAATTCCGAGAGAGTCTACACATCATCCACCAAGTGAGCTTCGTTCTGGGAGAACTACTTATCCTGACGTCACTATGGGCAGTGCCTGAATAAAATGCCTGCAGGCGCCATCAAGGTGGATGACCATAAACTTGTCCCACCTCCTCGCGCTTCCATGAAGGAGAGCATGGAATCGCTCATCCATCATTTCAAGGTATTACCCTCGTTCATATTCCGCGTGCTGACTGAATGGTCGGAACCAAACAACTACGACAGATTTTTAGCGAGGGATATTCAGTACCTCCAGGTGAGACGTACAGCGCTATCGAGGCTCCAAAAGGGGAAATGGCTGTTTATCTTGTTTCGTGCGTGCTAATTCTATAACTATTCTATAACTATCTGAATATGCCCTGTAGGGATGGCACCAACCGTCCATATAGATGCAGTATTCGCGCCCCTGGGTTTGCACATCTGGCCGGTGCTGACTTCATGATGAGACGTACGTGATCGGAGGTGTTACCGTTCGGGATTCTTATTTATCTCTTTTCGTTTCTCCCTTACTTTTTCAGATGTGAGTAATAGTAGTGAGATCATACCTGATGCTTATCGTTTCATTCTAGCACATGCTGGCAGATGCTGTTACCATTATCGGGACCATGGTAAGCATACATATGCTGCTGTTCGTTGCTGTCTCATTCTGACTTGGTGGAATTCAGGATCTTGTGTTTGGGTATGTTTTTTGCACTGTAAATGAAGACGCTTGGCGATTTCTAACTGGATTCTGCAGTGAAGTTGATAGGTAGATGGCATGTAATTATGATCAATTTCATCCCTAAACGCGGCACTGAAGTCTATTCAGTGTCTCTTTCATCACGTCGGTCGTTACTCTGGTACGCCTGATGCAGGCCATAATTTGCACTCACGCACATATCCTGCAGGCCAAACATGCATTGAAGTTGAGGATTGACCCTCATACACAATCATTCATTCATGTAGTCCACTGTATATTATATATCAAGAGACACTCTTTGCGACCCTCTTGAACCCACAAGGTGCTCAACATGCCCGGGGTGCCTGGTAGGTGATAGTATGCGAAAAGGAGGATACAGTGGGGGGGGTACAGTACAATAAGCTAGATCAAACTGTGCGCATCTCATCCCAAAGTTTCTGTACATCAACTCCCAAAACGTACTGCTCAACTTGGCTCTCCCATGTCTGTCGAAGTGCTGGCGGCTTCCACGGTTGAGCGGCATAGTCAGCCTCGATTTCTTGAGGAACGACGAAGACAAGTTTCCATTTGACACTGTTCGCGCTTTGCTGGTGCGGGATCCATAACTCAGACAAAAAGGCAGGTTTTATCGGATGGTTCAAAGAGGTAGTAAACTGAAACAAAACCACAGCGATAGGCGTCTTTCCATCCACTTCAAGGACAAACGAATCAATTCCAGCGACGGTGGAGGATAGCGGCTGGTAGTACTGAGTGTAATCAAGTTCGTTGAAGGAGGTAATCTCGTCGGACGCAAAATTTTTGATATGCATAACGTGTCCCAAGTCTAGCGATATCGATTCAGAGTTTGAAAGTGATCAAACATGAAGTGGCGACGCGAGGCACTTCATGTTCGATCACTTTCAAACTCTGAGGCGAACAAATATCGGTGTCCAGCTCTTTCAAACAGCATACCAGAGGCCGATCGAGTTGAGTCATTACGAAAGAGCATTTGAAACACTGCCTGTCTGCTGTTGACGAGTTTCTCCCTCTTCTCCTGCAAAAGTTTATCGAAGATGTATCGAGAAGTGATTTGGCTATCAGAGATATTACGCCGCTCCACACCGTTTTCATTGATTCGAGGATTGACTGTAATGAGCGAATTGCTGACATCGTCCTTGAATCCAAGGTCGGAATCCCGAAATAGCTGGATGAGGTCGGTACAGTTGTTGATCGCACGTAAGATATCCGCCTCGATATCGGTTTCCGCCATGGAAAAGAGAGCCCTTGGTGAACCTCCATATTTGACAAACATGGCATGAAACTGGTGCCATTCACAAGGCTCTTCGGCATATCCACTGGTCAAAAAATTCAGTATCAGGTCACTCAAACAATGTGGATGCATCTACTTAGCAACATAAATCTCGGACCATGACCATGTCTTCATGAAAAACTTCTTGACATTCATCTGTTTGACCCATTCCTTAAATCGGCTCCTGTTCGGCGGTGATGCCACTAGGCTTCCCCAGGTTCAGAACGCGATTGGGGTTGGTTGTTCATGGTTAAGATCGAACAGGGCAAGCGCATCCGGATATTCTCTATCGAAGTCCGGGCACTGTGATGCATCGAACGAATCATCTGGAATCCAGTAGACACCCTTCTCTAGAAACAAGTAACGAAACTTGCGCGACAGGGCAATTATGGTAGGTTTGCCATCAATAAGCCGTCTTAAAAGGCAATACGTCAAGTATACCGTTTTACCTATTTATGAAACCACCATATCATGATGTCCAAGCCTAAGAAAAGATCCACAAACCTATTCCTGGTTGTCCCACAAGTAGGACGTGATGATGCTTATCAGGGTTGTATAGGTATTTATCAAACTCGATGTATTCCTCGCGGACAAGAAAGCGTGGGCATAGCCCGAACCAGGCTGAATCCTTGAGAGGATCCCAACCCTGGATGTCGGTCAGGTCAACGAAGGAAGCTTCGAACGGTTCCGCCGCTGCCTGCATGATAACGCATCAGAATCGTCTTCATGTTTAGGTTCGCTACCAGACAACCTTACTTTGTTGAGCGTGATATCAGGAACCATTACTTCAGAATCACGGGTGATTGTTGCCCGAGCATCCGTTTTTTTCCACAATGCCTCGCGCAGGTTGAATACAATTTGATGCCGACGATTCCCTTCGTGACAATTGAGGAGTTGGACTGTAAGCTAAGGTTAGATCTAAGACGGCGCAGGAAACGACCAACTAAAATTTCATACCCTCGTCTCTTGTCAATCGGGGGCGCTTAGGCGGAGGGCCTTCTGTTCCCAGAGACACCCGAAAAGCCAGAGTTTGCAGAGTTGGATGGGGAAACGCCAGAATGGGTAGTTTGTCAAACAGAAAAGGTGAAAGGCATGGCATGGATGAACCATCGACAAGGTTGGAGTGAGAAATGAGCCACATATTTGAAGTGGTGATGAGATTCAAGTGTGTAGGAATGAACTGGCAATGTGTTAAGGTGGAGAAATGAACCATCGATGATTGATCTAGTCAGAAATGGTAGAGATAAGCGGGCTGGTCCAACTCACAACGTGGACGTGATTTCCGAGAGGCTGGTTGGGGAATACCGAAGACAGTTGTGCCATGGGTGGCAAGCACTCCATATGATCCAGATCAACATGGTCCAGAGCTTCTTCCAAATCTATGTTATGGGATAGAGACCTGGAGCTTTCAACGGTTACACTGACTTGAAGGGCTAATAATTGAATGGTTTACCTTGAATAGGTTGACAAGTACGTTGGGAATGGCTGGCTCCCTCTGGTGGATCGCCAGTTTGAGGTCATCAACATCACTGGTACTTTCAACCCTAATCCGAAAGGGTTCTCTACGCCGAGGCACGATTGGGTAACAAATCAGTTCAAGCTTGGCGGGCATGGTGCACTTCAATGCGTAGAGTGAATGGGGACTGCAAAAGATGGAAGAAAGTAAGCGAAGAGAGACCATAAACATGTGAACAGACGAACGTTAACATTGAGCTTTATACTGCTGAAAGTGGTACAGCAAAACATGTGACGCAAACAGCAAAGGTAAATTACGATGTCCATGGTCAAGACAGTCTGTAGGGCAATGGAACGACTCGCGCCTTTACGGCTCGCCGCCAAATGGGATAATGTCAGACAATTCTGGTGCTCTGAATTGATAAACTCACTTACCGACACCTGAAGTTGTTCTAGGTTGGTTTACTGCTCGGTGCGTCCACATTTTCTCATTATACTTTAACTGATATCATGGTGTTACAGAGTCCCCTTATCATAAACCCAATACAAGCAACGTCCTGTTGACTATCGAGTACGCTGCCTTTTATTAGATTTTCCCTGGTTAACGTTCATCAATTGTCCCATTCAACGTTATTAGCTTAACACCATCAGTTCTCGCCGAGGCATTGACCTCCCCATGTCCACCATCTCTCATCATCTCTTACCATCCCCCTATTTTTAAACCTCTTTCATCCCTCACACTGGCAAATCCGCTACAATCATCGCTACTACAATGTGCTGCCAACGGTATATCAGTATACAGTCCTCATACGGCGCTCGATTCTGCCTTGGCTGGGATTAATGATTGGCTTGCGGAGGGCGTTGTTTCAGGAGGGGGAGGAGCTAGTATTTTTACATTGGCTGGGGAGAAAGTAGATCTGAACGTGAACCAGGAGGTTACCGGGGGTGAAGGAAGGCTTGTTAAGTTAGAAGAACCTATTGAGATGGGGGAGTTGGAAAACAGGATTATGAAGTATCTCAATCTGTCGCAGAGTGTGTCATCGCCTTTTCTTTCTTCTCCGTGTTTCTTTTTTCTGACCCGTCTCTCGCAGTTCAGGTTGGTTATGCTACCCCAAGAGGAAGCCGCCCAACCCAGGGGATTTGCACCATTGCTATATGCGCTGGTTCGGGTGGGTCAATGCTGCTTGGCCAACAAGCTGACGTCTTCTTAACGGGCGAGATGACACATGTACGTATCCACCTTACATTGTGGCACGGTTCGCCGGTGCTGGGGTGTGTTCTTTGCTTAAGGTTGTTCTCAGCACGAAGTTCTCGCCGCTGAAGCGGCTGGGACTCATATCATTCTATGTGCGTTGGATTGGATTATTAGAGGTGATCATATTCAAACCGATAAAAACGATTCACAGGCGGTCACACTAACACAGAACGAGGATATCTCCCCCTTCTGGCTGCCAGGCTCCGGAAAGAACTTGCTTCCGGCGCCGACGGCGCAGAAAGAATTGAAGTCCGTATCAGCCGCCAAGATAGACACCCCTTACAGTTCATACATAGGGGAATCGAGGGAGAACGTGATGCAGTATTATAGGGCTCAATTGCCTACCAACTCTATCGTTTGTTTGCAATCTGCGTAGTAACATAGGCAATCTATCACGATGAAATCATAAACATTATTGGTTTCCTTAGCAAGCTTACTCCGCGATCAATGTGAAGTGTAATACTCATCTCGAAAGTAACCTATAGCAATCGAATACTTGAGCTTGTTTCCAGAAGATGTGGAGTGGGTCAGCAGGTGCTTATTCTGCAATTTACTTTCAAAGTCTCGAGACATTGACAAGCATCGATCATGTGCCAGATGTTTGGCCATGATGGATACGAGGACATTGATGTTCCTTGACATGTGGAGTATTCGCAAGATCATTATCCAAATTTCGTTGAAATGGACCAGTAACACGGCGAAACGGTGTGCGTAAGGCTATCAGAGATTCTCACTGAATGTCGTCCAAGATCCGTAGTACTATAAATCACAGAGGGAGAATGCGAAGATTGGAGCCGTAAGTTCATTCCCGTGGTTCCAACGTGAAGGGTCGAGCAGTGTTCGGGGAAGAAGCAACACGTCCGAACACAGGTTGTCGTAACAAGGACCAGGAACGGTAAATCCACCGGGATCGGATGATTCGGTGAGAAAAAAAAGAGTAAGACCGGCCACAAAAAAGTATATGGGATCCCAACATGCGGGAATGTGTTATGATGTCTGTTCATCAAGGTGTCTGAGAATGAGATGGGCATTCGTGTACACGCACATACTATCACCGGTGTGTGAAAAAAGCGTCTCAATGAGAGTACGGCTAAGTGCGAAAGACACCAAGTCTCGTCCTCAGATGAAGGGTTCAAACGGATCTAATCAATTGAATTGTTTGATTTGTGGAAGAATAACGGCATACCTAACAGCAACACCAGCCAGCTTGAGAATCAAATCCCACCCGAGTCCATTGTGGCCATCGTCTGGGAAGGGGAATCGCGGTCATGTGATCGAAAACGCGCCTGTCAGATTCACACGGTTCGATACCCGTGACTACCACTCTCACCCCAGTGCTGGAACAGTTCAGACAACCTACTTTGTCTTACCTCCCGTCTGATTGGAGGCCATGCCACGTAAATCATCTGGATCCATCCTGGAGCATCTCCCTGATCTCTCGGACGCATCACTGCAAATACCAACAACCGGGAGCTGGGATAACCTTTTGACCAACGATGACGAAGAAGATTTTTTCAAGGATATGGACGACAGCTTCGGTACCCCTACGCAAATAGCCTCAAAGATCAAGCATGCGCCGTTAACTCTCAGTCAAATCACCCCGAAACCACCGCGAAATCTCGGTACTGCATCGGCCCGGCCTTTATCTTCAGACGACTCTCGTAAACCCGACGCATCACCAATCAAGCCTGATAGAAGTTCAAAACCTGTTGAAACGTTCCAAACTCAAATCCCGACGGACCGTAAAATTTTCGGTCAGGAGAGGAAGATCAGACCCCAATCCAAAGTCGCCCGGGCCGCTGACCAGTCTTCTCGTTCGAAATTCGAACGCCTCAAGGATGGGGCGGGGGAGCCCACCGGCAATTCCAACCCACGCGGACAAATAGCGAAAAAGTATCAAGGTTCGGAAGGGTCGTTTCCACCCGTGAATGACGAGACGAGTCACCGGCGCGTAAGTCCCGACCTTCAAAGAAATCCAGATCGTACCTAATATTATCAATGATTTTCCAGGATCAGAGTGTCTCGAAGGTTCCAAAAGATGGGGTTACCTTCCAAACACCTACATCAGTTCATAGTATCACCGCAGCGGCACAACCCACGCGTTCAGTCGAAATGAGTGCATCGAATATCAGAGAACTTGCGAAAGTCGATGATGAAGATGATCCAGACCTATCCAGTACCGATCTCAGTAACAATTCCATTGTAGTGGAGCGCCTCGTCACGTATAGCCAAAACTTAGCAGCGTCAATCGGGTGTGTTTCATCCTTTCATGTGGCAACTAGGCTGACATCATTTTGCCTGTCAGTTCTGAGAAATCGTCATTGCCCGAAGCGGCCACAAATAAGTTTGTTGATCAACATCCGATCCCACCGCAAGACACGGCTGAGGCTTCGGCAGAAGCCCCGGGGAGTAAGAGCAGACCCTTATCCCTTTCGGAAATACCTCCACGTAAGGCCGTGGTTCAGGATCAAGCCAAGGTCAACGTGTCTCCCCCACGTCCAACAAGGAAGAGACCCCACGCCACGTCGTCATCTCGTGAACAGCCACAGAAGAGGGGGAAAAGGAACGAAACTGCGGTTTTGCAGCCCTCACTGCAAACGAATGCCAACGTGACCAAGTGTAACTCTAGCTTAGGCTCTGATCATGAAAAAGCAAAGACAAAGTCGACTGGAATCCCACGTCAGATTTCACATCCGCCCACACGTGGAGTCAAAGGGAAGGCCAAAGAGGGTGGAGGTACCTCTCGTTTTTCTGGGAAGTTGCATTCGTCGCCAGGGAGCAGGGACAACAAGCCCACGTCAGAATATGGAGGACGGAAGAGAATCCCGCTTCGGGGAGTAACTTCTGGATGTGTGCCGTCTTCGGTGCGTAGCATGATGATCTTTACATTCATGCTCACCCTTCCCCTGGCTCACTTCTACTTCTTGTAGAACACGAAGGTGCAGCTTGGATCGTTGACGAAACCTATAGAGTTCAACTTCAGATTGAACGCGCGGATGGAAGCTCGAAAAACTGAATTGGAGGATAACGAGAAAGCGAAGTTGACTGATCGGCGGAAACTTGACAATCGCCCTCCTGTGCCTGACTTCAAGACTTTGCATGCAGTGCAAGAAGCAGGACGGGCGCTCCGGAAGCAGATCACTCCCACATTCCCGGTGCCTATTGAATTGAAAACGAGTTGTAGGGCAAAAGCGAGACACGAGTTTGATGGGATGATGAAAGAAAAAGAGAGGGCAATTGAGAGGGCTTTGGAAGAGAAGAAGAAAGAACTGGAAGCAGAGGAGGAGAAGGTGGTGAGGGAGATTAGGAGGCGGGCCATCCCGAAGGCACACAAAGTTCCAGAATGGTACCGGGAAGCTCCAAAGAGGAAAGAACGGGGATCGGGATAAATATCATTTGGGCAATGATGAATGAGGTTCGTGACGACATATTCAATAGGCAGAGTTTGAGAATCCCATTTTTAGTTCGTGTGTATGAGCGTCTAAAACTTTCAGACGGTGGTCTGTGTGTAAAGTAACAGCCGGTGAGGTTGAAGATCTGAGGTGTGTTTCTTACTAAGGTTGATCATAATGCATATTGCATACGCATTATTGCTCATTCGAGCTCTTTGACTTGCGTGTGTACCGGACATGGTTACCGTAGGGATATATTGCGACAACAAAGGAGCCAGCAGGGTATTCCGCAGCTATGGATCTCCACAGTGCAATGTATATCTTGGGTCAGGTCGTCAAGTAACGATTAAGGTGAGCATTTATTTAACCTTCCTGGATTATGACGATTGATTCGGACTTATCATTTGGTGTAGATGCGGACTTAGCATGCGGTACCGTTGATGATCCCGTTTCTTCACCTTTTTGCGACCTGTGCGGGTTCACACGAGGCGTATGTTGCCTTATACGAGTGCTCGGCAGGGATCGCCTTCACCCCATCTGGAACGGCGATTTTGGGATAATGGGAGTCATTTTCCGGGTGTGTCCATCGCATTGTCAGTTCATCCGGCGGCCCTTTGTTTGACCACTGAAGCAGTGCAAAAAAAAAAAAAAAGAAAAAAAAAAGAAAAAAGAAATCTCCCACTCCCAATTGCGGTATAGTTTCTAAAGTATCGTCTCCTTCCCTTATTGGGCAGGTCAAAGAATTGATAAATGGCCTTAGGATTGTTTCAGATCGATAGCTTGCAATTTGAAACACCGACTCAGCCACGGGACCAACTTCGAGCGAGTGACGCCACAAGATGCCTGAATCTGCGCCAACAGGGAACGTGCCGACCTTATATGCCGGTGGCAGAAAACAGATAAAAGGCATCCAATCCAATGCGAAATTTCAGTTCCGTTCGTCTACCCCACCTCCACACATAAGCATCACTCCAGCCCTTCATCCCTCCCACACCCTGCCTCTCTATTGTCGAAAAAATGCAGTCTACTCCCTCGGTTGACGATCATGCCACGACGTCATCGGCGTCGCCCACTGTCAATCTGGTCCCACCGACCCGCTCCACGGACGTCACCGACGTCGTGAGTTATAGTTCACCCCAGTGCTGCCACTGCGGTTGGCGTGGTAGCCACGCCCCGAATTGTCCTTTCAAGTAATCTCTCGGTGAGCACCGTTCCGTCATACGTCGGAAACATATCTGATGGGGGATTTCTGAAGGCGACGTTGTACATCTTCGCCTTTGTCGTCGTATATATATCTCGCCTCTCCATCTTCTATCATCTTCTCGTCGCAGTGTTTTCGTTAGGCTGCACTCATCCCCCCCCCCATATTCTTGCACCAACATTTGTGAACATACCCTACTATTATTGTACATATTTCCGACGCCGTAGACACGTTTTGGCGCTGTTTGTAACGCTGTGGAGCGCTGGAGCGCGTAGGAAGTCCGCGTCAGTTTCCAAGATCCTGAAAGTAATAGCTAGCATGTATGTACAGTAGTAGTATAGTTAGGTGATCAACGTAGTTCAGAAACACCCTGGTGTGCAACTAGTTCAAACGGATTGCGTTTTATCCAGTATTGCGTGCCTCCAGCTCGATCAACGGGAGGATACAAGATCCGTTTCGATGACGACAATATGACAATATTCCCTTTCACACAAATCTTCACCGGACAGGAACCGACCGAAACCTCCGACGCGGACATTTCGGTCGTTTATGGTAATTTCGGTTCAAATTGATGAGTGACTAATTTCGTATAATTTATGACGCAATTGAATTCACGTCATGTGATTCTGAGAATCCTTCATCGCCAACATCGACTTCGCTTGGAAGGACAAGACGTTTGACTCCGCGACGATCTGGCCAGAGTCATCGGTGGCCACGAGTCGAACTTGTGGGCACGCGATCTGATCAGTATGCTGAATTGATTTGAGGATGTGATCGGTCTATCGTTAATACGGTGGAAAAAAAAAAAAAAGTATTTTTATTATTCTTTATTCGAGTTTTACTGTTTCGCTCGTTCTGACGTATGACTTACAGGGTCGCCGTTATCTCAGGAGCAAGCAGACGAACGTTTGGTGTGGGCCAAGATTACCAAGAGTCCGGGGGGCAATGCACCATCACCCCCCCCCCTCCCCCGGTGGTTTTTGATCGCACATGCCACGACTCAGAATCTAAACGTAATCTCGTCTGGTCGGGCGGGCGGTTCACGAGACGACAACGCCAAGTAACTTGGCTTGTAGCGTGTCATCGCTGTAAACCATTTAGGGCGTTACTGCTACAGACCTCTATCATTGCAGCGGTCAATGAGGGGTGTATGGGTTGGTGTGTTGGGGGCGACCATAATCATAATTGTGGCGCCATTATCCCCGGCCAGGATTTTCCACGTCCTCTCACCCCCAGGTGATGCGAGTTTGGGAAGTGGTTCAGGAGGTAAGTCTGCCGGTATAAACTTTAGAGCCCGGGACCCTGACTAATGTTGTCCACAGCGACACCGAAGCTAGCCAACATTGCTAGACATCAAATGCACGTGGAGTATCCTGTCCTCGGTATGTATTTCTTATCTTTTTTCTTTTCTTTTCTTTTTTTTTTTCCCACCCAATTTGTCGCTCTTCGGCAGTATATTCAACTCATCACACGTACAAAAGATAGTTCTACCCGGGAGTCATTCCAATGTTGTCATCAAGGCTGTCATCAATGTTCCAAAATGATCTTCACTAATGTCAGCATCAGCATGAACCATCTAGTTCCGAAGGCAGCTTCTTACAGCGGCTATCAAAGCCACCAGGCAGACAGTCCAGAACACCCGGCCTCAATATGAAACATCAGGAGAGGTTTAATTTTATCCTGAGCGAAATTTGGAGGATTTGGTTCTAACTCGTACCTGGGCACCAGAAACCCTACCTGATATCAAGGTACATTTGATCTTTCCACATTCCCTTACAGCTAACTGAGCTCGCCGATTGATTTAGGAAATGATAAAGACATCCATGCAAGGGGATTATTCTTGCCCGCTTCGGAGAGCCACTAAACCCAAGTCTGAAAGAGCATTGGCACTCTGCTCAGATACAACAAATGATGTGTGTGCGGAAAATAGATTGACCGCAGTTTGAAACGATCGTCGCCGCTGTTTGTGGTTACCCCGGAGGATCTCATTTATCACGGATTCATTCATGTAACTGTCTACAAGGTGACTCTTTCTTACTTGAAATATAGTGCCCCCTTCCGGGCAGGAACTTTAGAAAGAGAATGTCTTTCATGTCAACGTGGATTGCCGAGAAGAGTCGGTGACAGGAATACAAGGTTTTCCATGAAACATGACAGTCACCCAACTTTTAGACAGGAACGAGCGGTGGCAATGGAGCTTGAGAGGTCCAAGCGATGAAAGTGCCGAAATGGATAGCGGGAATATGCCTCGAAGCTTGAAGTGATACAAAGCAGTTAAAATAAACTGTTGGTTGTGATGAGTGTAAATAAATATCCACCATCGAAAGCCGTTGGTATGTCAGATGGTATATCCACACTCTGAAAGAGATTAGCTTTGCGAAATCATCGGGCAGAGTCCTTCGGATGACCGTGTCACACGCACACGCCGCGAGAACGAGGTTGGTGAGATGATGGCCGACTGAGGGTCCGGTCACTTCCAATGTGCCGCGCACAGTCTCTTTTGATAATTAGGATTTCGTAAAGCTCCGGGTGCATGGAAGAACGACGTCATGAACTCGATTCCTAACTGGAGGAAAAAGGTAAAGACACTAGAGCCTCGAGGCGGTGTGGTTGGGCGTGGGCTTCTGGAAGGGAAAGAAGGAAGGTATGCCAGACTATTCCTGGTGAGGGGGTGTGAGCGAAAGCAGTAAGATGTATAAATCGATCTTGTCCGGTTTGCTGCGCGCCACAGCTTGGTATGGAAAAGCGTTGTCGGTGTATCATAAATTGTGCTGACGTTAGTGTAGGGAAGGGGATAGGCCGCCGCGTTCTGATAATTTATCAAAGCGCGGGGCGAGAAGTCGTCTGTTTCGGGGTTGCAGAGAGAGGCACGATGCCACGCGATCTACTTGAGAGGTCACGGCGACGGTGAAAGTGTGAGGATGAGGCAATGCTGATTTGCCCCGTCCGAGGGGGAGGGGGAGGGGGGGGGCGGTCAGCGCCAGTATCACCTGTCACCGGCCACCGAAAGAGGCGGCAAGGAAAATCTGATCACAGAAAAGAGGGAAAAAAAAGTCAAAATCAAAATCAAAGATGAGCGGTGAGTCCGTGCGAGTTTTTTTTCCATTGTCCTGTACTTTTCAGGAATAAAGTTATTCTCTATTTTCAGCATTTCGCTGCGGTGGAGCGAGCTGTCACCTTTTGGCGGTTAGCGGTTTGCAACGCGTCGATGATGGGAGTCTGTATGTAGCTTGGCTCGTGACTAACTTGACTTGGCGGTTTAGACTGACGATGACTGGTGTCGGTCAGACCGAAACCAAACCACTGCCTGAGGTGGAGAAAGCCCAAGGCCAGATTTGCGAGAAATGGAAAACGCAACTGATGAATTTCAGTGGGTACCTTCATAGCTGGACTTCCTGCGTTCTAATGACTTGCAGGTCCGGCGGTGGTGTTTATGCTCAAGCATTTGAAGCTCTCAGGATGTCCTGTATCTTCAGAGAACATCATCTGCGCTCCCTGTGACTATACACGCTCCGGGGGATTCAGTCCAGGGGCCGGCGCCATCGTTCTCTGCGCAGGCCGGTTCTTCAGCAAGGGCCATATGGAAAACACGCTGGTGCATGAACTCGTACACATGTACGATCACTGTAGATTTAAGGTGGACTGGAGCAATTTGCGCCATCACGCCTGCAGTGAGGTGAGTAGCTAGCTATCTGTCTCTTCTGTTGGGACAACAACACGCCGGATGTTTATACCCAGATTCGCGCAAATAATCTGAGTGGTGATTGCAAGTTCACACGCGAGTTGAGAAGAGGATTCGTCGCGTTTTCGAAGCAGCACCAGGTAAAACATACATCCTTCTCCGACGAAATCATTCCCTCACCAGGGCGTGTCTACTGCAGGCTTGCGTTCGTAGACGAGCAGCACTTTCGGTCAGCGCCAACCCTGCATGTCCAGACAAGGCCACAGCCGAACAGGCTGTCAACGAGGTGTGGGAGAGTTGCTTCAACGACACTAGACCGTTCGATGAGGTGCATACACATGTCTTTTTTCCTTTTTTTTTTTATCCGGAAATTGACATGTTCATGACAGATTTATTAGCTAGTACTGGTAGCGGATATAATTCCTCTGGATGATTCGAATACCATTCTGGTTGCCCGTCGTAACTTCTTAGACGCGGAAATAGCAAATCGAAGGCGGCGTCACGCACTTATTTACGTTTGCTTGGTTATATAATACTCTTCCTCCGTCCCCTCACTCCCTCGTCTCCAAAAGTATTATTTGTTAGCCCCCCCGCCAAAATGTTTTTTAAACTTAGGTGAGGTCCGCCGCCGCACACGTCTTGAGGGTACAACAATCCACTCCCACCAATTCTAGCGTTCTCACCTTCGTAGTTCCGTTGGTCTCCGCTTTGACATTGAACACACCCACCGACTGGACCTCGCAAGGAGACGTTCAAATTACCTGGACAAATGCAGCTGGTGACCCCCCCACGGTCAGTTCATCCTCCCGTTATGTTCGACACCGTTTTCACTGACCCTTTTTACCACAGTGGAGTTTTGAGCTTATCAACCAGCAATTCAACAACGCCTTTGCTATTGCTAACAACGTGGTAGCGACAGATGGCAAGTTGAATCTCACGTTGCCCGTCGTGCCCGTAGGGTGAGCATGTTTCACCTGTTCTGTGCTTAGTGAGACATTGACGTCGTTGCAGACCTGGCTATACTGTGGAGGCAGTCGCTCTCAAGTAAGCCCCATACCTATCCGCACTAGCGTCGACTAACCCGCGTCCCCTCACTTCTCCAGTAACATCAGCGATGTTTTTGCATCTACCGGTTCGTTCTCCATCGGAGCTGCGACCACCGCCGTGGTTTCATCGACTAGTGTTACGGCTACCGGGTGAGAATAATTTTATTTCGCAGAATGGCTTCAGACTTGTTTACCATCCTATTCACAGAACCGGGTCCGTCCCACCTTTTACCCCGATCACGACGTCAGGATTTGGCACGACGGCATCGGGAACTACCACTCCTGCTAATAAACCGCCCGGCACGTCCAGTGTCCCAACTAGCACTGCGACAGGCTTTAACAGCGCAGCGTCCGCTCTCAAATTCAGCTTCGCCTCCTTGAATGCCGTCGGAGCTGTTGCCGTCATGCTTCTTGCTGCTATCGCAGGTGGTGCCGTCGTATTAGTTTGAGACCAAATCGCCTCTCTCTTACCTCCCCTTCACATCTTGCCATTCAGTTTCTTCTTTCTATTCGCATCTACCTTCATCCCATTCAGCATTTCTATCCCTCTGCAAAACAGACTTTTGCTTCGCATCACCATGTCATTGCAATTGTTTCTCGGCATGGTCGGACTCGTGTAGACCTGAACTTTATTTTTTTTCTTTTCATTTTTTGTTTTTGCCTAGACTCTAAGCTTGACGGAGTGGAACTCCTAAATTAGGTAGCAATGAAGAGTTTGTCCTATCTTGATAACTGCGTGAGCCGGAGTGCCAGTATCATTATTCCTTACAGTCAGCCAATAAAGCAGTCAAAATCTTGAGTGATACCTTGCTTCTGGGGATGACATGTGCTGTCTCACAAACCACTAACCATCCTAGTGAAGACAGATTGCTCGCAATGGCGTGCAATATGTCTTCACTACAATAAAAATCGCTGCAGCATGCCGTTTAGCCAGAAGAGATTATCCCGGTTGTTTAATGCCTGGTGGCCGATGAAATGGTAATCCCTTATAGCAACACAAAAACCAACTGTCAGCAGTGAGTGACCAGCTCGAGAAACATGACACACCATCTTGCTTCAGCGATGGGATCGCTGAAAGATATAGTCTCGTAGTCGACAGCAGGACCACCTGGTGTTCTCCGTGGGCCCACAAACAGTGTCGAAGCCATTTGACAAACCATGTCAAATGGCTTCGACACTATAAACCAGTTGAGTCCACTAATGTCAGTGGTGGGATGGAGAGCACATGACCTTGGCTAAGTCTGAGTCATCATGAAAACGTGACATGCCCACTTCTGTTTGGTAATCAGCCACTTTATATATCAGACGTGTTATGCCCTTCACTCGCTTTCCATAACGTTCGACACAGTCCACAATCATGTTCTCTTTCCTCTTCCGAAATCGACCAACATCGACCGCCGTCAGGCAACAACTCGCCGCCGCCAAAGAGCTCGTCGACGTACGTCTTATCTCATCTTTTTTCTCAAAAATAAAGATACAGCCCCCATTTCTTAAAGGCAGCCGTGAAGGAAAACAATATCCTCATATTCTCGAAGACGACTTGTCCGTACTGCAGAAGAGCGAAGAACATCCTCAAGATCGATTTTCCTTCTGTCGAGCCCAAGGTGTATGAGTACGTATTTCTTAACCCCTCCCCCGCGTGGACATTGATGATCAAATCCGACGATTCCATCTCCAGACTCGACGAGAGGGAAGATGGGTCCGCCATCCAGAGTTACCTCTATGGCATGACCAGCCAGGGCACTGTCCCTAGTATCTTCATCAGTAAGTATTCTCATCGAAATTCTTCTCATCCATCCACAATTCCCGCTTTTTTTTTTGCAGATCAAGAGCACATCGGAGGTGAGGGTGTTGTTTATTCTACCATCTCCATCTTTTTTTTACGATTCTGCCAATACCGTAGGATGCGATGCACTCATCTCGCTCAGGAAGCAAGGGAAACTCGCACAACTGCTCGGTTCGTCTTCAACATCAACATCAATGTAATCGTTCCAAGGTGACATCTACATAAGTCGATAGAGGCTGTAGACTTGGCACATGGGTTTCTCACAAATATGAATGCAAGGAACATTCTTCCGAATCCTCTGTGTGATCTCAGTTGTTGCTTTCAAGTTGGATGATCCTGGAAAGTCGGGTGTGGACTTGACTCGAAGTCAATTTAATGCTCATTGGGATCAAGACACACTGATAGTACTATCGATGACATACAACACTCCATTCGAGGCCTGCAGAAGAAAACACCGCTCAACAAGAGGTACTAAGAGGGGAAAAAAAGCGAGAGGCCACGCACTTGTTTCATTCGTATGATATGGATCTCATCGTTTATCACGGCTCGGCTCCACTCGGGTGTGGTGGGGTCATCTCCGATGGGCGAAAAGGTGACCGACTTGCCGCGGAGCAGAGTAGGGTAAGTGTGTGACGAGAGAGAAATTGGAGATTTCTGGAGAATAGATGAGAGAGAGAGAGAGAGAGAGTACAAGGATTGGTTTACAGGAATGATGTGGGCCGTGACCCATCTCTCTACGTTCCTCTTTGAGCGATCAGCGAATTCTTGGTCCGTAATCTCGAGACCGTCCTCAAGAGGTGCAGGTCCCTGATGTCTAGAGAACGTAGTGATGTGTTCCGTCTTGCACCATGATGAGGGGGTATGACTACACTCACGGTTTCCTCGCAAGGGCCATCACGGCTTTATTCGTCGGGGCCAACAACGTCGTCTTTGCGGTCTCATTCGAAAAGAGCGAGCTGGTCTCTATTTCCCGTGCGTATGAGAAGAAGATGGAGAGCGAGGTGTCGATCGTGAGCAGGTCGCTGAGCAAGGGCGGTGTATGCGTCATGGGCAGGAATGATGATAGGTCCGGGCTGGTTGGTTCGGCTGCTGCGTTTGGAGAAGATAAGACGATTTGCTCCGCATGAGAGCTGGCTATGAGTATCAGTGTGTTGACGAGCAGAAAGAGTCTGACGGCGGCATGCATGGTGAAGCGTGGGCACGTGGTATGTACAAAGCAGACTACAGCATGTCGATTGCCTGGATTTCAGCCTCCTTCTCAACCTGGTTTCCAGTTTTCTGAGACATCTCCAAGTCCACCAAATACACTGCACCCTCTTTCATACAAAAGTTGCGGCACGCAATATCACCATGTATATACCCAGCAGCATGGATGCACCTGAGTGCCGACTCCATCTTCTTGCGGAGCATTGGAGTGATCATTCCCTCGTCTGGCAAAGCATCTCCTACTGGCTCCAGAGCGAGAAGATGCAGAAATCCCCAAACTTCGTAATATCCATAGAGCCTCGGAATCACTTTGCTCTGAAGATCTTGCAGGGCAGCATATGCACAGGCCTCATGTTCAAGTGCAGAACAGGCAGTGGGGTTGTGGGCGACATCCACAATCTTGCACATAACCACCAAAGATGGTTTATTGGAATTGCCCTGAAGAAATTCAGTGCGTACCACCCATCCCAACCCCGAACGGCGAGCTGAGCTGAGCTCAAACTTGCAAAGTCGAAAGTCAAGCTTTAAGCGGGGGTATACTCCTCCGGTAGGAATGATGGCATAATTCTGAGCAAGGGCGATGGCTTTCTTCTGATCTTTCAGGGCTGATTTTGTGGTGCCAAAGAAGCAGTTTGGAGGAGTAGGGGAAAAGGTGGGAGAGGCGTAAAACCAGTCTTTCTCTGCGAGCAACAATATTCCAACCCAGACCTTTAGCATTGATGGTGATGGAGCAGAACCATCAAGTTCAATGGGTCCAGCATATTGCAGTGTTTTACATTTCTCTGTTTCAACACGGCGAAGACACCAGGCTCGAGTCCAGTTAGTGAGTAAGCCATGCTTGTTGTTGTTGAACATCATATAACCGTATAACTGCTCGAGGGCATCAACAGATTGCCTTTCGTTTATGTTGCGGTTGGCTTTGGGTTTCGAAAAAAAGGCAGGGAGGTCCTTGAGATCTGCGGCCCAGTCTGTCTTATACTCCACCTGGGTTCATCAGTACAATCAGCGCACCCACGTGGTGACAGTGATGCACATACGATAAGTTTGGGGTGCAGGCGAAACTCATGAAAGCGCGGGATCCACGAGAAGCCGGGGTCACCAATAAGGGCTACATTGCCACTTCCTGGAAAAGCAAATTCTCCCTCAATTCCAAACTTCTCCATGACACTCGTAACTGCTGGGTGCAGCTCATAATGCGCATGTGCACGCAAGCTTTCTTCATTTGAGACACGCGATGGCCTCCCCAAAGCATTTCCGATGGTAAGCTGTGTTCCAGGAGTCAGATTGTTGCTAGTCATCGCATCGTTGATTGCGAGTTCGATGTCGTTCGAGAAGGATATCCAGGGGGTGAAGGTGGTGAGGTCGGTCCTGGGATACATCCTTGGAGAGGTCTTTACCGCGCTCCTTTCTAATGTTACCTCGATGCCACGGTATGGAAAGGGGAGATCTGGGAGACTGGTTTGCATTTTCGGGAGTGTAGCGTCTGATTGGTAAAAACCACGTGAAGTGACTCAGCTACTGGCCACGACATCAGCGCGAGGAAAAGCATTAATGGCCCGAGCGCACAGGCTGGCACTCGTTGCAACTGTTTTAACATCAATATACCTTCTCGCCTTCTTCGCCGTCATTCCCGTGCCCTTCTTGGACGGGGACGTGGTGGAGCAGATCTTGCCAGTAGTGAGTGACTGTGGGGGGCGAACAACCTGTCTTTGCCGTCGGGAACTGACATCCGCATATCGAATAGATTCCATGGTGGTTTTTGGTCTCATTCGGATCGTACACCCTCTGGTCACTTGGCTGGGGCGTGTTCACTTTTAGAAACTGTCCCGAAGCGTATACTGAGCTATTGAGCGTGAGTGCTCCCCTTTTCAATACCAGTAGCTTCTGATCATTTCGCGTAGGAAATTTCACAAGCCAAAGATGAGCTTAGAGCGAAAGGCGTTCTCGTCGATTGACACCCGATATAATTTATTCGTATCCTGTTGGAAGGGTGATCCTATATTTACGCCTTCTAATCTCTTCGTCCATTCTACACACTTTCAATGCCCAGGAAAAGTCCGTGATCTATTAATCCATTGAGCATCATTAACGATACAAGAATTCATCGTGTTACTGGGCATCTACAGGTTGCCACGTAGCGCCCACAGCTGGGTGGATAGCCCGAGTGTGCTTGACACTGTTGTTTTGTGGGGCTTGAACGCATGAAGCATGCGGATGATTTGTTAAGTGGATGCCAGGCCCAGAGTCGTTCTCTGTTTCATGCGTTGGTACGACAGAGCAAAAAAAGAAGAGACGAACACGAACCAGCTGAATTACATTAGACCGCTCCGCGACCGGGAGTTGGTTGATCTGTTCAGGTGTCATCGATAGGACGCGCATGATGATTGCTTTTTGGTCATCGGGAATCGCAGCTAATGCCTCTGGTAATGGGCTCGCGCCGTGGTTACTCGTACCAGGCTGTGGTGTGGTGTATGAGGAGGAGGGATAGCTGTGGGACGATGAGGGTGGTGCCGTGTGATTGTGGCTGTAGTTCCCTGGCGCTAGCACTGGTGGAGGAACGTGCGCGGACAACGGAGGCTGGGGTAGAGGTTGTGGCTGGCTATTGCCGTTCGAGTACGGGTAAGCTTGGGACACCGAGGGAGGAGTGGGGAGTGTTGGCGGGGTGGAGGTGCGATATTGTGCATGCAAGTAGGGTGGCAGGGCAGAGACTGGCTGTTGCTGCAGTTGTTGGGCTTGTGCGGCTCCGAAAGATGCAACTGTTTTCTGTTGGAGATATGTGAGGATGGTATAACGCGAGTGAAGTAATGGACGGGCCTGGAGGACATCGATGTTCACGGCGTTGATGTTTACCATGAGAGTGATGAGGGCGTAGGCGATCTGCGGTTGAGAATTCAGGATCGCGCGTGCCGATTCGGGTGTGGTTTTCTGGTGGATTAAACAGTTAGATGGAGGTTAAGATATGAATGGAACGTACCTTGAGCTGAAGGAGGAGCTCAAGCAACTGGTCCTCTGCCAGGTGGTGTGGATTTGACATGAAGGAGAGCGTTGAAGGATATTTTTACCCACGCCGGATTGCTGCTCGTCGCTCTCGACGTGTGCTGCTTTAGAAATCATGCCTTCATCAGAAACACCTTGTTATACAGTCGTCTTTGAAGCCAGTTCAGAGTCGTCGTCCACCCAGGAACTCAAAGCTGGCTTAGAGAAGGGCACCGACGAAGTCAAGATTGACACCTTGCGGAAGATTCTCATCTCCACCATCAATGGAAACCCGCAGGTAAAGTCTTTTTTATTCGTTGGTTGCGGCCATTATGTTCAGTTGGTTGACCACCGTTAGCCCACTCTCCTTATGCCAATTATTCAATATGTCATGCCCTCACGGAACAAAAAGTTGAAAAAATTGCTCCATTTTTATTGGGAAGTATGCCCAAAGTATGACGAGAACGGCAAGCTCAAGCAAGAAATGATTCTGGTTGTGTATGTGTCTCTTCATGTTCTCCAAACTTGCTGGGCTAACTATCTGAAGTAATGCCATCCGTAATGACCTCGTGAGTGTTTCGAGTGGCCATCCATTTTCACCCTATGAAGACACCTTCAGCAACACCCCAATGAATACATTTGCGGCGCGACCCTCCGCTTCCTACAAAAAATTTCCAAAGACGCAGAGCTTCTAGAACCTCTCGTTCCCACTTGTCGTTCGTGCCTTGAGCACCGCCACTCGTATGTTAGAAAGAACGCCGTCTTCGCCATCTACTCCATCTACCGCGAGTTCGAAAATCTCATACCCGATGCGCCAGAGCTCATGCAGACCTTTCTCGCCGCCGAGACCGATGCAACCTGCAAACGTAACGCGTTCGTATTCCTTGCGCACTGCTCTATGCCGAAAGCTGTCGAATGGATTTTGAGTGTGTACGATCAGATCACTGGGCTCGAAGAGTTGTTACAGATGAGCATCATTGAGGTAATCCGACTGGATTGCAAGAACGACTCGGCACATCGGGCAAGTTATTTTCTCCTTTGAAGATCAGGTCTGACTGACTGAAATATTCTATCAGACTCGCTACATCCGCTGCATACTCGACCTTCTTGGCGCCTCCTCGCATGCTGTCAAGTATGAGGCGGCTACCACTCTCACCACACTCACACAAAATCCCGCGGCAGTGAAAGGTAAGTTTCAACTGCGTATGCGATGGTGAGAAGGTTTACATTGATGTCACTTTAGCCGCCGCTTCATGTCTCGCCAACCTCGTCATCAAAGAGTCGGATAACAATGTTAAACTTATTGTCTTAGATCGTCTAGATGCGCTTCGTTCAAAACATGGCCCTGTGCTCGACAGTCTTATCATGGACGTCCTTCAGGTTCTCTCAAGGTTCATTTTGCCCTCCATCTATTCTTCCAGGTATTCTAAATTGTATCGTTGAGTAGTGCCGACATGGAGGTCCGACGGAAAGCCATTAACATCGCCCTAACTATGACTTCGAGTCGGAATGTCGAGGAAGTTGTGTTATTCCTCAAGAAACAACTGCAGAAGACCCAGGAGCAAGACTTTGAGAAGGTAAGAGGTGTCATCGTTCTCAGCAATGTACATCTCTAACCGTGTTTGGATGCTAGGCCCCCGAGTATAGGCAACTCCTCATCCAATCCATCCATGTTACTGCCATCAAGTTTTCCGAAGTAGCGGCGAGCGTTGTGCATGCGTTGATGGAGTTCCTAGGTGACTCAAGCAATCCTTCTGCGCTCGATGTGGTCGCATTTGTCCGGTGCGTAAATAGCTATCAAGTGCCTTCGCTGACTGAAATTTTTTTCCCTCAAAAAAGCGAGGTAGTCGAAAGGTTCCCTCACCTACGACAGACAATCTGCGAAAAGTTACTCCAAACCCTTGGAGAGATCAAGTCGGGCAAGGTCTTCCGCGGTGTGCTGTGGATCTTAGGCGAGTACATCGAGAGCGTTACGGATATCCAGGCGGCAATGCAGGAGATTAGAAAGGTGTTGGGAGAGATCCCGATATTGGCGTCAGAGCAACGGTTGTTGGATGAAGCCGGTGAGGGTGGTGAGGAAGGAGAGGCTAAGGACGGAGAGAAGGACAAGGAAAAAACCAGAGCGGAGGGAGGGGGGGGAAGGCCGAGAGTCTTGGCGGATGGGACGTATGCAACTGAGACGGCCTTTACGAGCACATCTGCTGCGCGGTTGGAAGCAGTCAAGGCGGCCGCTAAGCCACCTCTGAGAAGTGAGTCGATCAGAGGTGTAGTATGTTGATCTAGTCCACTGAAATAATTTCCCCCTATCCCTTCTTAGCGCTTATCTTGGGCGGAGATTTCTTCACTGGTGCTGTGTTGGCTGCGACGCTGACGAAAATGGTTTTACGATTCGCCCGTCAGACGAAGGATCAAACTGCGGCGAACACGCTGCGTGCTGAAGTTTGTATATTTTTTTTTGCAAGTTCTTTTTGGGAGGATGGGTGGGAACTGAATTATGGTCCGACAGGCAATGTTGGTCATGACATCTATCATTCGTGTCGGACAGTCCAAGTTTGTGACCGCGCAAATTGACGAGGACTCGAACGAGCGTATCCTCAATTGCATACAGACCCTGAGCGAGCTTGAAGAGTCCCCTTCCGTTCGCCAAATTTTCTTGAAGGACACAAAAGCTGCGTACTCCAAGATGCTGACTGCACAAGAAGTTAGTGTACTTTTTCTCATCAACCTGCTTCTTTGCCTGATGCTGAAATTCGGTTGTAGAAGAAGGCGACAGAGAAGAAGGAGGCGGAGTCTACGAAGGCAGCCGTTGTGCAAGTTGACGACCTCTTGCTGTTTAGACAGTTCTCCAGGAAAACGGCAGATGATGCGATCGATGTAATGAATTTCGTTCCAGATACGAGATCGTCACTAATACGTCTAATTGTAGTACGACGAGGACGTCGGGAGGGCTACTGGGACAGGGGAATCGCACGAAGACTTCATTTCTAATCTCAGCCGTATTTCTCAGCTCACAGGTTCGTCTCGTTTATTAGTTAAGTAAACAGCCTTACTCAACTTTCTTGAATCAGGCTTTTCTGATCCTATATATGCTGAGGCGTACGTCAAGATGCATGGTTTTGATATCATGTTAGGTTGGTTAAGCGATTCGTCCTTTGTTGCTTCTCACGATCATTCTCGCCAGATGTTCTGCTTGTGAATCAGACCCCGAATACTCTGCAGAATCTTTGTTTAGACTTTGCGACGTTGGGGGATTTAAAAATTGTTGAACGACCGTCGGTTTATACCATTGCACCTCATGGATTCCAGAGCATAAAAGCTACCATCAAGGTGCGCAAACACATGTCATTTTCTCTGCAAGGCCAAATATCTGATGACTGGCCGGTCTGCTCCGGACACTATTTAGGTTTCATCGACCGAGACTGGCGTCATATTTGGCAGCATCCTCTGGGAGGGGAGCAACATGTCAGAAGCCTGCGTCATTCTGAATGATATACACATAGACATCATGGACTATATCAAACCCGCGCACTGCAATGAAGCACAGGTAAGTGGAAAATACGTGCACCACATTCGTAAGCTCGAATGATTTTTTTGTCCGTTCAGTTCCGGAGTATGTGGACTGAATTTGAGTGGGAGAACAGAGTCAATGTGAATACCACGATATCGTGAGTCTTTTTTTTTTTCACCCCTCCGTGGGTCGTCCTCCGGCTCAGAGTTGTGTTTTGCTTCTCTAGGGATCCCCGAGATTACTTGAAGCATGTCATGAAGGCCACGAATATGTCCTGCTTGACACCGGAAGGCGCTACCTCAGGAGATTGTGATTTCCTATCGGCGAACATGTATGCACGCAGCTTATTTGGTGAGGTCCACTCTATTTTCTGGCTGCTAACCCTTTTTTGAATCATGGATGGTTACTTTTTGCAGGCGAGGACGCTCTCGCGAATTTGAGTATCGAAAAGACGGAGGCGGGGACCATCACTGGGCATGTCCGTATTCGGAGTAAAACGCAAGGAATTGCACTTTCATTGGGCGACCGTATTACGATGGGTGAGGGTTTCAGTTTCCTTTCATATACAGGGCTCGTTGTGATTGATTTTTGGTTTCTCTCTTTGGCAGCACAAAAGGAAAATGTCAAGCCACCTGCGTGATAGTACTTCTGTTGTTTTTTACGCTCAATGGAGTTGCTCGTGTTGTCGCTCGTCGCCGGCTAAATGTCCTTAGATCTGAGACCGTTTCGACCAACGTGGCTAAGTTTCTGCGACGCTCATGAAGCTGCTTGAGTTCCTTCAGCTCTAGGTATGTACCAGTCCTGCTTCATATCCTGACTTCTATCAGAGTCGTTCAAGGCATCAGGAAACTACTCGAATCCCGCACCCGCTATCCCGCATTCGCAACCACAGATCTCGAAATTGTGAACTTCTGGCCAATGGAATTGGCCCCAACCCTCCGTGGTTGTGGGAAACTCGATGGCCATTGGTCAATGATCGTTACGAACTATATGACTGGGTATCGCCCTTTCTCAAAATTGAACAAGCCATTCATTCCTTTTCGGCTCCAAACCTTTCTGTCGAGCCTGGTTCAATCTTTCCATCAACAGGATCTTGTCGGTGGTGATTTCAGGATGGTGAGCGGTTAGCTGGTCTCATTATTACATAATGGTTATACCTATTTGGTCAGGGGTTATGATACCGACTCAGCTATCCGATAGTGACTGTTCTGATACCTCTACGCACATCGAGTTGGACGACGAAAACGGTGATTCAATAGTCATCAAAATGACCAAAATGAATGACCTTCCCTCGCACATCCATACCCAGCTCGACAACGACCTCCGCTTTCTTTCTCCCCTTCCGTTCGATTCTCGTTCAGGTCCGACAATCCTTTCAACTGTGATCAGTGGATGTACACAAGCTTACGCCAACACCCAATGGCCCATAAACCCAATATTCAGAGATACCATGGCGTGTGAGGAACTCTTACGATCAAACCCAGAGATCAGAGAATATCTGAAGAAGGCGAACCAATTCGGAGAATATGCCGAGATTCGGAGGCAGCGTGAGTGGCCGTCTCAATACCGCCCACCCGTTCTATTGACCGTCTATAATATATAGCTGGATTTCACATTGGCCTAACCACCCCTCCTAATACTCATGTCAGCCAACGCAATCTCACTTTCACTCCACCATCTAAGGGACGTTCGATACACTCAAATATCCCCACTATGGAAGCGTCAATCAACCAGTTTGTCGAAAAGCTTCGCCCAAAGATCAGGGATTTTCTCAGCAATCCTGGCTTACCTGTTTGGACGCCGCCGGATGTCGTCGATGAGGAAACTCGTGATTTCTACCGTCACAGTGCCATCCCAAGCATGAAAGACAACAAGCCTGCTTTCCTTTTCCACAATCTCGGCGATGGGTCAAATCCTAATGTCGACAATCTGTTCCATACCAGGAAACATCGGTGCGATCACCATCAGTCCCAGCTTACCCCTTGTATTGACGCTACTTAGGATTCTTTGTAATACGTCAGGCGCAGGCAAGACCCGACTTCTCTTCGATGGCCTTTGCCACCATTGGGGCTTTTATTTCGTTGCCGCGCAAGACACAAACGGCATCGGTGCCCAAGATCTAGAGGTGATGATCCAGCGGATGTCAACCGCTGATGGATGGGTCCAAGATATTTTTGAGGGCCGTGAAGGAAAGGACGTTCGGAATGCTAACGACAGGAATGAGCGTATCGTGTTCAACCACGTTTTCAAAGTCCTTCTGGCACGATGGATCATTTTCCGTGCCTTTATCGAAGAAGCTCGGGCCGGAAACGAAGGGAACTTATCCGACAATCTCAAACACGATTGGCTTCTGTTCCAGACCTTACCGCTAGTCCTTATTGATGGTCAACATCCGTTTTTGGCCCTAATGAAGACCTGTCTAGGAGGCGTGTCGACGGAAGACCTCTTGGATTCATTGGACAAGCTTGATCCGACGACAGTCTTGCGTGATGCATTCGATGCAGAAAAAGACATTTTCTTCTACGTCCTCGACGAAGCCCAGGTCGCTGGCAATGGCTACATGGGTGCTTTCGCTGATTCACACGTCTCCAAACCTCGGCCAGTCCTGCGCCCAATAATTCGCGCATGGGCATCCCTCACCACCCCGACCATTAAGTTTGTTGTTTCTGGGACCGGGTTCTCCTTGGACGTCTTCAAAACCGTTTTGACATCAGGCACAGGAAAAGACAGCGATCTGTCTGCTTGGACTGTGGTGCACCAAATGGGTGACTTTACGGATCAAGACACTCAGAAATCATATATATCTCGCTATCTACCACCAACCTTCCTCTCTTCGCAACCTGGTAAACGTCTCGTTGCAAGAATGTATGAGTGGGTACGTGGCCGGTAAGTGGCATTAGATCACGCTGGAGCCGAAACTGACCAACATTTCTCAGACACCGTTTCACAGCCAGATTTCTCGAAGAGATTTTGAAAACAGCTTGGACGACCGATGGTCCAACTTCGCCTCATAGGTTGCTTAATGCCTATGTCCACGCGTATACCAACTTCACCCCACTTGATGACACGGTGTTGGCAGCAGCCGAGCCCGTTGTTCAGCTCCCCGAGGTCCAGGGTTTTGCATGGGAGAAACTGAAGCAAGGTCTGTTCTGCTCCGTAGGTCATGCCATGCATCAGCTGATTCCTGTACAGACAAATCATTGCTCGAGGAACTCTCAACAAGCATCTACATGTTTATCACGCGGGGAGAATATCCCATGTGGTACAACGACCGACAGGACCTCGTGGAGTACAGTATTGGTCGATTTCAGGGGGAAGGAGATGTTGTAGTTGTCGAAGAGCCGATGGCTCTTGTTAGCATTGTGAGGTATTTTGAGACTCAAGGCTTGACGCTCGACCGTGATATCCGAGCACGCATGCAAGCAGCCCAGGGGCTGGCTTTTGAAGAGGCCGTCCTGTTAGCCTGTACAAGGCTCTTCCGGCGCGGTGCTTGCCTGGACCAGGTCTTCAAATTCCATCAAAAGATACCTGAATGGGCACGTCAAGAAGCCTTTATCGTGAGCCGGACAAATGAGAACCACGTTGACATTGTTGATATTATCAATGGGGAGCCAGTAATACCATCCGCTGGAATTGCGTATGTCGCAAGGGATCCGATTGATGTTACGCGTTGGCTGGAGTTGATGAGACCTGGGTGGTGTATTCCAGGCACAAGAATGGGCCCTGACCTTATGGCGTGGTTAAGGCTCAGTGATGGGAGACACCTCCTCCTTGTCATTCAAGCTAAGTGCCATTTGAGTGGGAACACCCACACACTTGCTGCAGGTGTCACTGCCGAGGTGATTCGATCACTTAGTCCATGTAAATTCTATGCTTCACTGGTATGTGCAACGACAGTCTTGACACACAAATCCTGCTAACCACATTTTATAGACAAGGAAGACCGCAAAAAAAGAGGTCAATCGTATGCTCAGTGCGATCAACAAGCACCCGTGTTTCACTGGCGCAGTTTACAATGTCTTGCGGGTTGTTGCGTCGTATCCGCTTGATGCTAATTTCAATGCTAACTCATTGGTGGTTAAGGATGCGTTGAAGGACAACCATCCCCTCGCCACCTTGAAACACTCTGCGCTACTGGCATCTCTTGCCAGCTGCGCCTCTACCCCCTCAATTCTGAAGGCACTGGCTACATCCCTCAAGAGGCCCCGAGGTGATGACCAAGATGACTTCAAGCGACCCGTCCGCAAATCGAGAAGGCGGGTTTGATTGTGGGCGCTTCCAGTATTCCATAATACATACAATTTTTTTTTGTTTGAAATAAGACATTGGTTATGACGTGCACTTTTACGGTTGACACCATAGATTAGTCCTGAGAGGGAGCCGCAGAGGATCGCCACTGGCGGCTGCAAAGAAAACCACTCCGATGGAGTAAACGACGCCCCGGCTATGACAACCCAGTAGCCAGATGTCTCGAGAGGACTTTGTCTGAGAGTTGACCGCGGGGAAGGGAGACGAACGAAAGACTGAAGTCCAAACAAGTCCCGAAGGAGCGCTGCTGAGACCCCTTAAGGCACTCCTTGTCGGCTTTTTATCTCTGAAGATCCGGTAAGTAGGCAACAGCGTGAATTTAAGGATTAGACCAGGAGAAAATATCGCTAGGAACCCAAGGATGCCGCCTACAATGGGGTTGTGTGGGAGACTTGAGGTGGAGAGAGTTAGTAGCGAAGGGATATATGAATGAAAAGGGTTGCGCTCACGTCAAGGCTCCAAGAAAGACAGCAAACATTGAAGTTGGGACCGGGAAAAGCTTGTAAGATAGCAAATCCGAATAGGAAAGTCTTTAGTGCTGACAGTGTATCCCTAATAGCAGTAGTGAGTAAAGTACGCACTCTCGGTCGAAGGAGGTCAGCAAATGGACATGAAAAGAGAATTATCACGGGGTTACCTGAAGGAGAGGAATAACAACATGTCCTCCACCGAAAAGAATAGTGCCTGCTACGAACAGGGATGAGGGAGCGTGGCTTGTAAGACTAGGACCGTGATCAGAATGCAGACGAAAGCAGCTACAAGGAAAAGGGATTGAGCGATCGAGAGACAGAAATTGATTGGAGTTGCGGTCAACTTCTGACAGTAGTGTGATTTTCCTTTGGAGGGACTTCGGTGACTTATTGCCGATGCTAAGGAGACCCATGTGGGTAGGGCATGGCTTTGTGCTTATCAAAATTGCCTTGACTGTCTTCATTCTGCCCCTGAAGGCAATGGTGTTTCTAGATTGCGAAGCTCAAGCTCCTCGGGAGGGGACTTCTTGATCTCGATGATCATTCTCGGCTTGCTCGCGTCGCCGCCGCATTCTAGACAATCGCCTGTGGATATTCTGTACACGGTCTAGATCCCACACCAGAGTGGCGATCCCCCCCCCCCCCCTCTGACGGTGAGGACAGGAAAGAGCCAAGTAGAGGAGTGGCATGTGCCTATTGGAGCTGATGAGAAGAGGATGATACGAGACACAGCCACCAGCTGGGTGAGCTTGTAGGCTGCCAAGAAAATGAGGCCGACTGCTGCTGGGTTCAGCCCCGCAAGGAGTGCAAGTAGAGAGGACGGGATGTGTTTGACGGCTATTGCTCGGAGGAACATCTGCAGGAGAAGAAAAATGATGAAAGACATGATAAATTGGCCATGTATGGCTCATGTAGGATAAATGGTATCGATTGGCGCACCCCCAAGTGCTCCTGGTCATCTGGTTAACGGGTTCTTGATGAGTCGATTTCGATATTCGGAAAAACACTTACGACCAAAAGGAAGAAGGCAAATAGAGATAGAGCAACTGTGTGCTGCCGTGATCCGCACAGCGCAAATAGGTTCTTGAGGGGTCGAGCCATGCCTGTTTTTGAGAGCACGAAGAGTCTTCCGGGAAGAGGACGAGGTGAACTTGTGGATGACCGAAACCGAGTGGTCCGATTCTGCAGGCTATTCTGTCAGGCGAGGGGAAAGGTAAGATAACATCAAATTCACTTATCAAGCCTTTCCGTCGACTTCTCCATTTGTTTTTTTGGCATCCACCGGTTCGTTCTATCGGAACTGCGACCAACCCGTTGTTTCATCGACGAGTGGTACAGCTGCTTCAAACTTATTTACGGCTCCATGGCATGGCTATTCGGTCGTCAGCTGAGGTCAAACGCCATCTCCAAGATAGCCTGGAGCGCACACGGTATCCTGAGTTATTCTTGCAAGACCCGTGCACGCCTGTGATCCCTGCTACATTTGTGATGGTCATGGACGTTGCTTTAAACTGCTGAACTTAGTGTCAATGCGTTTCGCTTGGAAAGGCCATCAACGAGTTCGAGTTGGAACGTCGAGTGCATTGTAACGAGCGGCTCTCAAGCTATCCGTTTGCATGTGTCTGATGCGGGAATAACTATCAACTGTCAACTCCCCTGGCAAAGACGCCGGGTAATTTGATATGATGCTAGGGACAAGTGGAAATAGAGGGCTCTTCTAGATTAATAAAGGAGACATATTTCCGCGCCAGTCTAGCTTGTGTCCATCTGGCAGGCCTTCCAAGAAGGCATGGCATGCGTTGCGGTGAGGATGTCTGCGATGACCTCTGAGTTCAGCACTACCTTGCGTCTGCCAGATGACACGTCGCCTGCGGTCGTCTGGGGCTGTGATCGTGCAGAGAAGGTGTCGCTGCTGGCGTCACGTCTAAAAGAAGCTGATGCACTGTCAAACACGCCATCGGACAAGACCCAATCTTGCCAAGGGCTGGTATTGGGAATGTCCGGATCGAGGGGTTCGAAGGGGTGGAATCCACGGACGCGGATCTCGTGAAGGATGAATAGGGAAGGGAAGGGTGCATAGCGATCCTTGATGTCAAGTGCGATAGCTTTGCCATGGAATTGCTGAAGAGCGGGGTGATAAGAATAGTTGACGAGCACGAACTTTTGAACCTGTTCATGTGAATGCTTGGCTTAAAGACGAATTAAACAAACTCACATCGGGGAGGAAACGTATGAAGAAAGTATATTTATCGAACAAGAGGTGATGGTTTCTGCACATAAGCAGGCCATCGCGTGGTTCATGTCCTGGATAGGAATTAGCTTGGAACGGGATCCAGTTGCGGGTGTTGAGGTCGGACCACTATGTCGCTTTAGGGGGGGTCGTCAAGTACGTTTTTGACTTACCGTATCCGGTTCTGATATAATGTGGCCATGCTTGAGAATCAGACGATCGGCTTCCCCACATATGATGCAGCGAGGCTGTCCGAGGAATGTGTCTCGTTGATCTATGGCAGTGGAGGTTGTTGATGAAAGTGACATGTTGTCGGGGTCTATTTGGGAGAGGAAGTGATAGACAATCTTGGAGATGACGTTGATAACGAGCTAATTCATGATTATATTTATTTGGTCTGGGCACAGCCGCCACAATCAATCATTGGGCGATGACACTCCAACAAGGCGAGCACTGCGAAAAGTGTTTGAAACATCCTAGGAAATTACGGCATCTCGACGGTGAACGATGCGAGTCTTGTCTTGTCGGTGATGGGACACTTCAACGGTGCGATGCCTGTAAGCTTGTGCGGTATTGTGTATGTGCACCTCGACGTTCGGTATCTGAAATTCACTCACGAGCGGGGGCAGACTCGAGAATGTCAGAAAGCACATTGGAAGGAGCATAAACGTTACTGCGAAGTCAATATCGCCATCAAGAGGGAAGGGTTGAAACTCGGAAAGCTGGTCGCGGACAGACAGACTGCGTTCGAAAAATGGTGCAGGCACCACGCACCGGATATCGGATGTGCCGCCCTGAGCGCTTTGGAGATCACGAGCGATCGTGGACGAACAGGTAAACGTTCTTTACTGCTCCTTCTCGGTTTGCTTATGATACCAGAGACACATGTGTTGATGATCTATGTGGACGTGATCGACCTTTTCGATTTCAACATCGTGCCCAAGGGACCATCGAAACCGCGCTTCATACATTCCGTGAGGGAAGTACGCTGCAGAACGGTGGTCGAGGTACACGAGATGTATGACTGGAGGTTCGCTGACGGCCACGCCACACTCGAGCGGTCGATGGCGACGCGACCGGGATTGATGCGAATATTATGCGTCGACGACGGTCTCCCAGCACCGTTCGATTTATACACACTCCCGACCGACATCCCTGGCGATTTGGCTCCCTGCCACTTCGACCCTCAATGGTACACCCACCTAAAGGCCCTCGTGGATGGATTTCGCCTGATGAAGTAAATGTTGTTGTATATCATCAGAACGTGTAATTTTATTAGCGGTCCCCTTTAGCTGAATTTGTACGATTTGTACTAGCGAGTACCTTGTATCAACCACGCGGCCCCCTATTTTTACGTACACCTTTACACGCGTGTAGCTCTCTCCAGTGAGTGTGCTGAGGCCAAACGCCAGCCAAAATACCCTCTCTCGAAACTGATATTTCTCCATTCGTTTCCATGACAGATTCCCGCAGCGGATCGCAGGTTATCTGCAATTTCCAGCACACGGATCGATCCATGTGTGTGGCAATGACGCTGTAGCATTTGTCACGAATCAATTGGTCGTCCCCTCTCCGTTCGTTTGGGATCAAAAAGATGTCCCTGGTGGCTCATCCCGATTCCTTTGCCTTTCTTTCCCTTCCCTTCCTCTTCCCTCTCCCAAAAAAAATGTCTGTCAGGTTTTCAACCGACACCGCCGTCCGGTTTTCAACAGACACCCCCATCCGGTTTTCAACCGACACCGACAAGGAGAAGGCGGGTATCGCTTCTCACATTGACGAACCACGACCATCGAGAGGGACAACCCCAGAACATGTCATCAACAGTCGCTTTGGCCCAGTCTTGGGCAAGATGTTTGCGAGAGGTGTCGAATCTAGAGGTGTCGAGCGTGTGCCCGAAGACGAACGTGAAACGAAGAATATGTACAACAAGTCTGTCTATCCCTCTCCTTCTCCCTTGCGTTTTTTTATCTGACCGTTTAACAGTTTAATCATGTGGTGGTAAGTCATCGGGCGGGAGGGGCGGCCAGCCTTCACTCACCCTGACGACGTTCTCATCAGTTCTGTCAACACCGTCCTCACGACCATTCCCATCGGCGTCATCTCCCAATCCCTATTCACCCTAACCTTACCGTCGGTCCCATTTCCCCGTCGGTTTCACATTCCCTTCTTACCCATCTTTTCTCCAGGCATGCCATAGCGACCATAATGAGCTTCGGAGCGTTGGGTGCAACTGCTACCGCCTTCATTGCCACCTTGGGCCCAAAAACCGGCCTTCGCACGATGTGTATCACACGCTTCAGCTCAGGCTACATTGGAGGTATCATCTACTCCATCCTCAACATCCTCACCCAGTAAGGTCCATCTTGATATGTCCCCATCTTATTTCTCATCTCTCTATTCAGACTTGGCTTCGCGACCAGCGCAGTCATCCTGGGTGGACAGGCACTTGCATCCATCAACCCAGGGACCCTTCCCCTCGTCGCAGGTGTCGTCATCGTCGGTGTCGGCAGTCTCATCCCGTGCTTCATCGGCTACCGCTTCGTGCATATTTACGAACGTTACGCCTGGATAGTAATGACCATCGTTATGTTGATGCTCTGGGGCCTCGGCGCCCAGGCCGGTTATGATATCAACGCACAGCGGGCCCACGAGGACTCTGGTAGGACCCACGCCGCTGACGTGTTAAAGTTTGGTGGAATCGTCTTTGGTGGTTTTATGGGGGTGAGTTCCGCTATGCTCTATGCCCCGCCGCCGCCGATAGTTGACCGATCGTACCAGTGGGCGCCGATAGCAGCTGATTATAATTGTCGTCTCCCAACAGACACTTCCTCCCTCAAAATATTCCTTTTAACCTTCTTCGGTTTATGGATCCCTACATGCTTTGTCGAAATCCTTGGGGCAGCCCTGATGACCATCACGAAACCTGCATACGTACAGGCATTCGCCCAAGGTGGCACCGGCGCTCTCCTCGGCCAGGTGTTGTCGCCGTGGATGGCAGGTGGGAAGGTCATCCTGTTTTTGTTGGCCTTCTCCGTCGTGTATGTTTTTGTCTTTTTCCGCAACATGAAAGGCATTGGCTGATCGCTTTTGATAGTGCCAACAACATTCCCAACACCTACTCCGCTGGCCTCTCGATGCAATCCCTTGGCCGACCATTCGCCTTCATCCCGCGCTTCTTTTGGACCTGCCTCGCGTTCGTGATATACACTGTAGCCGGTGTCGTCGGACGGGAACACTTTTTCGTCTACCTATCGAATTTCTTGAGCATTTTGAGTTATTGGACGGCATTTTTCGTTGTTATTGTCGCGGAAGAGCACTTTTTGTTTAGAAAGGGTGGGATCGGGTATGACCTTGATGAGTGGGATACCCCAAGCGGGTGGGTAGACCTTTCAATGGGTTGTGGGACTGATGCTGATCAAATTCCTTTTTTTGATAGCCTTCCGTATGGGATAGCCGGGATCATAGCCGGATGCTGTGGGGTAGCAGGTGCGATAGTTGGCATGTCGGAGGTAAGCCATGCTCCGATCTATTGGAAGTTTGAAGGGTAACAGTCTGATATGCCGATAGGTCTGGTACATTGGCCCGATTGCTATGCTTGCAGGGGGTGCTGATCTAGGATTCGAGGTGGGTGGTAACTATTCTGCCACAAGATTGGACTCCACACTGAATTTGTCTTTTTTGTTCGCGCTACAAAAGCTGGCAGCAGCATTTTCGGCCATCACTTACCCCCCAATACGGTGGCTAGAGATACGGTACACTGGGCGTTAAATATCAGAATCGTTTATTGTCGTTAGATATTGTAGCATATAACAAAAAGGAAGTTGTCCCCACATTCAGCCAGCGCCCGCCCGCCCGAATGCTTGAGAACATTCTTTTTATGTTCGCGTTGACACAAGAGGTAATGAGGTATATATAAAGCTATGGACCCCCCCACCCCATCTCGTCCCCACAATCGAAACTCGCCATGTCGCTCTTCTCGTCGAACCCGAGTTCATCTTCCGACTCACTCCGATCGACTCGATCCCCGGCTCTGTATATCCCGGTTCACAAACGGAGTCCCACTCACGGCGCGCTCTCGCCTGTATCCTTCTACGGGCCATCCTCGTGGTCTTCGACGTCCCCATCATCATCATCATCAGATGTTGAAGAGCGAATGGCGTGTCAGTCTCATTCCCCCCTGTTTTTTTTTCTCCAGTCTAAATAAACGCACGCCGTAGCCAGGGCGAGAAATGAGCTACCACCACCACGCCCCCCGATGATTTATACGCCAGAACATTTGGTGCTTCTCGGTCAATCCGATCTGGTACGTGTCTCGTCCTCGCCGGCGGCACGGGCGACGATCAGGGAGAGTGCTCCGGAGATTTTGAAAATGAAGACGAAGACGAAGGGAGGGAGAGCGGTATATCGGACAGCGTCGAATGTTGAGCATGGCGCGAGTTGGAGAGGTTAGGGTTCACTGCTGAAAATAATAGTCTTACCTAATATATTACCTACGCACGGTCCGGCGAGCTCGCATGCTTGCTAAATTTACGCTGAAATTTCAAAAATTCAGCGTTTATTTCAACCTTGTATACTTGGGCTCTGCAGGAAATTATTTATCAATCCGTTGCTCACTGCTCTGAGGCGTTTAGCTCGTCCCATACCTTCAGAATGCCATCGCATAAATCAAGATCACCCTCAAATGCCCCATAGCATCTCGGAATGATTCGATCGCGTAGTCGCCCAGATTTGTACGCCTCAGGGTAAATATCGAACTCGTTATGGAGGCGTTGTCGGCTGTCGGGGTGTAGCAATTCGACAATCTTGATGGCGAACGAGGTCAACTGGCAACGTCTGGCAATGTCATGTTGATAAACATGACTTTGCCAGACGTTGCCAGTTGACCTAGATTATAAAGCTGGTCAGCCATAGGCCTTCCTATCAGACTCTGGAAGGACGAGTGTGTTGTTCAACAAGGCATGGAGATGCACCCATACTTAAGAGGATTCAGGGATGAGGAAGTAATCTGAGAGTAGATGAGTCAGCCAAGTAACAGATAACGGCCAAGGAATGGACAAACCATTAGCCCAGACTTGGCATTCTCATGACCAGCGGTCATCGGCAAATCGGTTGAACCTCCTTTACTTGAACTACCCTGATATACTCTTGAACCATCGTCTTCCATAATAGTATCAAGCTGCCTATCTGGACTGAATATGCTGGACTCGATTTACGACGGACCAAATAGCACCGAGGAATGCTCGAAAAAGGCTCAGAGGAGTCTTTGATAGTAAATTTTGGCAAGTAAGCAAGAAACGGGCGATCGTCATATCCAGTAATTGTGGCAGGTAAGAAACAGCCATTCAGACCCAGATATAATGCGGCCTATACATATCTCTTTAAAACCAGTGTTGTGACTGGTGGGAAACGGCGTACTCATCTTTGCAAGAATTTTCAGTACCAGAGACTGACGACGAACTCGATGCCGCGCGGCGGTAATAACTCGCCATCCTTCTTCATGACCGATGGCGATTTTGCCTCACATAGACCATATATCGACAAGCACCCGTGGCTCAGTAGTCCTTTTCTAACCACCGACTGCGTTGCAGGGGTCAGCCCGAATTGGATGAAGATCTGAAAACTCACCTGAACTTTCCTTGGATTCGTGAACCACTCTTCAACTTTACCATACAGCGTTTGGCTTTCTATTCTCTTGATACGTCGGTAGTTCGTCAGGAATAGGGAGTTGCAGCAGACTAGATCAATAACAGTAAATAACGCTCATACTTCTTCATCATGTCCGACAGCGCACCAGAAATTTTGATCAACGTGAAAGGAAGGCGCCGTTCTCCGACTATGGTTGCCCCTTGTTTGACCTCGATATTTAGGGCCCAGTGAGCTGAAGCTGCAGATCACGATCAGCCCAGATAAAACTATTCTTGAACTGAAGCAAGCTATCGCGGAACAATCCAATGTCGAAGCAGATCGCCAAAGGTTGATTTATGCTGGTGACGGCCAACTCGTCTCTAGATGGTTCACTGACCTGATCTGAGCTTTCATTAGGCCGCGTGTTGAAGGTTGGGTCATGATTGACTCATTTGCCCACAAAGACATACGCTTATTCTCTAATGCAAGGACGAAGATGTTCTGACAACATACAACATCCACTCAAAAGACACCATTCATATGGTCAAAGGTGCTCCAAAGTCACCCGCTTCCTCATCGCAACAACAGCCGACATCTCAAACGTTGCCGACCATGCAAGCTGGCCAGAACCCTCACGACCCTCTTACTCAGTTGAACAGCCACTTGGGCTACGGTCTCATGGCTGGATTGAACCCCTTTGCTGATATGGGGTTAAACCCGAACGATCCGAACATGGCATGTTTTCCACCCATCTTTCCGTTTTTCAAAACCTCATTTTTTTCCCCCCCCCCAAAGGTTCAATCCATGATGAACTCGCCCCAGTTTCTCCAACAGATGTCGAGCCTCATGTCAAACCCTGCCGTTGTTGAGCAACTAATAGCTTCTAACCCTGAGCTTGCTGCCATGGGACCTCAAGTCAGATCGGTTTTCCAGAGCGAAAGGTTTCAAGAGATGATGTCAGTTTCCCTCTTTTTTCCTCTGCATCCGGTTGCATGTCCTCAACCACTACCAAACGTTCCAGCTCCAACCCGGAACGTTTGCAGACAATGCTACAAATGGCCTCAATGCTTCGTGAGATGGGCGGTCCCTCCGCCAGCCCCTTTGGGGGGTTCAACAACCCCCAAGCAGCGTTCCCCGCACCAGGAACTCCTTCCGCTGGGAACCCGCCCTCTGCCACCACCACCACCCCTCCTATCTCCAGTCAACCTGCACCACCGACAGGAACTGTTCCCACAAATCCCTGGGCAGCATTGTTCCCACCTGCAGCGGCAAGTGTTGGCACGGCGTCTAACGCTGCTCCCTCAGGCGCCCCCAATCCCCCTGGAATGACTCCAGCGTTAATGCAGCAACTATTAGGGATGGGTATGGGTGGTGGGTTTGGGACGCCAACCGTTCCAACCGACACAAGAGCACCCGAGGAACGATTCCAGGTTCAACTACAGGCCAGTTTCTCTGGACCTCTCTTCAGGATTCCTTTTTTAACTTTGTGTTTCTCCGTTTTGCAGCAATTGCAAGATATGGGTTTCACCAATGCATCACAAAATGTCAGAGCGTTGCTGGCGACTGGTGGCAATGTCCATTCTGCAATAGAGTATATTCTTGGTGGCGGCGGATTGTAACAGAGGCCAAAGGCTTGATGGACCTGTGCAAACAAGCTGTCGCTTCTTGTTACTTTTTTAAATGTACCCTCCACTTCATATGTATTTCCGTAACGATGTCCATCTGGCAATCGTGAACAATATGACGTGACAAATAACCAGCAGCTAGTCCACCACTGTCCATACACTCCCGAGGGACGAAGGGTAGCAGTGTGCGACCCATGGGGAGTTGTAATCAATGTACTGTACAACCAAGCGTCAATGACCCAAATACGATGGCCTTTCTCACTGGGAGGTCCACCGTGTGGTGAGTGAGTGGAATTACAAGGTAGATTGTAGAGTGGAGAACACTTTACAAAACCAGAGGCTGTCGAGGGACGACCAAATATGTCCTACAGTTGGCGACGTTCAGCCCACCTGATCGAACGAGAGCTAAATCTGATGCAGCGAACCGCACGCCATCTCGGCCACACTTGCCATCGTGTCCTTCCACGCCTTCCCCTCGACGCCTACCTCTCCACCGCAACTCAACATGAACGGCAGCCCACTATCTGCGCCTTCACCTACGGCGGTGACGAGGCCGAGCTCGCCCAAGACGCGCACGCGCATCCGGCGGGCGGTCTCGCGGAAAGCGTGCGGGGAGCCAAAGAGTGTGTGTTTGTTGCTGCAGGTTGGGCATGTGTAATGTGCGAGGTTGAGCAACGTTCCCGTTATCTGTTCGTGGCCGGCAAGAAGGGGATATCAGAAGGAGAGGTGGGGGGAAACGGAGAAATTTGACGGACGGGGATGTCAAGTTTCTTGAACATTGCCACTCCTTTTCGCACGTCGGCTAGAGCGACGTCCTGCGGTGTGGACACAATGATGGCGCCTAAATCCAAATAAAAAAATAAAAAAAAAAAGACAAAAACCGGAAAGACGGACCGTCAACGAGGACGAGTTGACCGAGCGTGAGCGGGACATCGCCTGTTCCAGGAGGCATGTCCACGACCAGAACGTCGAGGGCTGGTTGTGCACCGCCCAGCGTCCAGTCTACGTCGAACAAGAGCTGCTGGGCAGCCTTTTGGACCATCAGGCCGCGCCAGACGACGGGGGCATCCGAGGCGGCTTGCGAAGTCGATGATGGTAATGAGTCTTCGTGGGCTTGCGGGGGGGAGGAGGAGGAGGGAGGGAGGATGAAACCCATAGACATCGCGGGGAGGCCGTGGTTCACGAGGGGAAGTATCGCACCACCTGGGTAAACGGTTATGACGGGTAATATTATTGGACGAGGGTAGGGAGCGTACGTACCGGGTGTGAGTGATGGCTCGGGGTGGTTTTGGAGACCCATAAGGGTCGGGATGGAGGGACCGAATATATCAAGATCGAGGATGCCTACCCGGAGATGTCTGCCGTTTTCCTTCGAACGGAGTGCCAGCGCAAACGCTAGGTTCACTTGGGTACAAAATAAATAATCAGTTAGAAAGCGCAAGAATCATCGTGCATATACCGGCAATCGTGCTCTTTCCAACACCACCCTTGCCGCTCGCGACGGCGAGCACCTTCCTGACATTCGGGATGGGCTTCTTGACGACGGTGCGTCTGGGTAGACTCTGGTGCTTATGTTTTAGTTTGAAGAATCTGGTTAATCTGGGATGCAAGCTTACGAAGGGGATTTCGCGATGGATACGAGGGGAGGTGTTCAAAGCTCGTAACAGTTGGAAACGAGTAGTAAGCCCGGGCATTAGTAAATGCAGCCATTGCAGGTAACAATATATATTATTGCATTGGTTTAGATATCATTTGCACAGTAACGACAGAGATTAGGTGAGGTGAAAAGAAAAAGAAATCAATAAGTACCCGGTGATAAACGAAAGGTTAGATGGTGAGGTCAGGTTGGCTACGAAGAGTATCGTACATATGTTGACTGTTGGTTCCGAACAGATTGATGCCAGAACTGTATGTCGAGGTCAGTTCACCTCCTCCAAGGTGGAGGGTCGACCTGGAGCGGGTCATGACTTCGGAGGCGACATCGTCACCATACTGAGCGGCCAATTGACTGTCGAACGTGATATCATCAACCAGGGTCGGAGAAAAAGCCAAAAAAGAGAGAAAATGAGAGGTACCTAGCGTAATTATCCATAATGACCGCCATGCTATCCAAGTTCAGTCGATAGGCCTTGGGCATCATCCCTTTCCCGAACCTATAAGTTACATGATTGGAGCACAAAAGACCAGAGAGAATGACGCCAATATGCAATGGGACGATGGCGAACGCGACCTTGTACCAGATGCCGAGAACGAATCTCTCGAAAGTGAAGTAATTAGACTTGCATCCACCAAGATTACTCCTCGCGTAGCACGTCTCGCTGACGGTGGCCTCGACGAAGGGGCTGAAGTAGCCACAGCACTGCAAACTGTTCTGTATACGCAAACGCCCCTCGTTTCCGAGGGAACGGGACCACTGAGCGTTAAGCTTGCCATCGAGGTTGAAAGTGCGACGGTGGTAGGTGAGGTAGCCAGGCACGAGGAGTAGAGCGAAGGAGACCCAGAGGAGGAAGGTGTAGATGGCAAGGAAGGTACGGTTGTTGAGGAGAACGCCAGCCCAACCAACGAGAGCGGTAAAGAGACAGGCAGCGGCAGCGACAGTGGAGAGAATGAGCTCTGGTCTGTTTCCGACACGAACGACGTCGGCGTGGTCCCAAATGTCGAACCAAGTGATAAGGCAAAATATGACAGAGGTAAGAGAGTAGAGAGTTAACTAGAGGGGATAATAGGATGAGATGATGAGAGTCGTGTGAAGGGAGGTGTGGACGTACGCAGACGTTGGCAATGAAAAGGATCCACTTGAATTTATTCCAGCGAAGAGAACGAGTTACGGGGGGCGCGTTCCTGCCACCGAACCAGCCACTGGAGATACCATCATAGTCCTCGTCATTCTCGCCTGGCATGCGAGCTTCGCCCGATCTAAAAGCTTCTACGCCGCCACCTCGTTTGGGCATGGGTGGCTGCTTGAAAGGTTTCCTTTTGCGAGCGCCCGTGAGGATGACGGAAGAGAATTTTGAAGGAGGGAAATTTATGCTGAGAGAGACCGGGCGAGAATTGGGACGAGAGCTGGGACGAGTAGGTGTTTGTGGTGGGGTCATTGCCAAGTGATCCTGAGAGTCCTGGGTGTCTGCGAGAATGTGTCTTGTAGAACTGTTTTGAGAAATCATCGAATCCCTCTGCCTGGTATCAAGTTGATTAAAATTAAAATTAAGCTTAAAATCAAAAAACTCACATTGAAAAGAGAGGCATTTTGAAAGTGAAAAACGGGTATTAGGTATTGCGATGTGGTGGTGATGGCTGAATCGAGGTCCTGTGTTTTTTTTTTTTTGCTGTGCCTGTGCTATTTTTATATCTTCGCCATCTTTTTCACCGCCTCAACCAGTTTCCGATTAACCTCCATTTGCCGTTCTGCTCGTTCCCCTTCCCCTCGTCTCTTGTCCAACTCAACAACTCGTTCTCCAACCCACAACCTCAACGCCGCATTCCCCGTTCCACTAGCTATTTGTTCACAACTCTTTAATATTTCCCGAGCATGTCCCCCGGCTGTGTGCATGTAATATCCCGATATGAGTGCAAGCACAATCGCCCGCATATGACTATCCTGCGCGCCGCTCGCGATCTCCAGTGCTCGCTTCAAGTGGCCTCTGTGGTGAGCTGATCATCAGCGATCATTCAAAAAATTAGAATCTTCAAACCCTACTTTGCTTTCACCATCTCCTTCGACAAGCATCCTTCCAGCATCTTACCCACGCTCTCCAACGTTCCGCCCTTACCACGGCATGCTCTCACCACATCTATTCCCATTTCCCTCACCATAATCTCCTCCATCTCCTCTTCTTCTAATTCACCTCTTTTACCCCTCATCCCTCCGCCGGCACATATCCCAAACCTTAAAGCAACCTCCCCGGCTCTAGCAGCAATCTTCACAAACTCTCCCTCTCCCCCTTCTTTTTCGGCAAGATATGCCGCCACTCTGTAGCACTCTAGAGCCCGCGCACCATCCCCCAAGGCATGCGCCAGGTGTGCGTGATACAGCGTTATACGCGCAGAAAAAGCCGAAAAAAGCTCATAGGTACGCGTGTGGGCTATCAGCACATCGAGTGTCTATTCCCACGCATCTTTGAGCTCTGTGTCTTACTTGAACAGAAAGCACTAAAACGTACCCGTCCTGCTTCGTCAAACTCACTGCGCATAATCGACACCTGGACTGTATCAGCAAAGCAACCCGATGACAATTTGAAACCAGACCCACTCCAACAAGTTCACACAACAAATCAGCCTTGATGCCCACCAATTTCTTCTCGATTTCCTCCGCATCTCCCATTCCCGCCCATCGTGGCACTAAATGCAATTAGCTACAAGACGGAAAAGAAAATACTTCAACATACATTCAAGCCCCCTTTTCGCTTCCCTCTCCCACGCCGTTAACCCTTCTGTCGCAAACAACCACCTTTTGGGCTTCCGCCCGACTGGATCACGCTTCACGGTCGCGCTCACGAGGAATGCAAGGAGGTAGAGTACGCGCGGGTGCGTGGTGTGCAATACCAATGATGGGCTATCATGAAATCGAACCTACAGTTCTGTCAGTTTTATTTTTCCTTTCAAAAAATAAACACTAACCTCAACGAGACCATCTGGAAACATCTTGAGCACCCCTTCATCGAGCATTGCATGCAGGCGAGCTAATCGCATAGACACATCCGCTGTTCCCCCTGCGCGAGTGTAAAACATGATCCCGAGAATAAGTGTATGAATGGTCATGCTTGCTTCGAACGTTTTATTTTCTGATACTGTCTCGGGTGGCTGAGTAGCCATCATGGCACCAAGAGAGGAAGTAACATTGCCATTTGAGTCGCTGCTAACACCAGCAGCTTCGGATTTAGGATGGTTGGTGGGGGAGAAGGTGAGAAAGAGAGCGAGCTCAGCCGCCTTCAACGCATCCCCAACATCATCCCACATCTCCGCAGAGACGAGTACACGAAGGCGGAGCACTCGCGAAAGCACGCACACCTCCTTGTGTGCCCTCCTTTGGGCTTCTGCGAGAAGATCGTCCAGGCTGGCGAGCGCAAACACGGTGTCGGGCTTGTTGTGTTCCTGTTGGGTGTGTAACGTAACCAATGCAAGATGGGCACTGTAGACGACATGGGGTGGGTCATTCGGATGCAAAGCACTAAGGAGACGTCGTAAGAGTGTTCGCGTTGGCTTTGGGTTCTTTGGGTGTTGAAAAGTGGTTAGACGTGCACTGAGGAGAATCAGGTTTAGTTTGTACGCGCGCAAGGAAGTGTGCTTTGGGGAAAGAATGAGTACTTAGGAGAGATATTATTAGCAAAGCACCTACCTTTTGGGCAATGAGGAGCTGATTGGAACGGTTGAATTATCAATGTCAGCTCTGCGTTCGACGTTGTATCTGCAAAGGAGATACATACACCTTTACTGATAGCTTTCTCGATCTACGCCAATCAATCAGTGTTTATGACAGCATAAAAAGAAAAAGGATTGTACCTCGACCTCAATCCCTCTGGCCCATTTATTCACCTGGCTCAAATGGAATCCCCCATTGATGGCAATAAGATCGAGCTCGGCAAGTGTTGCCCAGGCACGACACTCTATATCTGGGTCCAGCGTTCCTTGTGCGAGACACTTCCGTGTCGATTCTATTGAGAGTACAAGTGACTGTATGTGGTGGCGGTGGTTTGGGGGGTGAAGAAGGATCGAGGGGAGGACGAGGAGGAGGTTATGTGCGGGGAGTGGTCGAAGGGGCTGCTGGGGTTGGCATGGTGGAGGTGGTGATAGCGTTGATTTAGATGGTGGTGAGGGGGCAAATCCGCCCAATGTTCGGAGTCGCTTGTGGGGACGCGGGCTATCGTCTATGGCTGCGACCATCGTCGTAATTACAATCGAGGAAATCAAGCGTGACCAGCGCGTTAAGTACGTGACAGGACGCGAATTCATGTCACGCCACCGCACAGTGAGGCTTATTTATACATTCCATGGATTGAAAGCAGCCAAAGTATTACGGAGACATCACTGTCGAGGACAGGCAGATTGCATGTCAACGAACTATTTTAATTCCTGGTTGATATGCCTGGGTATACGCACAAAATGCGAGGCAAACAGACTTTTATTGATATGCCAAACGGTTTCCCGCTACCACCTTGAGATTTCTGCAAGAAATCTTCAGCTTGCACGTTTTCTAGCTTGCGAGATACCCGCCAGCCAACATGCACCCCGCGGTAAGAACAGAAGCCCAAATATGACCATCCAAAATGGTGCTACCAGATGACAAACCGGTGCTCAATGGACTGTTTGGAGCACTACTAGTTGGGTTGTCGATTGTTGTGCCTTGGAATGTCCAGGTGAGGTTAGTGGCGTTGCCCATACTAACGAGTATGAGTCCAACACCCATTAGTTCGTCACTAAGTGTGAAGGGAATTTGTTGAGTGTGGCCAGCTGATATATTTGCAAGTGGGCTGAGGGTGGTGAATGAGTGACAGATTGGTCGATAAAGAGGAATAGCATACGTACCCTGTATAAGTATCCCCCAAATTGTCGATGACGGTTGCGTTGATCACAGACCCAGATGTCAACTGCAATGTCGCATTAAATCTTGGAGTCGACAGATGTTTAGTTTCGGCACATGCATTAGCATTGATTGAACACGCACGATCCTCCTAACAAGTCACCAAAGCTGACAATTATGAAACTTAGCGTTCCATTCGAGCCCATCAAAGTCGCATTATACAATTCTCCTTCGCGTTTCTTTCATGTTAGATGAGAATCCACCAGACCAAGTCTTTATTTGCTTACCCCCAGATCCGCTTTCCGAGACAGTCCCTCGAGGAATAAGACCTCCCAGCACCTCGGCACAATCAACGCTAACGACGAAATCGTCGCCAGCTTGAAGGCCTGCCTTGTCGATCATTGTCCTTAAAACCCCTCCTTGGTGCGAGTTTTGAAATCCTGGTATGCAGTTGATAGCGGTTTGGAGCGCTGGTAGAGTACCACCTCCCTGATTGGTGCTGGCAAATGGGAACTACGACATCACCAATGCCTGTTGAGTGAGGATAGTTGAATATGGGGCCACACTCACTTCGTCGCAGGAGTTAAGATCTGATGTGATTACGCCAGAATTTATCAAACCCCTACAATATCCTTCTACACATCCCGCTGCCGTTCTTTTTTGCCTCTTTTGGGTATCTGTGAGCTTTCCCGAATACGTCAATACCACCGTGTTTTGGCCCATCATACCTAGACAACACTGAATCTGCGACGGGAAACAAAAAAGGTGGACCTTACCATTACACATGTTTCGAAGTAGCTTTTGATTCACTTAATAAGTTCAAGCATTTGAAATGCGTACGAGGGAACTTACTGCTCCATTCTTCTGTTCATCATAAAAGAAGCGTGCGATCTTGTTCTGGAGCTCTTTGGAGATTGTCAAGATCCAGACAGAAGTCAAGAGCGATCTGGAATGACATACGTGCTGATATACACTCTCCCCTCTCGCATACTTCTCCAGACAAACAACCTTGTCGAGAAGGGTCACGAGTTGGGAAAAGAGGCAAGTCGGCCAGGATGGATACTCACAGGTATCACCACAGCAGGAGGACCCAGACGGGCAGCAGGGTGTCGTAAAGGACTTGCAGCACACCGCGCCAGGTATGCAACAACCAGATGGGGAAGCATTACAACAAACACCGCTAGAACATCGATGAGTTATAGTAAAAGATAATAAATAAGCTGCCATACTTCGATTGGCAGCAAGTTGTTCCGCCCTGCCGAGATTTGCATGTTAATGACCAGAACTAGCGCCAAGTAATGACATGACACTCACGCAAGTCTGGGCACCATTTGGGCAACATTCCCTGAATAAAAGTGATGAGCGTTGCGCACAATTCAACCCGATGAATCAACTGGTAATCACGTATCAAAGTTAAAACACTGCATAGGTCACTCGTTAGTCACTTGAATTAAGAATAAAATTTACTCTCACTTGTTCAGAGTTACCGCAGCAACCGAGGGGGGGATTACCACACTAGATGATAGGGAATATTACGACCAACAGCTTCCTTCCGCTTTGGCTATAAGGCATACGCAATGTTCACTGGGCCCACAACATTCGAACGAGTCTGTTGGACACGGAACTAAAAGTATGAGATGAGAAACATAGACAGTGGAAGATGCTGAAAAGGGGTGTGCGTACGTCCGCCAGGTATGGAACATTCATATTGTCGCGCCATTAACGCAAATAGGGATGCATTGGACTGCGAAGATCCCAGTGGCCCAGAGGAGAAATTGGCCCAACTCCCAACGTGACTGAGATTAGTGGATGCCAGACAAGAGGTGAAATAGAATGAGATGAACGCGAGAATGAGGAGAGACATCCGAGAGATTTGGTTCTGGGAAACCAAGGAGAGAACTCCGGCGTTTTGACACGCAGAGTTATACGGAGCGGGTCAAAACTGGTGGTATGCGTAAAGGGTCTAGGAAAATGATTTGATAAATGTCTTGATTACCCTATCGTTGCCATCAGTACGGCTCCCGGAAGTCTGTATGAAGTTGGGGAAGCAAGGTTCAGGGTGACGGTACGACATGGTCATTAACGAAATTGAAATCCCACGTTTGCGCAACATTTTCACAGCAAGCTTGGCTTGGCGATGTGATGTGACCTTTTGCTGGATCAGATGTGAATGAGGGGGGTCGAATATACTGCTAATGGAAGATCGATAAAGACATACCGGAACGGGACTCCTTCTGTCCCGATTTGTCCTGACGCGTGCCACCACCAATAGACGTTCATGCGAAACGAAGGAAGAGAAAACGAGCTTCGCACTCATATCCGGGAACGATTATTGAACTATGCGTTGACCCACTTGACCGTAAACTACATTACATTCACTGAAAATGCCGTTACTATCGTTGAGTTGCCATCTCATTGTGTCGCTCGCTGATCTCGACCTTTCAGTTATCAGTTACTCCACCCATACCTCTCAGAGATCTCAACCTCTGATCCAAACTCGCTTGCTCTTCCCATTGACCCATTCGAGACTTTGTGGCAATCATTTGGAATAGCCCCTGTCACGCGCTATGACGAAGACTGGACGGCTGACCATCAGACCGTGCTGTACATCAAGAGCATGCACACCTGGTCCAGTCAGCTTAGGGTCGAAAAGTGTTTTTTCGAGGCAGACGAACGTAGGTATGCTCTCGATCATCACGAATTGACACTACATTTCTTTTTCGACAGACTATGATTACCACAAGTATCGACCGATGTCTCCGATTCTGACAGCTCGCGCCAGACGGCTGACGCCAAGATTAGGCCGCAAAGCTGCCTCTGGGTCTACTATGCCTGCAAGCCTTGCAGACATTGTTAAATCCAACTCTACGCATCCAGTGGAAGTCGAAACACCAACGGAGCCAACGGCCGTCAATCTCGAAGACGCTCTGCAAGTTCCATTCAAACATCTGTCTTTAGTTGTCCTAATATCTTCGCCACAGCGACTTGAAGATTTCCATGCGTGGCGAAACCTGTACAGCAACAGTAAACCTTGTCAAACAGGTGAACTCGCTCCGCCCTAACTACGTCAACATCAATGTGGACGCATTCCTCCGTTCCTCGTCGCCCGTTCCGCTTGACCCACGTTCTGAGTCACCGTTCATGCCGCTGTTTGCGAGAGACCGCGTACCGGGCTACCCCATCCCTTCCAATGACATCCTTACGGGAATGACAAACTTATCAGAATTATCTTCTCTTGTATCGATCGTACGATCAGAAGAGGACAACGAGGGTGGTTCGGATAATGAACACATGCGGGTGGTGGACGGTTGGCGTGCGCCTTCACCTATTACACATTCGTCACGCGCTCATGCACTTCACAGAAACGTATGCGCCGTCATCTCCAATGACGCCCACCTCAGAGCCATTCGACCCAGATGATGAGATCGATGAACTGTTTTCACTCTCATCACCCAACACTGAGCCCCTACCGTTCCGAATGTTGATGGACGCAATGATAGGTAAGTTCTGCGTTTTGCACGAGTTCCATCGTATCTCAGCTTCTCGACACTTCAAGAGGACGTGGAGATTCCGCGTACAGAAAAACTCGGAAGTGGGGCAAGGTCGCTTGAACCCCTTGGGATTGGGAAATGGTTATATCTTTTTCTCTCTCTTTGTTCTCCGTTCTCTAACCAGGCTTTCTTGGGTTGTAGCCTCGGGTCGTTCATACTGCCTCTAATAACGGTTCCCGAGAAATCTGTCCCGACACAACCTCAGCCATCCCCCCCTCAGTCGTCGTCCGTGGTAGGACAAGCGTCGGTTACCGCCAGAAGCGGCAATATAACCGGCGCAAAGACAGATATGGCTGTTGACCGGGACGAAGAGGACTTGGACACTGCCATCGGTAGAACGTATCGATGCCTCCAAAGGCAAAGGCAAGACCCGAGAGACGTGATCTTACTCGAGAAACTCGATGAGGTTGATGAGAATATGGAGTGTTTGATGGAAGGTAACTTTCGTCTTTTTGCTGCAAAGTGGTACGATCCTCTGGTTCATTTCTTGCAGTCCCTATTCTACCGTCACCTAACATTCATCCCCCGAACGAGATGTTCCTGGCCGACAGCTTACGTGCACTTGTTGCCCCTGCTAAAGGCAGAGATGAGAATGCAAAGGAAGCTCAGGTCACCAGAGGGGAAGACGGGTGTCTGAAGAAAGCGAAAGGCATCAAATCACTCAATCTGGAATTGTCATGGATGTTTGTCTTCCTTGCGTCCTGGCTCACTCACATCAATAGTTTCGATTGTGCTTTGACAGACCTTTCAAGGGAGGATTGAAGACTCTTACGACAGAAGAACTGGTGGATGTATTCGGGTACTCGGGTAGCTTCCGCGAGTTTGGTATTGATGAGAGCCAGGTCCGAAGCCTGCTCGAACAAGTACTCGGAGTCGATTCCCCGACGGGATGCGTTGTTGATCAAGCTCGCAACTATGACACCCGGTTGGGTTTGGAAGAGTTTGATACTAACGTTTTGAAGAGAGTCGATTACGGTGAGAATGCATCTGAGATGATACTGACAAGAGAGGAGCGCGAGAGGAGCAGTTATTTGGTCTTGAGGACCTCTACGGAAGCGGAGGCTCCGCAAGACATTGACAACTTAAAGGACACTCAAGGGGAAGGATATTCAGATATCAACGACTCCGGCATCTCAGTTCGTCGTCTTCATAACCCATTGCCTCATCGTTCTTGCGGCGACTCTAACGGATTCGATATGCCTGATGAGACATCCTTCCATTTTTCGCTGGGAACTCGCTGCCAATCCCAAAGTGACACCGCTCCGTATCTGAATACGGAGGGAGAGCCTTGGTCTTCGTTTGAACCTACGCTTTGGAAGGATGGGGGATTCCCTTTTGTCTCAAATCATCCTAGCTTTGTACCGTCGATGGAAGCCAAGCTCCCCAGCTGTTCCAATGCCCCTGTTGAGGCTGGTCAAGAGACCCACTTGTCCTCCTCTCAAACACTAGATTCCCATTCCTCCGGACTCATAGTCTGTGAAACTGCTCGGCTGGTTCCGGCTCTGCTTGCATTGTCGGAGATGGGATCTAACCCAAAATCGCCCCATTTGACCCAATCATCGCTCGGAGCGGCAGGATTTGCTGTGTTACGTGGGAAGCAAGTTGTGGTGCAAGAACCAGAACTAGATATTCCAAGGCTGTTGACGACGGAACCCAAAGCTCCCGATCCCTGTTTGGAAGGGACTGTTTGCACGGTTCCTGAAGAGCTTGTGGATGGGAACACTCTTCGCCTCCCTTGTCCCTTGTCGGTTCCATCAACCGTTCACCGTTATTTGATGTCTACGAAAGTTCTCCAGAAGCAAACGCTGTTTCGGAAATTCCGAACGCGAGGATGTTTTGTGGATGTGGTGGAACACGATTCGCTTGGTGAGGTCGACCTCGTGCTGGATCCTCACAGTGCCGTGCTGTTTGTCTCTCTGCTTGCTCTCCCGGTTGAGTGCGATGGACTGGTTGCTAAGCTGTGTGAAGAATCATGGCGGTATTCGCAATTGCTGGTGGTTTTTGAAGTGTATCCGGAATCGCAATCTTACCTGCCCGATCTCGCCAAATCTGAAATCAACTGCTACTCACCGTGTATCATAAAAGCGGTGAAGAAGCTGAGGCGGAATCTGGGTATCGCGGAGGCTTGCGACACGAAGAGTGGCTGTTGTGTGTACTTGGCGTTTGCACATGAGGTGGAGGAGGCAGCGTTATTTGCGCGATATTTTGGGGACCTTACGGAAGCCAACGACAGGAATGTGACGGGAGGAGGGATCTGGGACAACCGGGACTGGCTTGAGGTTTCGATGTGCGAGGATGAGGTTTGGTTTATTTTATCGATCACTTTATGGGTCGATGTTTTGAATGGTTGCAGAACGAGCGTGATTTGGCATTGGTGGAAGGGATGAACGCGTTTGCTGCTCGGGCCATTCTCTGTCGAAGGACATTGGAAGAATTTCTGGAGTTGACGGCTGAGGAGAGGATGGACGAGTTTGGGGGACTGATAGGATGTTATAGAATTGTGAGTGACGTTGTGGTTGGTTGAATTGTTATCTGAATATGATTCGAAGGAAATGCTGAACAGAGTGCTTGGGCAGCGTCAGGAAGGGATGGAGTGTATGGAAATCGACGGTAAAAGTTGGGTACCGTAGTAGTGACAGGGTATAGATGAAGATCGGTGATTTGAGGATCGAGAACTTAGATCAAGTGACGGAGTGTGAGATGCTATAGATCTATTCCGATCGAAGATGTACCAAAGATAAATACGAGTGTAGAAATTCGAAGGAGAGTGGGTGTAAATAAGGATAATAGCTCATAAAGAGATTGCGAGGGAGTGGGAGGTATCGGAGAGCGAAGAGTATATACATGTATTTCGCGGGATCTAAGGTCAACGCGGAAAAGACGAAGGTGTTTCTGGAGAACGCGGGTTGGTGAGTGTGTTATGCGAAAGGAGAAAGGAACGCACTGGTTAGCTCGCTATGAGCTCAGGTGCAGCCACGGACGCAGATGGGTTCGGGCACAGGTTCGCGGGCAACAGCCTAAAAAGGGTGTCAGAGATTTAAACTTTTGTGAGATAAGAGATGGTCTGACCTCGGGAACGGGGACCGGGCTTGCGGTGACGAAAGTCATCACTAAGGATCGAGGGTAAGTGAGGAAGATACAAGGAGGGGAAAGAGACGTACAGCAGGCGACGACAAAAGTGACGAAGATTTTAGATTGCATGGTAGGGGTTGTTAAGATGTTTGTGCGAGTGGGATGCTCTGAGGGAAGTAAGAGAAAGAGTGGAAGATTTTATAGAGCGGAACGATAAACGAGTGACCGAAAATGGATTGCATTGAAAGGGAAGACCGAAAATGGGAATTGAATATATATATTGTCATGACGAGATGTGATCGAATGTCTAAATATGGATGTCCTTGTACCTGATTAGGTCACTCTCTTTCTTTCAACTCTGGTCATTGGTTTCATGACTTGTACCATTCCCTCACACGGCTGGCCCGCTAATTTAAAACGCGTATTCACTCGTTATTCACACAGAACAACAACAATCCCGCCCCGAGCTCGCCACCATCCAGGCACATTCTGGAAAATCGCACTCGCTCAGTCCATCGACTCTGATCTCTCTTTGGGAATACAGAAAGCAAAGCGTTTTCTCAGTTTTCATTATCTCGGCCTTTGCGCGATCATATTCTACCAACTCGACCGAAACCGTCTCTTGACCGCTCCTCAACATCTCGAAGACACCGTCTCTGCCAACTTGATACATGTCCCCGCCTATGCCTGTACTTCCTTTGTCGTAAGTCGCCAGCTACTCTTCCCCACACGTGCATCTCCACGCCAACTACTCTTCCCCACACGCGCATCTCCTCGCCAACTACTCTTCCCCACACGCGCATCTCCACACCAACTACTCTTACCCACACGCGCATCTCCACGCCATTTAGACCGGCCAAGCCATGAACGCATTGGTCTATTCCCACCACATGCGTCCCATATCCACCCCTCATGGTTTTCTTGTCGATTCGTCTGCGTTCACCTTGTTCGATTCCTGCCCGTGCACCGGCCACGATGTCCCCAAGCCTGTCTTTGACGTTCCTTCCTACTTCAGACTCTGCAAACGGTCCAAACGGTCCTATGCCGACCCCCTCGGTGCTACCTATACCGACGACGACGACGTTGACGCCGACAGCACCTTCGACACTTCCATATCTACACTTGACTCTTTCGGCCCAACCACACCTCCTCATTCTCCAACCAACAACATATCCGGACGCCCTCTCTCCGATTTTCTTGCCCCACTCGCTTTGGCTTCACCCGACTCCAAGACAGTAACCTAGCACCCACACCGTAATTCGTAACTGTATTCCACAACCATGTATTTTACCCAATCTATTTCACATTCCTTCAATGATCATTTGAGGAACGAGAACAACCGTTGATTGCACAGCACAAACGATTCTACCAGTATGGATACACATCTATTTTTACTCTATTTGAGAAGCAAAGATCGACCCGTCATTTCTGCCAACAATATATCAATCATCATATACAATCAAACTCAGTTAATCATACCTTCAGCTTTGGGCAAGCCCTGGCAAGAACATGAATAGAATTCTCTCCAGATCACGAAAAACTCACCATGACATCCAACACAGTGGGCGCAACATCGCACAACGCTCCTTCATCTTCGTCCTTCTTCTTATCCTCCTTGAATTGGAGCTTCTTTGAATCTCCAGTCATGATAAATGGTACCACGTTCGTTGTGTGCGCCGTATGCGGCGCGCCCGTCTCGGGATTCACCATCTGCTCAGCATTCCCATGATCGGCCGTGATGAGCAAGATATACCCCGCTTCCTGACACGCCTCATACACCATCCCGACCGCCTTATCCGTCTCAGAAACAGCCTCAACGGCCGCATCGTACACGCCCGTGTGACCTACCTTCAAAAACCAGTCCCCACGTCAGAATTTCTTGCACTGGGAGGACATCGCTTACCATATCAGGCGGTGCAAAATTACACATAATAAATTCATGCTCGGCCTTCTTAACAAGCTCGGCGACCTTGTTCGCAACGCTATGCACGCTCATCTTCGGGTCCTTATCATACGTGGCGACCTTGGGTGACGGGATCAGATGTCGTTCCTCGTTCTCGAACTGCTTCTCGACGCCTCCGTTGAAGAAGAAAGTGACGTGAGCGTATTTCTCAGTTTCTAACACCGCTCAGTTTTTCGTTTTACAGGCATAAGAAAAAGACGGTACCGGCGATGTGGGCTTGCTTGATACCATGCTTTGAGAGCCATTCGGATAACACATTGGTCATGAGCTGGGGAGGGAATGCGACTGGGAAGGGGAAATCGGCGTTATACCTTGACATGGTCGTTATATGCTAGATAAAGAATGAGATTCAACAGGTTAAACCAAGTACAAGTATGACGCACTAGATCTTTCGGCACCTCCACTTCAATGGGTTTGTCTGCAAGTCCCATCAAGCTCACCATCTCCCTCATCCGATCGGACCGGTAGTTGAAAAAGAAAAGGGTATCACCATCTGGAGTGTGGATGAATATGATTTCATAACCGCAGAATAAAACAACGTTCACCTTTAATCCTCCCAGCTTCTCCGTTGACGATGATCGGCTTCAAAAACTCATCTGTCAAATCCTTCGCGTAATTGTCTTCGATGGCCTTGACCGCATCTTCCCCGTTTTCCCCCTCGCCACGCACAAGACCATCCACAGCAATCTTGACCCGGTCCCAGCGCTTATCGCGGTCCATAGCATAATATCGTCCGATGACGGACGCCAGCTCTCCGTACTCCTCCCGTTTCATAAACTCAAGGAGCTCGGTGGCATAACCCGCTGCGGAACGCGGGGCGGTATCACGTCCATCACCAAAAAAGTGGACGTAGGTATGCGGGACGCCGAGTTCCTTCGCGCTCTCGAGCAGGGCATAGAGGTGGGTGTTGTGCGAGTGAACGCCACCATCGGAAACCTTTTTTTTGGTCAATGGGATGATTTCTCTTCTCTCTATCGGGACACCAACGAAGCTCTCACCAAACCCAATAAATGCAATCTCCCATTCCCGTCTATCGCCCGTTGGAAGCTCTCGACGATCTTCGGAGACTTGTGGAACTCGCGCTTCTTTATGGACATATCAATCCTGACGATATCTTGCCACACAACACGCCCCGCGCCGATATTCAAGTGTCTGTCGGCAAAATAAAAATAAATAAGACGAGCGATGATAGAGATCAAAAAATCGTCGACTGACCCAACTTCCGAATTCCCCATGAGGCCATCACTGAGACCGACGGCTAAGCCATGGGCGGCGAGCGTGCGATAGCTATGGGTTTCAGCGATGGTATCCATATTCGTTGTAATCGCAGCCTCGATCGCATTTCCCTTTGTGCCTTTCTCTGGTGCTATCCCCCAGCCATCGTGGACACTTGTTTCGAACGTGAATGAAAATCGTAAGTCGTTAGGTGTGTGCGATGGATGGCAGGAAACGATTTACATCAGGCAGACTTTATTCTTCACTTCGGTCGACATTGGAAGAGTTTCCATCACGTGTTTTTGTGACGCACTTTCAGCCCCAATCCACTCACTCACTCTACACATTCTCCTGCGAAGAGCACCATGCCAGACATGCTTAACCTGAATTGTTGCATAATCGTACCTGGGGGCGGACGAACCTTTCCGATTAGGGTTGAAGGCACCAGTGATGTTGATGACCTCAAACTGGTAATCCACGAAAGGGATCCAGGCATTCCCAGCGTACTTGTCGACCTATTCAAGGTAAACTATTCAATTACGAGGCTTCAAGTCGGTGTAACCGTTGAAACCTCCAGGTTTCTATCCCAATCAACAAAGCCATCCCAATCCCAATCAACAAAGATTTGGAAGAAGCTCTGGACCATCTTGATCTGGATCATATGGAGCCGTTGCACCCCTTTGCAAAACTCTCTTCGATATTCCCCGACCAGCCTGCCGAAGATCATGTCCACATTGTCATAAGACCTTTGTCCCTTGGTGAGTTGGACCAGCCCACTTATCTCTACCATTTCTGACTAGATCAATCATCGATGTTCATTTTTCCAAATTTCTCCACTTTAACACGTTTGCCGGGTCATTCCTACACACTTGGGTCTTATCATTATTTCAAATTTATGGCTCATTTTCTCACTCCAACCTTGTCGATGGTTCATCCGTGCCATGCCATCCAACTCTGCAAAATCTGGCTTTTGGGGTGTCTCTGAGAACAGAAGGCCCTCCGCCTAAGCGCCCCCGATTTTCACCAGACGATGGTATGAGATTTCAATTGGTCATTTCTTGGGCCCTCTCAGATCCAGCCTTAGCTTACAGTCAGGCTCCTGAATGATCGGGAAGCGGATCGTCCGCATCAAATTGTATTCAACCTGCGCGAGGCATTGTGGAACAAAACGGATGCTTGGGCAACAATCATCCGTAGTTCTAAAGAAATGGTTCCTGATATCACACTCAATGAGGTAAGGTTGTCTGATAGCTAACCTAAACGCGAAGACAATTCTGATGTATTGTCATGTAGGCAGCGGCGGAATCGTTCGAAGCCTCCTTCGTTGACCTGACCCACATTCTGGATTGGGATCCCCTCGAGGATTCAAGGTTGTTCGAGCTATGCCCACGCTTTCTGGTCCGCGAGGAATACATCGAGTTTGATAAATACCTATACAATCCTCATAATCATCATCACGTCCTACTTGTGGGGCAACCAGGAATAGGTTTGTGGATCTTTTCTTGGGCTTGGAAATCGTGATTGAGTGGTTTCATAAATAGGTAAAACGGTATACTTGACATATTGCCTTTTAAGACGGCTTATTGATGGCAAACCTACCATTTTTGCGCTGTCGCCCGACTTTCGTTACTTGTTTCTTGAGTCGGGTGTCTACTGGATTCCGAATGATTCGTTCACGCTAGCAGAGCACTTGGACCTCGTTAGGCAATATCCGGATAGGCTTGCCCTGTTCGATCTTAATGACGACCAACCAACCCCAATCAAGTTCAAAACCTGGAAAATCCTGGTGACATCGGCACCGAAGAGGCGCCGATTCAAGGAATGGGTCAAACAGAAGAAGGTCAAGAAGTTTTTCATGAAGACATGGTCATGGTCCGAGATTTATGTTGCTCGGTAGATGCATTCACATTGTTTGAGTGACCTGATACCGAATTTTTTGACCAGTGAATATGCCAAAGAGCCTCGTGAATGGCACCAGTTGCACGCCATGTTTGTCAAATATGGAGGTTCACCAAGGGCTCTCTTTTCCATGACGGAAACCGATATCGAGGCGGATATCTTACGTGCGATCAACAACTGTACCGACCTCATCCAGCTATTTCTGGATTCCGACAGTGGATTCAAGGACGATGTCAGCAATTTGCTCATTGAAGTCAATCCTCGAATCGATGAAAACGGTGTGGAGTGGCGTAATGTCTCTGATAGCCAAATCACTTCTCGATACATCTTCGACGAACTTTTGCAGGAGAAGAGGGAGAAACTCGTCAACAGCATACAGGAAGTGTTTCAAATGCTCTTTCGTAATCCCTCAACTCGATCGGCCTCTGGTATACTGTTTGAAAGAGCTGGACACCGATATTTGTTCGCCTCTCTCGCGTCGCCACTTCAAGTTCGATCGCTTTCAAACTCTGAATTGATATCGCTAGACTTGGGACACATTACACGTATCAAAAATTTTGCATCCGACGAGATTAGCTCCTTCAACAAGCTCGATTACACTCGGTACTACCAGCCGCTGTCCTCCACCGTCGCTGGAATTGATTCGTTTGTCCTTGAAGTTGATGGAAAGACACCTACCGCTGTGGTTTTGTTTCAGTTCACTACCTCTTTGCACCATCCGATAAACCCTGCCTTCTTGCCTAAGTTATGCCAGCGAAGCGACCGCAGTGTCAAATGGAAACTTGTCTACGTCGTTCCTCAACAAATCGAGGCTGACTATGTTGCTCAACCGTGGAAGCCGGCATCACTTGGAAAGACATGGGAGAGCCGAGTTGAGCAGTACGTTTGGGGAGTTGATGTACAGAAACTTTGGGATGAGATGCGCACGGGAAAGATGTCCGACAGTTTGATTTAGCTTGTTGCGCCCCCCCATTGTATCCTCCTTTTTTGTCGCCGACCAGGCAACGAGCACCCCTATTGGTGCGCATGTTGTGGGTTCAAGAGGGTCACTAATCTGTGATTTCCATCGTGAATGTGATATTACATCGGGGTTGCTTTCAGCCTTATGGGATTTCGCAGGTGCTTGCTTGCTAAACTGACTCATTAACCCGCTGTAGGCTGACAATGCAATATCGATCGGCTTACCGGGATGAAGCCAATCGTGTCGCAACCTCATTCTAACTAATTTTTCGGCAGCATTGGTTTCGAGCTATGTTCCTGAAGTTGGGGACGGTGGTCATTCACGAGATCGAGAATTTGGCGGATCCTTGGTTGAGCTTGCACACAGTGGTAGCCGATATCCAGAGTATTAGTGGTTACTGAACGGCCTCCTGGCCAGGTGTTTGTTCAATGATTCCCTGAAGAATTACTTCCGAATTCCCCATGAGGCCATCACTGAGACCGACAGCTAAGCCATGGGCGGCGAGCGTGCGATAGCTATGGGCTTCAGCGATGGTATCCATATTCGTTGTAATCGCAGCCTCGATCGCATTTCCCTTTGTGCCTTTCTCTGGTGCTATCCCCCAGCCATCGTGGACACTTTTTTCGCCGCGAATGAGAACCCGTAAGTCGTTAGGTGTGTGCGATGGATGGCGGGAAACGATTTACATCAGGCAGACTTTATTCTTCACTTCGGTCGACACTGGAAGAGTTTCCATCACGTGTTTTTACGACTCGCGAGGGAAGTCTCCATCTCCATCGAATCGTTTCGGTACAATCACGTGAAAGCACGCTGATTTGACCTTGATGTCACCGATCAAGAGGGACCGAATTTCTGTCAAACCATTCGCGAGGGTCCCAGCGTTACTCAATCTTCCTCCAATCCGGTGCGCACCTTCCTCAGTCTCTAATATATCGTCTAGCCGAGCAATTGCTGGAGGGGTCGACCTTTCCGAAGGCTGCCTCGTAACAAAGACTGTTAAGTACACACACCAGCTCACCCACTGGGTCAATGCAGTTCGCGATAAGAGCGGAGGTCCCCATCTGATCGTAAGTAGAAGGTTCATGGGTGGACATTGGTCACAGTTGCTGAGTCTCTTCCTATAGGAGGAACTCATTTGGCGTGATTTGCGTATCGTTCCCTATGAAAATTTCACTCTCAATGATCCATGTAATCTCTCCTACCGTAAGTTTGAAAGTTATGTCCAACGAGGCCTCTCTGATTTTGAACAAGTCGAAGCATTTATCCACACATCGCTTGACCTTTATGCTTTCATTGCAGTGACGGCATCTTCATCAACTCTCGATGACCTTCTGGAGATGGTCAAATTCGATAATGATCGCCGACAGCAGGAATTAGATGAAACTGGATTTGTGCCGACCCGTTTGCTTGATGCGAGTGTCCGTCTCATCAATGTTGCGCGGCCCTGACCTTTTTGTGAACAGTTCTCATTGCCAAGTGTCACCAATCCAGAGTATGAACTTATTGCATTACATCCAGAACATTTCCTCCCTAGGGGCAATGTCCTCACAGTCTATAGTCCCGGAGCCGGAACGCACAAGAACTACGTTGCAGCCGAGGACCGATATCTTCGTGAATCACCTGATCCTAATAGCCCTCGTTTTCTACCCTTCCGCCACAACTATGGCGACCGCAGCGTTGCTATGCGAATAAATATTTTTCTTGTAATACTAAATGCCGACATCAAATTCCGGCGCTACTTTGAAATGATCAGGCAGGACCCTCCTCCGATGCCCCTCCCAGACGATGTGACAAACCTCATGCATCGTACTGCGGACTTGATAGATCTCCTCTACTGGAGGCCCGTGCCAACAAAGGGTTCGAAAGGGGAGGCGATTGCAGCTCATATGCAAGCTATCAGGCGACAAAATGATGGAAGAGCCGCCAGGCCTAACCCTGCAGGGTTCATTGAGAGAGTGTCTAGTGATAAGGCTGAGATGGGAGAGGCCCAAGATGAGGACGTCCGGACTCCACCTGATGTTTGGACACCGGAACGTCGTCGCAGGGAGCTTGACTGGCTAGCAAGCACAGATTTGGAGACACGAAAGGCTTATGGGAGGGTGCTAATGAGTGGTCATGGTGTGTTTCTCTTCCTTTCATCACCACCAACCATTAATCCAGTCCTTGCATAGACTGTGATTACGATGAGGCTTTGTTCGAGGACGCATTCCCACTCAACGACAGTGAGTGTTTCCCCCTTTGCTTTTCACTTGCACCTCATTATTATCTGCTAAACAGCGCATATATATTCTGATCCAACAACTGTGGAGGCATGGATGCAAGGAGTTGATGCCCAGGGCTTGAACTGTTGATGGAGAGAGGGGGAGGAAGGGGCGGGTCTGGATGCGGGTGCAGCAATCCGGCGTGGGTTAACTGGTTATCTTGATGGTCACAAAGTTCGACCCTGTATCTAGGCATTTACGCTGTGCAAGGTCATCCAAAATTTCGACTTTTGCCGTCAGTTTATTGAAGCTTCCCAAGTCCGTATTTCCGTCATAAACTTTACATTACGCTTCATAGAGTCAAGGATATGCAACGCCAGCCGCATTCATGAGTTCGGGTACCTCGGTATCTATACATTCAGAAGGTCAGAGTCCTGTCCGCTGGGTGAAGGTAGGAACTAACGATCTTCTGTGTTTTGCATGCGATAGGCAAATATACATTCCTTACCTTTGGCTAAAATGAGCCAAGAACTACTGAACTTGCACGGTAACCACACGTACCAGGGCCAAAAATAAATTCACCTCCCAATTGTGAGATATTTCCTTGTTTGCCAATGAGTGACGGGTGCTTTAATGCTCCCTAATAAGTCGATTTTATAAGTTGTGGACCATAAACAACTTGACGAAAAGGATCACCCCTATACTCTTCACGATCGTTGACAGTACTCCCGCAGTGACATAACTCTTCTTCGGGGCTCCGGTCGCTGTCCTGGTTAGAGATTCTATCATGCCCAAGGTTTGATACAATTCCCGACTTGGATCGGCAAATATCGGGCCTTGGAATCCAGTTAATTCTGTTAAAAGAATATGGCTCATGTAGGGTATATAATTGAGAGAGACGGCACCAGCATAGTTAGAAATCGGATTCCATTCACCGCAGCCTATAACGACAATCTTTGCGTTTGCCTGCTCCAAGGCTTCATTGCGGACAGAAGCCAACTGCGCCACGTATTGCTTGGCATCGTGGGTCATGCAATGAGACTGGGCTCGAGACAACAATTATGTCGTTTACCTGACAAATCTTCAAAGACTATGAACATCACAGAATAAACTATAGGATTAAGGAACATACCCCGCAGAAAAAGTGTCCTATAAAAGACCAGTAGAGATCAGTATGAAAACAGTGTCTTGAGGACGAAGCTCACGAATAAAAACAAGGATAGTTTTGTCAGCATCAAAGAGTGACTCCAGTTGTATTTTCTCGCCCTTGGCATTAAGAACGTCCGATTTGAGTATCTGGGAGGTGGTATTTTCATCTACGAGAGCATTTGGATCAGCCATGATGCTTCGCTAACTGTTGTTTGGAGGAGGAAGCGCGTTCGTCACGTCACCGGTCACACACGACACTCAGGACAAAAACATGCAGAACGCCCCGTACGCAACAGACGAAGACGTCCTCAGTGATGTTGTTCCAAGTAATATCGTTTCGCGGCAGGTATGTTAATACATGCCATAAACATTGCAACGCTTTCTTACAATTCATCAGCCTAGTGAGGGTTTCGATGGCGAGAGCGAGTACATGGAAGATTGCGCGAGTGAACAAGACGAACTTATCAGTGAGGATGAGTTCGAAGGCGCACAAGTAAGCTCCGAATATCATCCCAGTGATGTTCATTTAAAAACTTTGTTCTCAAGACAACTGTTGGAATGTCTGCAGCCAAGATCGCTAAAATACAACAGACTGTCGAGCGACAGCAGAAGAAACAGAAGCGAAAAGCTGCAGAAGGTCAACTGCAAGCGAAGAGGCAGGAAATGGATAAGGCAAAGGTATGTCTTGACCTTGTTGTTCCCATGCTTTCAGCTGAGGTGGTTTAGATTACCGACGCCGTCAAGCGATATTCGTACCTTCTTGGTCAAACGGAACTGTTCAAGCATTTCGTAGATATCAAGGTCAACCAACATTGTGTTTTTTTTTTTACCGAGTTGTTGACACCCTATGAAGAGAGCTCGTGATCCAGAATATGCTGCCATGATGGATGCGCAGCCGAAGCCAAAGGGGAGAGGGAGGAAACGTGCCACGTACGTCACCTTCCCAATTCTTTTCCCATTTCCCTCATCGCGTGCCTAACAGTGACCAGAATGCTCGCCACCGCAAATCGGAAAAAGAAGAAGATGAAGAATTGCTCAAAGATGGTGAAATGGCGGCAGATGGGATCGACACGCCATTTGTATTCGAAGATTCTCCTGCGTGTGAGCACTGTTCTTGAAATTCAACACCCACAGGCAACTATAAAGTTCATTACCCCTAGTCATCCACGGCGAAATGCGATCTTACCAACTCCAGGGTTTGAACTGGATGGTATCTCTCTATCATAACGGATTGAATGGTATATTAGCCGACGAGATGGTAATCTGACGCCCTTCCAGACTCTGCCATCATTCACGTGTCTGTATAGGGTCTCGGTAAAACTTTACAAACGATATCGTTTCTCGCCTATCTCAAATACCATCGAGATGTCTCTGGCCCCCACTTGATCGTCGTACCAAAATCAACTCTCCAGAACTGGCATCGGGAATTTGCACAGTGGACCCCGGACATCAGTGTCGTCATCCTGACCGGGACGAAAGAGGAACGGGCAGAGATTATCGCCAACCGCCTGATCCCGCAAGACTTTGAAGTCTGCATCACGTCCTACGAAATTTGTTTAATTGAAAAATCCACCTTCAAGAAATTTTCGTTCGAATATATCGTAATCGACGAGGCGCATCGCATCAAGAACGCGGACTCGCTGCTTTCGCAGATCGTGCGAGCTTTTATTTCGCGCGGCCGGCTGCTTATTACAGGGACGCCACTGCAGAATAGTCTGAAGGAACTTTTTGCATTGCTGAACTTTATCTGCCCTGAAATCTTTTCCGAATATGCAGATCTAGACAGTTTCTTGCACAAGGACGAGGATGGCGCCGAAGGCGAAGAGGAAAAGAGCAAAAAAGTAGTCGAGGCCCTTCACAAGATCTTACGTCCCTTCTTGTTACGGCGAGTCAAAGCTGACGTGGAGAAGAATCTCCTACCTAGTGTGTTTGCTTTCGGTGTTATGTTATTATCTCTCATCTTGCATGCAGAAAAAGAGATCAACATCTATGTCGGGCTTACGGAGATGCAACGTAAATGGTACCGGTCTGTTCTGGAAAAGGATATAGATGCCGTTAACGGTAAGCCTAAGATTCTTCTGTACATTGGGTCGTTCTCAGGGTTACGATAGGTTTAACCGGAAAAAAGGAAGGGAAAACGAGACTAATGAACATGGTCATGCAGGTAAGCTGTTGTGGAATACAAGTCGAGTCCGACAGCAGTGATGCTGTGCTTAGCTTCGAAAAGTTACATGTCACCCTTATCTCTTTGATGGCGCGGTACGTTCTGCTATTCAAGATGACCCCGTTTTGATGCCAACTCGGCCGATTCGATAGGAGCCCGGTCCACCTTACACCACCGACGAACATCTAATCGAAAATTCGGGGAAAATGGTCATACTCGACAAACTTCTCAAGAACATGAAGGCCAAAGGTTCTCGTGTGTTGATCTTCAGTCAAATGAGTCGCGTTCTTGACATCCTAGAGGATTATTGTCTCTTCCGACAATTTAGTATGTGGCTGATTTGATGCGGTCCAGCTGATTCTTATTCTATCCTCACGCATAGAATACTGTCGTATCGATGGTGGCACTGCGCACGATGATCGCATCAATGCAATTGACGAGTATAACAAGCCTGGGAGCGATAAATTCATATTTTTGCTCACTACCCGTGCCGGCGGTCTTGGTATTAACCTCACAACTGCTGACATCGTGGTCCTGTACGACAGCGACTGGTACGTTCCCTCCCTTTGCCGTTGTCCCCCGGTTTTTATTTCTGATTTACAGGAACCCCCAAGCGGATCTTCAAGCGATGGATCGAGCACATCGAATTGGGCAGACTAAGCAAGTTTACGTGTTCCGGTTCATTACAGAGGAAAGTGTTGAAGAACGGATGCTTGAACGCGCTGCACAAAAACTGCGATTGGACCAACTAGTTATCCAGCAAGGCCGGCAACAAACTGCCAAAGGTAGGCCCTTTGGGGGCATATTACAATCCTACCTCTTACTCTGTGAACAGCCGCCAATAAAGAAGAGCTTCTGGAAATGATAACTCATGGCGCCGAGAAGATTATCAGCTCGAATGAGGAGTGCGTTGATATTCCTTGATAACTCAAGGTCACTTAACCCGTTGGCTTTCGTAGGTTGATGACAAACAACGATATTGACGCTATCATCAAGCGTGGAGAGGAAAGGACGGTGGAATTAAACAACAAGTACGAAGCCCTCAACTTGGAGGATTTGAGTAACTTCAAGTCGGAGGCCTCCGTCCAGCAATGGGAAGGAGAGGATTTCCGCACTGGGGTTTGTGGTTTGCCATCTCTGACCTGAAACCCCATTAATGTTTCTCACTTCCAACAGCGTAAAATGTTAAACTTCAACTTACTTTCTCTATCAAAGCGCGAGCGGAAAGCGAACTACTCTGTCGATAATTACTTCAAAGATACCTTGCGTGCCGGCCCATCGAAGACAGAAAAGGTGCCGAAATTGCCTCGAGCACCGAAGCAGATCGCCATGTTTGTATTCCTTGCTGATTTCCCGTCCATCTTCACTTATCCTTGTCGTATCCAGACAAGACTTTCAATTCTTTTCCCCCAAACTTGCATTACTGCAAGAGCGGGAACTTGCCGTTCACAAGGTCCACCTTATCTACCTGTGATCCACAATCAACTGATGGCAGTCTTTATTGATAGAGGTTGAACGGAATCAGTGCTCCTCTGCGAGAAGCAGGGCCGGACGACACCGCTGAAAGTTTGGAAGCTGAGCGGCAAGCAGCACAAGACTTCATAGACAACGGTAGAATGATTTCCGTTCAGTGGGGACGGTTCCATTGACACCTTCTCTAGCTGAGCCGCTAAGCGAGCAAGAAATGGAGCAGAAGGAAAATTATATAATGGAAGGCTTTCCGGAATGGAGCCGACGGGACTTTCAGCAATTCGTTCGCGCCTTGGAGACATACGGCTGGTGAGTTACGATTTCTGTGCAATATGGTGCAATAGTGACCCTCCACTAGGCATGATGACTGGGATCTCTTTGCGGCCGAGATTCAAGACAAGACTGCCGATGAAGTTAAGGAGTACTATAGTATCTTTAGGAAAAAATGGAAGCAATTGGCTGGTACGTCAATGTTGCATAGGGAATCACAATGCATTGATACATCAAACCCAAGAATACCCTAGAATCGCTGCACGCATTGCGGAGGGGGAAGCTAAGCGGAATAAGCGCGACAACCTGGAATATCTTCTCACAAAAAAGATAGCGTCTGTCCGCTACCCAATGCAAGAGCTCGAACTCAATTATCCAACAACGAAAGGCAAGGTGTACAGCGAGGAGGAAGATAGATATCTCCTCTGCAGACTCAATTACTATGGGATGCGTGCTGACGACGTCTACGAGCGGATTAAGAAGGACATCACCGAATTCCCTGTCTTCCGTTTTGACTGGTTCTTCAAGAGTAGATCCCCGCAGGAGTTGCAGAGACGTTGTAATACTCTCCTAGGAATGATCGAGAAGGAAGCCGAGGCAAAGCAGCAAGAGGAGATCAAAACGAAAGGGCACAAGAGCAAGGTAAGCGCGGTAATTCTCTGATGACATTGATTGATCTTATTGATAATAGAAACGCAACATTGACGAGGTGCAAAAATCGGTCGAGAAAGAGAAGGATCCGTCACGGTCCTCTACGCCGACAGGCGGTGCTGCGAAAAGGCAACATAAGAAGAAGAAAGTATAGCCCAACCGGCGGTTGATGAGGTCACTCGGTATAGACGAACCACACCCTATAATCATTGACGTGGCGGTGACAGGGTTGTGATAGATATGCACTGGGCAGGAGACGGACGACACTTGATATCACTAGTGCTTAGTGTAGACGACGCTGTGTCCCGCATCTTTATAATACAGTACTCTTTTAATTTATCACATCCACACTCCCAAAGCCAATACAGACACCACCCACCAACACCAACATCCATACGACCAGAATGACGGCACCTTTGCTTTCGCAGAGGCGGCACTCACTGGCCCTTTGGACCCGGCATTGACCCAATCTTGCCATGCCGCCTGCAGATCAAGCACGAAAGCTTGACCCTCTGCGCTCTGGTTTCCGGGTAGGTACCAATGCTCGGGGTCGACGACGGGGGTGAGCCAGCCATCTGGGGTGATGTGCTGCGTTCCGTTTAGGGTGCCTGAGATTGCACTCGGACCGGGTGGTGGCGGTGGGTTTGACGATGGTGAGGATGGTGGGAGGGATGCGGAAGCTGTGATGCTGGTGTGTGGTGAGAGTGAGATATTGGCTGCGAAGAGGGCTTTTCGAGAGAGCTCGGCGAGTGGGATGTGGAGGTGGTTTCCCCAGAGGACGGAGAGGCGGTAGACTGTGCTAGCGAGGATGGCGGTGGATGAGGCGTCGTAAAAGGTGGATTGGTCGTCAGCGTAATTTCTGAAGATATAAGTGGTGTCCTGGAAGATGTTTTTTTTTAAAAAATATATGTAAAAAAAAGGCAAACCAAGAAGGGATGCAGACTGACCAGGTGCGGGTAGATACCCGCGTGGATTTCGTTTATCCAGTTGGCGAGATCGGATTTTTCTTGATTGAGTTTGTTGCTGTATTGGGAGCGCATCATGGTAGCGAGGACGCGGAGCATGCCTGAGGCAGCCCAACCGTTCCCTGTGGTAGCATATCCGTATATACAAACAAAGGATGAGAGAACACGAACCTGTGGACCAGTGTCCTAGATCGGGTGATATCATGGTGCCCAACACGATGTGTTTCCAAATTCCCTTCGCATTGGGGTCCCTGAGGTAGCTTCTGTAAAGCTTAATTTGGTTGTATGCGTCTAAAAGCTTGCCACTGTCTTGTGTCATAACGCCGTAGTACGCCAAGAACGGTGGCACCATATACACAAAATCGCTCCTGGAAAGAACGATTCCGCTTATCTTTCCTCGAAAAAGCAGAGAAAACTCACCACAATTGGACCTCGGACACGCGATGAGAGATCGCCCCGTTGGGCGTCCTGGGCACGAACTGGTAGAGGAAATCAAGCTGATCGGTAGCGGCGGCTGCGTAGTTGAGGCCGTCGATCGTGCTTTGATGGGTCCAATTGGCGAGGAGGACAGAAAGTCCGATGGACGCTGGATCTCCTGCGCTCCCATCTTGGATCAACGGTTGTGGGCCAGATATGTTACCGTTGGAGATTGCACGGTTGGCGACCGTGGACTGCGCGATGGCGAAGAAGGGCGAGAGGGGAGCGGTGAGGTTTGCAGGGACGGCTTGGGGAGGGGGTAATGGTTGAGGCGAGAATACGGAGTAGGAGGGGACGTAGAGTTCGAGGATGGACTGTGATCGAGTGCCGAGTTCCCAGCTGGAAGAGGGGCGATGATGAGAGGTTAGATGGCCGAACGAATGGAAGGAGACAAACGATTGGTGGGCAGCATTTTGGAGACCGAGGGTGATGGCAGCGATTTGATTGGCGGTGAGATTAACGTTTAAAGGGGTAAATCGCAGGTGCATAGGATAATCCTCTTTACAGATATCTTTGCTGTTCTTTCATGTCGATGGCGGTGAGCAATTGGTCGTCGAGCGCTTATCTCAACAGGGCCAGGTTCGCATTAGAGCGCGTAGCCAATTTGGTCCGCCCACAGGTCAAGTCTCTTTTCCCAGTACATTCACCGGAAGAGGGACAGAACTCAAATTCTTCAGGGAATCATTGAACAAACACCTGGCCAATCTATCAAGCCATGGCACTTTAGAAGGCCGTTCAGTAACCACTAATACTCTGGATATCGGCTACCACTGTGTGCAAGCTCAACCAAGGATCCGCCAAATTCTCGATCTCGTGAATGACCACCGTCCCCAACTTCAGGAACATAGCTCGAAACCAATGTTGCCGAAAAATTAGTTAGAATGAGGTTGCGACACGATTGGCTTCATCCCGGTAAGCCGATCGATATTGCAACGATTGAGAGTCTGAACGATTGTCAGCCTACAGCGAGTCAGTTTAGCAAGCAAGCACCTGCGAAATCCCATATGGCTGAAAGCAACCCGGATGCATTCACGATGGAAATCACAGATTAGTGACCCTCTTGAACCCACAACATGCCCACTAATAGAGGTGCTCGTTGCTTGGTCGGCAATAGTATACAAAAAAGGAGGATACAATGGGGGGCGCAATAAGCTAAATCAAACTGTCGGACATCTTTCCTGTGCGCATCTCATCCCAAAGTTTCTGTACATCAACTCCCCAAACGTACTGCTCAACTCGGCTCTTCCAAGTGATGGCGGCTTCCACGGTTGAGCAACATAGTCAGCCTCAATTTGTTGAGGAACGACATAGACAAGTTTCCATTTGACACTGCGGTCGCTTCGCTGGCGTGGGATCCATAACTTGGGAGGGTTTGTCGGATGGTCCAAAGAGGTAGTGAACTGAAACAAAACCACAGCGGTAGGTGTCTTTCCATCAACTTCAAGGACAAACGAATCAATTCCAGCGACGGTGGAGGACAGCGGCTGGTAGTACCGAGTGTAATCGAGCTTGTCGAAGGAGCTAATCTCGTCGGATGCAAAATTTTTGATACGTGTAACATGTCCCAAGTCTAGCGATATCGATTCAGAGTTTGAAAATGATCAAACATGAAGTGGCGACGCGAGAGAGGTGAACAAATATCGGTGTCCAGCTCTTTCAAACAGCATACCAGAGGCCGATCGAGTTGAGGGATTATGAAACACTGCCTGTATGCTGTTGACGAGTTTCTCCCTCTTCTCCTGCAAAAGTTTGTCGAAGATGTATCGAGAAGTGATTTGGCTATCAGAGATATTACGCCACTCCACACCATTTTCATTGATTCGAGGATTGACTTCAATGAGCAAATTGCTGACATCGTCCTTGAATCCATTGTCGGAATCCCGAAATAGCTGGATGAGGTCGGTACAGTCGTCGATCGCACGGGAGATATCCTCCTCGATATCGGTTTCCGCCATGGAAAAGAGAGCCCTTGGTGAACCTCCATATTTGACAACTTGGCATGCAACTGGTGCTATTCACGAGGCTCTTTGGCATATTCACTGGTCAAAAAATTCGGTATCAGGTCACTCAAACAATGTGAATGCATCTACCGAGCAACATAAATCTCGGACCATGACCATGTGTTCATGAAAAACTTCTTGACCTTCTTCTGTTTGACCCATTCCTTGAATCGGCTCCTCTTCGGTGCCGATGTCACCAGGTTTTTCCAGGTTTTGAACTTGATTGGGGTTGGTTAGTCGTCATTAAGATCGAACAGGGCAAGCCTATCCAGATATTGCCTAACAATGTCAGAAGTCTATTCAAGTTGTTGCAGAACTAAAGGTTACATCTCGCAATCGTACGACTATGGTTGAGCTATCACATGACTAGACGTAGAGAGGGAGGGCATTTCGTGACATTACCCCCCTTTTTAGGTCTCGGACTCCGGACGAGGGTTGGTGGTGGGGTTGTTTAGATGGAAGTTGGTGGTGAGTCAGGGGAAGCTCTCTTGTATACGTGTTCCGCGTTCCCAAATGGGCTTAGGGTGTTCTTTCCATCGGACGTGATATTCTAGTCCTTCATCCGTGGTTCTTGAGTTGAGGATTTCGTCGGCTATCAAGTTGGTGTCTCCACAGACTTGTAGGGTTACTTTTGGTCTCGGGCGGTTGAAGGAGTCGGTTTTATAGCGGCGTAATTTTGAGATATGGAATACTGGGTGGACGCGGCTGAGGTCGGCTAGTAGTGACACACGATATGCGACATCGGAGAGGACCTTTGTGATCTGGTAGGGTCCCATGCGGCGATAGTTGAGCTTCTGACTTGGGCGGTCATTGAAGTATCGACGTAGGTCGATCAGGACCAGGTCACCGATCTTGAAACATTCTTCTCGGTGTTTGCGGTTGTAGTATTTCTTGGTGTCGATCGAAGCTTTCTTGAGGGAGGACTCTGCATTTTTCTTTACTTGGTGGAGGTGGTCTACGAAACATTTTACATCGACGTTTGATGTCTCTCGTCGTATTTCGGTCCCTCGTCTGGGGTTTCTACCATGGTTCAGGAAGAAAGGGGAGTAGTTGGTAGATGACGACACCTTGTCGTTGTATGTGAATTCAGCCATTGGGATCCAATTGACCCAGTCGTTCTGGCGGTAATTGATGAATAGGCGGAGGTATTGCTCAACCTCTTGGTTTATCCGTTCCGTTTGGCTGTCGGTTTGTGGGTGGTAGGCCGAGGATAGTCCCTGAGTTATCTTGAGTAGTCGACATAGCTCGCGTGTGAATTCGGCTGTAAATTGGGTTCCTCGGTCGCTGATGATCTTGGTTGGGAATCCCCATCTCTTCCATACATGGTTGCGGAAGAGTTTTGCTGTTCCTTCAGCTGTTATTGTTTTTGTTGTTGGGATGAAACAGCTACTCTTGGTGAATCGGTCGACTACTACCATGAGTGAGTCGAACCCTTGGCACTCTGGTAGTCCTGTGATGAAGTCGACGGAGATCGTTGTCCAGGGTGTCAAGGGTATTTCATTTGGGTGAAGTAGGCCTAGGGGTTTTTGCGGGAAGGTTTTTGACCATTGGCATTTGTCGCATTGTTCCACGTATTGGGTGATGGTTCGGGTTATCGAGGGCCACCAGTAGTCTCTTAACACGAGTTCTCGCGTACGGGCTATCCCTGGGTGTCCCGCGGTGGGGTGGTCGTGGTGTAATTCGAGGATTTGTTTGAGGGTGGTTTCGTGGTTTGGGACAACGACTAGTCTGTTCCGTAGGATTAGGCCATTGGTTTCTTCCCACTTGTTGCCTTCTTTGTCAGTTCCGTCATTGTTTTGGGCTTCGAGGAGGAGTGACGAGGTTTTGTTGTGGTGGGAGTCTCTCGATTTCTTGATCTGTTCTAGTATTAGGTCACCGTCAGAGTGGGTTTGGATTTCTGTTCGACGTATGTTTTCAGGTTTTAAGACCACAATGTTGGTGTTGTCGGAGGTTACTCCTTCGCTGTGGTCCTCGCGTCTCGAGAGGGGGTCGGCGACTGTCATGGTTTTGCCAGGTTTGTGAGTTAGGGTAAAGTTGAAGTTAGAGAGGAACAGTGACCATCGGGCTTGTCAGCGGTTTAATCGTTGAGCGGACATGAAGTATTCGAGGTTGCGGTGGTTGGTCCAGATGTCGAATTTGTGGTGCATGCCAGAGAGTAAGTGTCGCCATTCCGTGAGCGCTCGGATTATAGCTAACAGTTCTTTGTCGTGGATCTTATAGTTCCGTTCAGCCTGATCGAGGCTTCTGGAGTGGTAGGCGATGGGATGCCATACGTTGTCTTGGAGTTGGGAGAGTACGGCTCCCGTTGCGAAGTCGGAGGCGTCAGCCTCAACTCGGTATGGGTTAGTGTCGGAGGGGAATCAGAGGATCGGTGCGGTCGTTAGCGATTGCTTTAGGAATTGGAAGGCGTCGTTGGCCTTTGGGTTCCATGTCCACGTATCGCATTTCTTTGTGAGGTCATGGAGGGGGCGTGCTATCTTGGCAAAATCTCTGATAAATTTCCGATAGAAGTTACAGACGCCTAGGAAGCGTTGGACTTGGTTCTTTGAGGTTGGTGTAGGCCAGTCTAGGATGGCTGAGACCTTTGTCGGGTCCATGCGGGTTCCTGACTTGGAGATGATTACGCCGAGGTAGGCTATCTCCTCTTTGAAGAAGTCGCATTTCTCCGCCTTGAGGTATAGTTTGTGTTCTTGCAGTATTTGTAGGGCCTCTTGTGTAGTCGTGATGTTATCTTCACGGGTGTGGGTGTAGATAAGTATGTCGTCCATATATACGTGGAGGACTTTTCGATTGATCAGGGGTTTGAGGATTGTGTTCATCATCGTTTGGAAGGTCGCTGGGGAGTTGATCAGTCCGAAAAACATGACTGTGGGCTCGAAGAGCCCTCGGGGTGTGATGAACGCAGCTTTATGACAGTCCAATGGTTTTATTCGGACGTTGTTGAACCCCCATCGAATATCCATCTTCGTGAAGAATTGCGCGCCTTGTAGGCCTTCGATTATATCAGAGATGAGGGGGAGTGGGTACTTGTTGGGAATTGTTAGGGCATTCAGGGCGCGGTAGTCCTGGACTGGGCGGTGGGATGAGTCGGCTTTGTCTACGAAGAAGAAGGGGGATGCCCATTCCGACTTCGAGGGGCGTATACGGCCTATCTTGAGGTTCTTGTCTAGAAATTTGTTGAGTTCATTTGTTTCGGTTCTACTCAGGGGGTAGGCTCATTTCGTGACTGGTTTTGCTCCAGGTTTCAGTTCGATGGCGTGGTCCCAGATACGTTCTGGTGGGAGTTCGTCAAAGTGGGATTTCTCGAAGACAGAGGCCCAGGGGCGTAGTTCTTTGGGAATGGTTGCGTTCTTGTTGGGGTTGGATGAGGAGATGAATCTTATGACGAATGAGTTGGTTTTTGGTTCGGTCAACATATCGCACTCAGGGGGGCATCGGGAGAACTCTATCTCCCCTGTTCGCCAGTTGATTGTCGGGTTGTGCTTTTGAAGCCAGGGGTGGCCAAGTATGATGTTTGTTTTTCCTAGGTTTGTGATCAGGAGCTTGAGGCGTTCCCTGTGTCCTTGGTGTTCTACGATCATGGATGTTTTCCCGGTGATGGAGCCGGCGGCATTCTTGGTACCATCTACATTGAATACTGGTATAGGCTTGTCAAGATCGGTGACTGGGATCTCATTCTTTTTGGTGTACCGTCGGTCAATAAATGAGTCGGTAGCACTACAGTCAACTAGGGCCTTTTGTGATGTTGAGCGTAGGGTTTCGGGGGTGGTGAGGCGGACGTAGATGGAGGTTTCCAGTTTTGTGTCGAATGTTCTGCGTATGATGTGTAGGGGGTTTTGGTCGGCTCGCTCTTCAGTGGGGGTGGGGGTTCTCTTTTCGGTTTCATTGATTTCTTCTCTTTCTACCTCATTTTCGACATCTATCTCCTCTATTTGAAGCGGTGCGAATTGGTTACAGGACAGGCGAGCGGTAGGTATCGGTGTCCCTATTGAAAATCCGACGATGCTAACCATTCGTCGCCTTTTCCAGCTTCGATCAGCTTTATCATTTTCTGCGCGTAGGGGCAGTTGGACATGCGGTGGCCTTCTCTTCCGCAGCCGAAACATTTGCCTACGAACTTTGGTATGGGTCGTCTGGCGCGGTTGATGTCTATTGGGACAGTAGCGTTGAGGTCTGTGGGGGGGGTTTGGGTTGCTAGTCGGGTAGTCATCGTGGTTCTCCCCGTGTTGTGGGAGGTGTAGGTGCAAGCTTCTCGCCACTGATGGTCGAGGGTTTCGGCTTGGGCTTTCCAGCCCTCTAGGGTGGTGGGTAGTGGTATAACGTTAAAGATGCGGTTGCGAAGTGGGATGGTGAGGCCTTTCTTGTAATATTCGATGGCGGTGACGTCGTTGACTCCGCTTGGGTCGACTAGGGCTTGGAATTCAGCATTGTACTCATCAGCCATTCTGCCGGCTTGTCTGATCTTTTCTAGGGCTTCGATTGCTGTCCGTTGGGGGTTGGGGTCATCGAATTGGCGCAGGAATTTGACACGGAAGTCAGCCCAGTTGTGGAAAGGGTTCCTGCCTGCTTCGTAGGCATCGAATTTCATCTGGGCCCAGACTTGGGCGGGACCTTTTGTTATAAAATTGAGGGTGTGTTTGATGCGGAGGACATCGTCATGACTGATTCGTTCAGTGTATAGGGTGACTTGGCGAAAGAAGGTTTTGGCCATTAGGCGGGACCCATCGTAGTATTCTGGGGTTGCTGGTTTGATGTGGGTCGGAGTTGGGGCGGTCGGCGGAGTGGTTGCAGGGGCATTGCTTATCTGGCATCGTAGGGCATCAATATTTTGGCTTAGGGTTGTGAGGACTTGAGCGAGGTTTAGGCTTTGGAGCTGGGTTATTCCATCCGTTAGGTGGGCAATGTCGGATTTGAGTGCGGTGAATTTGTTGTTGGCATTTGTCATGTGTTCGGTGACTTCTGTGAGGAATCGTTCGATTTCGGACATTTTGAGAGAGAGGGAGGGGTGGTGAGTGAGGTTGGAGGGTGTCGAGGGTCCAGAACGTTAGGTTAGGACTGTCGGGGAGGTAGTTCTGCAAACTGTCAGAAGTCTATTCAAGTCATTGCAGAACTAAAGGTTACATCTCGCAATCGTACGACTATGGTTGAGCTATCACATGACTAGACGTAGAGAGGGAGGGCATTTCGTGACAAACAAGGTCCAAATGCTCTGCTAGCGTGAACGAATCATTCGGAATCCAGTAGACACCCGACTCAAGAAACAAGTAACGAAAGTCAGGTGACAGCGTATAAATGGTAGGTTTTGCCATCGATAAGCCGTCTTAAAAGTCAATATGTCAACATGAGGCCTTCGCGTGTTCCTGCCTCAACGCAGAATAAATCAGCCGCGCTGCACCCATGAATCAACCCACTTGAAAGTTTAGAGGTAACCCAAGCTTCCCTTGAACTGTGCATCAGCATGCTCACAGAGCTCGATCATCTAGTCGAAATCATGTCCAGCATTGAGCTAAATGCTATATATATGGTTGCTTATTACAGGCCATTCCCCCCTGGAGATCCATTTCATTGGGGCTTATACATGACGACCGACAGCAACCTTAGCGGAACTCTCTTTCATGTACGCCAGCATCCAAGTTGGGAATATAGCCCAAGCCAACACATATTCTTGAACTCGGATACTGCTGTGCAAGCTGCGAAGATTGGCTTTGTTCCGTTAGGAACCACTTCTCAAGAGCTTGAAACCTTCTTTGGAGACGTTCCTGTGGGTGAATCACAGCACTATACTGGTGAATGGAGATGCAACAATTGGGTCAGAGATGCTGTGCGTTTACTGGTTGCCAAAGGGTTGAAAGTCCTCAGATGCTGCTCTGTGATTGAAGTTTGACTAGATCAATTTTCGGTCAGGTTGGATGCAATGTGAAGATGTGGATGCTCTGTGGACTTCAGTGAGGCAATCTGCACTCTTGATTCGAGACGACGTTGTAAATGGCAAGACAGAGAAGCAGATTATTGATACTATAATGTAGCTACAATGGATCATTGAACTTCCAAAGCTCCCTCTCGACCTCTAGTTCTTTTGGCCAAAGCCCGAAAACCTCATCCATAAGGTGCTGCCATGTGTGATAGGAGTCCCGATGGAAGTATGACCTGGTGTAGTCCCAGTACTCAGGAAGCCAGGCTGTGCATTCCCAATCCACGATCGCTGTCAAGCGATGATTGCTATCAATGAGTATGTTGAATGGCGTCAAGTCGTTATGGGATAAACAGATTCGGTGAGGGGTGGAGTGCACTGCCCCCCCAAATTCCTCGAGACGGGCGCGCTCGGTAGAGTATGAGTAATCGTAGAGGAAACGATATAAATCAGATTCGGTTTCGAACGGGCCGACTGGATTCGACGTGATCCGGAAGCATCGAAATGGCCCTCCACCAACACCGCAAATTCGCGGGCCAGTGGAAGGTGGGGGGATGGATCGTAATTGGTCAAAACAGTTCTTCAAGTCAGATGCCAGCAGCGAGCGTTCTTCATCTGACATGGTCATGAGAGCGGCTCGCAAAGGTTCGCCTTGTACACGAGTCATGATGATGATTGCACCGGTGGGGACAGGGATGGCGTCAATCACAGAGGGAATTGGAATGGTTGTATGTTTGGCAACAAGGCGCATCGCATCAGCCTCAGACATGTAAACATGTAAACCGACCTTCGCGTACATATTGAAGGGTAAGCGAAAGGATCGAGGTGAGGGGGTGGACCCATAGAGGCGAAGACCGATGCGTATCAATGCATTGTAGGTTGCCAAGCGCGCAGCAGAGGGAAGAAGGAGCCACAGATTGAGCAAAGCGCGCATACTGTATGGTTTGTGGCAAAGTTAAATTTCAGCTGTACGACTATTTATGATTTTTCGTATTTCCTGAGTGTGATCCCATATTTACGCCTTCTAGTCTCTCTTTTTCCATTCTACACACTTTCAATCCCCAAGAACAGTCCGTGATCTATTAATCCATCGAGCATCATTAACGATACAAGAATTCATCGTGTTATTGGGCATCTACAGGTCGCCACGTAGCGCCCACAGCTGGGTGGATAGTCCCGAGTGTGCTTGACACTGTTGTTTTGTGGGGCTTGAACGCATGAGAACAAGCATGCGGATGATTTGTTAAGTGGATGCCAGGCCCAGAGTCGTTCTCTGTTTCATGCGTTGGTACGACAAAGCAAAAAAGAAGAGACGAACACGAACCAGCTGAATTACATTGGACCGCTCCGCGACCGGGAGTTGGTTGATCTGTTCAGGTGTCATCGATAGGACGCGCATGATGATTGCTTTTTGGTCATCGGGGATCGCAGCTAATGCCTCTGGTAATGGGCTCGCGCAGTGGTTACTCGTACCAGGCTGTGGTGTGGTGTATGAGGAGGAGGCTGTGGGACGATGAGGGTGGTACCGTGTGATTGTGGGTGTAGTTCCCTGGCGCCAGCACTGGTGGAGGAACGTGCGCGGACAACGGAGGCTGGGGTAGCGGTTGGGGCTGGCTATTGCCGTTCGAGTACGGGTAAGCTTGGGACACCGAGGGGGGAGTGGGGAGTGTTGGCGGGGTGGAGGTGCGATATTGTGCATGCAAGTAGGGTGGCAGGGCAGAGACTGGCTGTTGCTGCAGTTGTTGGGCTTGTGCGGCTCCGAAAGATGCCACTGTTTTCTGTTGGAGATATGTGAGGATGGTATAACGTGAGTGAAGTAATGGACGGGCCTGGAGGACATCGATGTTCACGGCGTTGATGTTTACCATGAGAGTGATGAGGGCGTAGGCGATCTGCGGTTGAGAATTCAGGATCGCGCGTGCCGATTCGGGTGTGGTTTTCTGGTGGATTAAACAGTTGGATGGAGGTCAAGATATGAATGGAACGTACCTTGAGCTGAAGGAGGAGCTCAAGCAACTGGTCCTCTGCCAGGTGGTGTGGATTTGACATGAAGGAGAGCGTTGAAGGATATTTTACCCACGCCGGATTGCTGCTCGTCGCTCTCGACGTGTGCTGCTTTAGAAATCATGCCTTCATCAGAAACACCTTGTTATACAGTCGTCTTTGAAGCCAGTTCAGAGTCGTCGTCCACCCAGGAACTCAAAGCTGGCTTAGAGAAGGGCACCGACGAAGTCAAGATTGACACCTTGCGGAAGATTCTCATCTCCACCATCAATGGAAACCCGCAGGTAAAGTCCCTTTTATTCGTTGGTTGCGGCCATTATGTTCAGTTGGTTGACCACCGTTAGCCCACTCTCCTTATGCCAATTATTCAATATGTCATGCCCTCACGGAACAAAAAGTTGAAAAAATTGCTCCATTTTTATTGGGAAGTATGCCCAAAGTATGACGAGAACGGCAAGCTCAAGCAAGGAATGATTCTGGTTGTGTATGTGTCTCTTCATGTTCTCCAAACTCGCTAGGCTAACTCTATCTGAAGTAATGCCATCCGTAATGACCTCGTGAGTGTTTCGAGTAGCCATCCATTTTCACCCTATGGAGACACCTTCAGCAACACCCCAATGAATACATTTGCGGCGCGACACTCAAATTTCCAAAGCCGCAGAGCTTCTAGAACCTCTCGTTCCCACTTGTCGTTCATGTCTTGAGCACCGCCACTCGTATGTTCGAAAGAACGCCGTCTTTGCCATCTACTCCACCTACCGCGAGTTCGAAAATCTCATACCCGATGCGCCAGAGCTCATGCAGACCTTTCTCGCCGCCGAGACCGATGCCACTTGCAAACGTAACGCGTTCGTATTCCTTGCGCACTGCTCTATGCCGAAAGCTGTCGAATGGATTTTGAGTGTGTACGATCAGATCACTGGGCTCGAAGAGTTGTTACAGATGAGCATTATTGAAATAATCCGACTGGATTCCAAGAACGACTCGGCACATCGGGCAAGTTATTTTCTCCTTTGAAGATCAGGTCTGACTGACTGAAATATTCTATCAGACTCGCTACATCCGCTGCATACTCGACCTTCTTGGCGCCTCCTCGCATGCTGTCAAGTATGAGGCGGCTACCACTCTCACCACACTCACACAAAATCCCGTGGCAGTGAAAGGTAAGTTTCAACTACGTCTGGGATGGTGAGAAGGTTTACATTGATGTCACTTTAGCCGCCGCTTCATGTCTCGCCAACCTCGTCATCAAAGAGTCGGATAACAATGTTAAACTTATTGTCTTAGATCGTCTAGATGCGCTTCGTTCAAAACACGGCCCTGTGCTTGACAGTCTTATCATGGACGTCCTTCAGGTTCTCTCAAGGTTCATTTTGCCCCCCATCTATTCTTCCAGGTATTCTAAATTGTATCGTTGAGTAGTGCCGACATGGAAGTCCGACGGAAAGCCATTAACATCGCCCTAACTATGACTTCGAGTCGGAATGTCGAGGAAGTTGTATTATTCCTCAAGAAACAACTGCAGAAGACCCAGGAGCAGGACTTTGAGAAGGTAAGAGATGTCATCGTTCTCAGCAATGTACATCTCTAACCGTGTTTGGATGCTAGGCCCCCGAGTATAGGCAACTCCTCGTCCAATCCATCCATGTTACTGCCATCAAGTTTTCCGAAGTAGCGGCGAGCGTTGTGCATGCGTTGATGGAGTTTCTAGGTGACTCAAGCAATCCTTCTGCGCTCGATGTGGTCGCGTTTGTCCGGTGCGTAAATAGCTATCAAGTGCCATCACTGACTGAATTTTTTTTTCCCTCAAAAAAGCGAGGTAGTGGAAAGGTTCCCTCACCTACGACAGACAATCTGCGAAAAGTTACACCAAACCCTTGGAGAGATCAAGTCTGGCAAGGTCTTCCGCGGTGTGCTGTGGATCTTAGGCGAGTACATTATATAGGGTATTCAGCAGGAGGTCAGGGTTATTGCAGGGTTCAGGAGCTACTTTTACAGGGTGAAGTGCCAAATAAGCAGGATATCATGTAGTAAACTATATAAATGTAACAAGGGGAATTATGGGAAAAGGATCTACATCTAAGAAAAATACCCATTGACAAATGGATGGGGATGAGGAGAATGAGGGTTGGAGGATGTGTACCAAGTCCAAGGTGATCACCTCAGACTTGGTACACATCCTCCAACCCTCATTCTCCACATGTCTGATATGCGCATATCATTCAAGTCCGATGTGCATATCTCATTCAGTCCGATATGCTCATATCCTCCAAGTCTGATGTGCGCATATCATTCAAGTCTGATGTGCGCATCTCATTCAGTCCGATGTGTGCATACTGGACATCTATGATATGCGCTATTTCAATCATGCTCAGTTCAGATATACAACATGGTAACAGTATAAGTAGTTTCTTAGTTGTATCAGGCTGATTAATCCTAGTTAGAAGTAGTAACTTAAATTGACTTAATGAATATTGTTGTTCAGGACTTATAAAATCAGATAAGGCAAGCTAGACATGAATGAATGAATTACAAAAGAAACTAAGATTATAATACAAAAAGCATATACAAGATATACATGAAATTAAAAAAGAAACTAAGATTAAGATTAAAGTAAAATTATTATACCCCTTCAACATCTTTCTCTAGCTGATCCCCAACAGACTGAGTATCCTTGGACAGGAGAAGGGAGTCTTGAGTGTTGAGGGTGGGAGGAAGAATGGGAGGGAGGGGGATGTTGAGAGGGGGAGGAGGGGTGATGGAGGAGGAGGTGATGGTGGTGGTGGAGTGAGGGGGAGGGGGAGGGGGAGTTGGGGCAGGGATGGGGGCAGGGATGGGAGCAGGGATGGGGGTAGAGGAGGAGGAGGGAAGGGAGATGGGGGCAGACTGGGTGCTGAGGGGCTCAGCTGGGCCATCCCACAGAGGGATGCAGGTCTGGTGGGGGGACAGAGAATCATCAAGAGCAGAGAGAGCAGCAAGGAGCTGCTCCCCCCTCCTCTCGGCCTAGTACTGGGACGTGTGGACCTCCATGACGAGGGTCCGGACCTCGACGAGAATCTTCATCAGGAGTTGTTCAACTCCTGACAGACAGATCGCAGGGGCGGGGGCAGCCACGTAGACCTCGGAGAGGCTGCCGACCTGCTTCTTCTTGGTAGGGCGGGGGTGGTCGTCGACCTCCTCATCATTGCTATCGTCGTCATCGCTGTTGTCATCAGCGTCGGCTGCATCATCCGACTGCGGGATGCATTGCGCTTTGGCGCTGACGCATGCGCGGCAGGTGGTGCCGCGGCTTGTGGATAGGGGGGCGATGCACGTAAGCTCGAGCTTCATGCATCTCTTGCATACAATAGACCTAGATAGAATAAGAATAAAATAAAATGTTAGTAAAAAGAGAGAGGGGGAGGGGGGGACTTACGTGTCGCGCTGCCATTTCTTTCCTTTCGAGGAGGCAGCGGAGGGGTTGGAGGGGGATACGCGGCCGTACTGGCGCACACCCTTGGGCTTCTGGCCACGCTGTGCAACCTCGCGTTCGCGAGCCTGCGCCCTCCTGTGGGTCTTGGCGCGTTTGCGGGCCTCTGCGCGCTTGCATTCCTCGACGCGTCTCTTCTCCTTGGCTTCGCGTTCTTGCTCTCTGCGGCACTCTTCTTCTTCTTCTCGACGCTTCCGTTCGCGTTCTTCAGCCTTGAGTTGACGGGCGGCTTCGAGTTTCTTCCTGAGCTGAGCCATTTGGGCTTCCAGCTCAGTTGACGACATGGCTTGAGCTTTGAGAGAGGGGAGAGGGTAGGTGAGAGGAGAGGGTGGGTGGATGGGTGAGAGAGCGAGAAGAATGAAGAGAGAGACGAGAACAATCTCTCTTATAAAGTGACGAATTGAAACTCAGACAGGCACGTGAAGAGTACAAACAGAGGACAAACGGCTGAAAAAGGCAAATCGGCCACACAGTGGATGACAAAGCTTGTGGCTAGTGTTGCCATGGCTTGGTTCATAAACCGCTAGCCGACAAGCTGAGCCATTTGTCAGCCGAGCTGAGCCGACACTTTGGCTAAGGGCTACCGGCGGCTCGAAAGCCGGGGCTGAGCGGCTCAGTGTGGTTTAGAGCGGCTAAGCTACAGCTCGATGCCTAATTTAGTCTTGATCACGCAACTGTGCAACCAGTGCTGTTCGAGTGTGCCCACATTGTTGCATCCTTCACCTTCACTTGCCTTGGTCAATCAGGACCATTGATGTGAGAAGGGGATCTCATTTCTCTGCCTTATTCGATGAGGAAACCAAGATGCCCATCACCAGACTTTGAGCTACTCCTCAGCATACTCTTTGACGACGATCCCGCTCAGTTTCGCTTCGTTTCATACCATATCTATATCCTTCGATTCACATTTTCGAGAGCTTTCTGACGGTTCCAAGCTCATACGATCCGGCATGGTGGTTGCACAGATATTTGCGTTTCCTTGTTGTGACACACCTGGATGATTGATTTAGCGATATCGACAGTTTGACAGCTTATCTCTTGTTCGTTTTTGGGTCTTGATAAGTCCCCTTTCATGCCTTTCTAACAAGCCTGATATCACTCAGATCCGCTCACTCGTCGTTGACCAACACCTTGTCTTTATACCCCTCCCAGTACATATTGCCCAATTTCGCCTTCGCTCGATTCCCCATGAATCCCTCGTCGCTTGCATTCCCTTTTGTTCGCCTCGTCAATCGCTTCAAAATGACCACGCATTTGTAGGATTCCGTTCACTGGTTGCAAAGATATTCCCTTTTTCTTTTTTTTAGCCCAGATAGGATCATGATTTGGTCATATCTCCAGATCGACACCCTGGATCCACCCTATCTTTTGATCGTTACGACTCCTCGTTCATACGTCTCCAACGACCCCAAGATCATCCATATCTGTCCACGCATTATCAACCAACGACATACCTCTCCTCCTCCCCCTTATTATTAGGCAGCCCGATTTCGTGGCTATTTCCTCATCGTTTCGGACCGCTAGACACTCGTTCTAGACCGCCTTATTGAGCCCTTTACGGTCGCCTTATCCGCCTTCCTCCATTTCGCCTCCTCCATCATCGCTGTTGTTGTTTTTTGCCGCCTTAGATTTTGGATACCCATCCAGACCAATCTGTTGATATCCCCATCGTTTTTGACTCGTTTCTTTTTGTTGGGTGCTCGTTTTGTGCCCCTCGACTTCGTCTCTCAGTGCCATCATCGTTCCCAGTCCGAATCCAGTCACTTATTCGCCAACTTTCGCTTTTTCAACTATACACTCATCATTTTCATGCTATTTCTTCGACTCAGCCTAATTTTGAATTTTGCGAATGTCGTGAAGCCCAGCGAGATCGTTCAGTTGCCGCTGAATGATGAGCAACTGGTAGGCTTGGACACATCGACAAGTGTGGGCTTTCTGTCTCGAGGGAAGCTCAAGGGCCTGCGAATGGGGAAGGGGATGAGAGAGAACCTCTTCGAGAGCTTTGGAACGATGAAGGGGACAACTTTTTCATGCATGCAGCTACCACTGGACCAAGCAGCGTTGTGATAGACAGAGGTAGAGGAGAGCCTGGAACCCCTACTGCCGGTCCTGAGGTCAGTTCTGAACCTCACTGCATTGTATAGCTCAAACACCATCTAGGACTTTATGGCCTCATGTCTGCCTCATGCATGAAGGCATTTGATGTAAGAGCTTGGATGCTCGGATGCTCGGATGCCCGGCCCAGAATGCAGTGTCTTTTTGTATGTATTACCAATTATCTGCTGCACGCATTCACCTTGAGCTTTGGGCTTTATAGGCTGGCCAACCACTCCATCCTCATCCACTACCATGGCACGTCAATCCCCTCGCAAAAAGACTACCACTGTCTTTCCCAATGGAGCCATTCAGAGCTCCTTCCGACTGCAAAGTCAGTTCTTTTTAGAACATTCCCGGAATAGCTGACAAAGCTGATTCCTCCAGAACCTCCACCTATCGACGAATCTCTGCCAAAACCCTGCCGAAGTACAAGACAGGTGCATAGCACTGAAGAACCTAGTGCTGCACCTCCAGCTGTTATTGGCTCACCGAAGAAAGGTAAAGGCAAGAAGAAAGCTGCCAAAGTAACAAGCTCTCTCCCCCCCCCACCCTGTGGTCACTCTCGTCGTGCACGTCAGCAAGACCCAAGTTCATCAGGCCAGGCTGAAGCACAACTGTCGCGGCCTCCTCCACCATCAGGGACCCATTATCAACAAAATGACCAAAATGCTGGCACAAAATTAATTCAAAATTCTTTGGGGGATCGTTAGGGCATCCCAATACAATCAGTTTAAGCCATAAATTAAAAAAATCGGCGGTCCCATTCTTGAGATATATGTAAAATACTCCATTTATACCATTATGTAGCCCAGCTATTGTATTGCACTCTATAAATCACAATTTCATGTCCATTCGATAGGCACAGTGAACTAATGGTGGGCCCACAGAAAATTCCGATTTTTAGAGCATTTGGTATGTCGTGGTGGAAGATAGTAAGGTTTTAGGAGGAGGCATAAGTATAAGTAGCTATAGACTGCTCTAAAAATCGGGGTTTCATATTCAATCGATAGCCCCAGTGTCATAGAGGTGGGGAATACAAAAATCCCGATTTATGGACCATTTGGGGTACCGCAATCAGTGATATAAGGGGTATGGGGGGGGTATATCTCCAACTTATCACAGAGCTCTTTAAAAATCAGGATTTTATGTTCAATCGATAGCACTAGTGTCACAGATACTGGGAATACAAAAATCCTGATTTATAGACCATTTGGGGTACCGCAATAAGCTATATAAGGGGTATGGGGGGGTATATCTCCAACTTATCACAGAGCTCTTTAAAAATCAGGATTTCATGTTCAATCGATAGCAGTAGTGTCATAGAGGCTCGGAATAACAAAATCCTGATGTATAGGCAGAATAAGGTACCGCAATAAGCTATATAAGGGGTATGGGGGGGTATATCTCCAACTTATTACAGAGGTCTTTAAAAACCTGGGTTTTATATTCAATCAATAGCCCCAGTGTCATAGAGGTGGGGAATACAAAAATCCTAAGTTATAGACCATTTGGGGTACCGCAATCAGTTATATAAGGGGTATGGGGGGGTATATCTCCAACTTATTACAGACATCTTTAAACATCATAATTTCATGTTCAATCAATAGCACTAGTGTCATAGATGCTCGGAATAACAATATATGGGTAGAATAAGGCACTCCAATAAGGTATATAAAGGGTATGAGGGAGTATATCTCCAACTTATCACAGACCTCTTTAAACATCACAATTTCATGTTCAATCAATAGCACCAGTGTTATAGATGCTCGGAATAACAATATATGGTCAGAATGAGGTACTGCAATAAGCTATATAAGGGGTATGGGGGAGTATATCTCCAACTTATCACAGACCTCTTTAAACATCACAATTTCATGTTCAATCAATAGCACCAGTGTTACAGATGCTCGGAATGACAATATATGGACAGAATGAGGCACTGCAATAAGCTATATAAGGGGTATAGGGGGGTATATCTCTAACTTATCACAGAGCTCTCTGAGCATCAGGATTTCATGTTCAATCAATAGCACCTGTGTTACAAACATTGGGAATAGTCCAATCATCATGTGTAGATAGACTGGGGTGCCGCAAGAAGTATACAGGAGGTAGGGGGGGGTATACCTTCAAGTTATCACAGAGCTCTCTGAGCATCAGGATTTCATGTTCAATCAATAGCATTAGTGTTATAAACATTGGGAATAGTCTAATCCTCGTGTATGGATTGACTAGGGTGCCGCAATAAGTATATAAGATATCATGGGGTGGTATACCTTTAACTTATCAGAGAGCTCTCTAAGCATCGGGATTTTATGTTAAATCAACAGCATTAGTGTTACAAAGGTCAGGAGTAGTCTAATCCTCATGTGTGGAATGATTGGGGTATAGTATGTAAGAAGTATCGGATGATATACCTTCAACTTATCACAGAGCTCTCCGAGTATCAGGATTTTATGTTCAATCAATAGCATGAGTATTACAAAGGTTAGGAATAGTTCAATCATCATGTGTGGATTAACTAGGGTGCCGCAATAAGTATACAACAGGTATGGGAGGGTATACCTTCAACTTATCAGAGAGCCCTCTAAGCATCAGGATTTTATGTTCAATCAATAGCATTGGTGCTACAAACATCAGGAGTAGTCCAATCCTCATGTGTGGAATAATTGGGGTACCGTAATTAGCATGCAAGAGGTATCAGAGGTTATACCTTCAACTTCTCACCGAGCTCTCTAACCATCAGCATGTTATGTTCAATCAATAGCATTAGTGTGATAACATCCCAGAATAACCACATCCCCATGGGCAGACTGATTGGGGTACCACAATGAGCAGTGTAACACATATAGGTAGAATAGACCTGTGAATATATAATCTTCAAATCGATACATTAGCTACTAGATTGCTCTGATCCTGGCTCATCTGTGTACTCTAATGAATCGGAATCGGAATCAGACTCTAAATCTGCCCGTTCCCTAGCAGCCTTGACTCTTGACTGAGATCTACCTACTATATGTCTTCCTGAACCTGAATCTTCTCTCTCCGCATCTTTCCTAGCAGCGTTCATTCTTGACCGAGTTATCCGCACACCACTCACCCCCTTTCTTCCCTCGTCTTTCTGGGCAGCCTTGGCCTTTGAGCGAGTAACCCTAACCTGTTGCTCTTTCCCGCTCTCTGAACCTGAAGGATTGTTGTCTGCTTTCTGTCTCACAGGAGGCTTTCGTTTTTGGTAGATTTTGGCAGACTTTCGGCTCCGAATAGGTGGTTTTATCGATCTCCCCAAGGTTTCATCTAGTCGTCTCTGAAGTATATTCTTTGAAGCATGAGGCCTTTTTAGGACCTGAGTTCGTGGACGCGCAGCCACCTCTTTCCCAATTTCTTCAATCCGATAGAACTTTGAATTCGAAATAAAGTTGATCTTGCCTGATTTCATCCCCCATATGACTTGTTTCCCCTTTTTATTCGATAGGCCACCTACAGGAAGGCATTGTAACTGGCCAAATATATTGTCCAATTCACGGCAGAGCTGATCACCTTCATCCATATCCCAATCCACAAGATATTGGTGGTAAGTGGAGATATATCCTCCAGGCTGGGTGTATGGTTTCCAGACTGAATTCTCTGGGATCTGGATAGTTTGTTCAGGGAAGAAGGTTGCCCGACGTGCTGAAAATGATAGATCATGGGAGTGACTCAAAGGAAGCTTTCCTTTAAGGCCACAGCTCGAAGGAAGGAATCGGCAATGGTCAATGCCTATGATATGCTGAATCGCAGGTACCGTCCAAGTCTCCATTGCTTCCTGAACTGTGGTTGGCTTGGGTAAAACACCTGCTGATGCAAACTGCTCTGCCAGACTTAGCCACAGCTGATGCGTGAACTCAACAAACAACAGCTTTGTGTAAAGCAGTTCAGGAGCTTCCCAGTCATCATCCAACCTCCATTCCCTAAGGAAAATCTCTGGCTCGGTTTCCAACAGTTTCTGAATTCTTGACCAAGATGGATCAGGACCCCAAGGGCACGCATCTTGCTGATACATTTGAATAAGGTGATATGGCTGGTTGGCTTGAGTTGCCTGTGGCTTCTTCAAGGACTGTCCATACGCTTGGATAACCTCAGCTGGATCCTCCTCCGGTAGTTCTCTTAGAGATAGCACTCCTTTCTTCAACTTGAGGTCGTGAAGAAAGAACATTCCGAACCTCCACATTATCGAACTGAAACGAAGGTCTCGCAACACATCATTCAAGAATGTGTGCTTTATCCTTGGCGTGACCATGGTGTGCTTAATCAGGTGGATGATAAGCGTAGCCATCATCCCATAGTTGCTTGGTCGATTTCGTGAAAGGTGTAGTTGGACGTTTTGAAACTCTGCTAGCCTTCTTGCCAACAACTTGAAAAAGAGGCTCGACTTGATCCAAATGATAGGGTCAGACGACATATAGTCTTGTGCCTGGCAATTATTAGACATTTCTAGTTTGCAGTTATTTCGCTGCTTACCTTTTCAGATGCTACATCAAGAAGCTTTATAATGGCTAACCCACTCCCTCTAACTTCTTCTCTAACGCCGAATGACTGGATTTGAGAAGATTGAAACAGCTTTTTCCAGTGATCACAGCTAGTCATGAATCGGTCATTTGTCTTGACTGCATCACAGTCATCACATAGGTAGTTCGTTTGGCCAGGAAGTCGCACCACCTCAAAGCAAAGGTTGTAGCTGGATCGGAAGCAAAGGTGTACAAGCCGACTTTTCTTCAACTTGGTTTCAGCCTGTCTCCCTCCATAAGCTCCAAACATGGCAGTATAATGGGTCATTCCTTTTTTCATCCCCATAAGGTCGTACGAGTCGTCGATCCTATCTAACCTCCACAGCCCTACCAATGGCTCCTGATCCTCCCTAGAAGGAGGATGGTATGAAATCCCAAGATCAAGCAAGAGTTCTCCATGCGATCGGTCCTTCATATAATCCCAGTCCATGTTAGGAATCATCGAACAGAGTGCCTGATATATATTCTCGGTTGGGTGGTGCTGCTTAGAGAGCAGTTTGATACCTCGAGCATCTACAACAAAGAAAAAGGACCCGAATCGGCCTAGGAGATCGGGCTGGTTATTTATGATGTCGCAGAGAGTGGTTCGCATGGAAGAAAATGCTTCAGGTGTGAGGGGAATGGTCTTGGTCGTACGTCTTGTCCCTATTTTCCATTGGAGATTACTGACGCTTGTAGGAAGATACTCCATAATTCCGGTGTAGTTGGCTAAAACCACTGGCAGAGCAGGCATGATCACTTGTGAGAACCACAACTCCTGTACCTCCCTTGGCATCAGAGTAGTCATTCTATGCGTTCCTGGGTCTTTCCTAATCATACGAGGGAAGAAGACGTAGGTGTTAAATTGGCCTGATCCTTGACCCATCTGCCCGAAATGGGTATGTGGCAAGGCACTAAGTGGATACCTTTTAGACCTCTGCCTAGGATTTCGAGTGGTAGGTGGTTGTAGAACCTGGACATAGACATGATTGTTGATAGAGAATGGAGGTTTGTCGTCTAACAGTGGAAGAAGGTGAATATTGATTGGACCAATGAACTGTGGTTTATGCGTGACCCATATGACGCTGTCGATATCCACCGACACTGACACTTCTTCATCGTCCAGGTTTACTCTATCCTTCTCCAAGTCGAAGTAGATGAATTTGTTGTTGCGTGCTTTACCTTTTACAAACACACCCTGGCTCTCTGATGTCCCTTCCACCCCTCCCGCCTCATCCAACATATCCTGAGCACCCATCACAGTCACATCTGGGTTGTCCATAGCTGGTAGGGAATTCAGCACCTCAGAAGAATGAGAAGATAACGAGGATGGGTATGCAACTGGAGATGATGGTAAACATCCACTTGCTTGATCACTTGAATCCCAGTGTGGAAGAAGGTGGTCATTGAGGAGAACCGGTTCCTGGTTATTGAACATAGAGAAAAAATCGGCCTGCAACCTATAGCCTCTATCCCTCCAGATACTCCAGTGCTTGCCCAATACAAGCATTCCATTGGTGTCAAAGGTCCACGTGTTTGGAATGATATCAGCTTGATCCTCGGAGCAAACCAACATAGCTGATTCGTAGTCATCAAAAGGCTGCTCATCAACGCTTGTTGCTAATGCTTCTTCACCCCCATTCCCATTTAGCTCAACCTCTGGAAGTTGGATTTCAGGTAGAGACCTTCTGGAAGGCTGAGGTGGTAGGTTGATTACAATGGAATCATCATCGTTGTCATCATTGTCATTGTCATTGTCATTGTTGTCGTCATTGCTGGCATTGCCATCCTTGTCGTGACTATCCAGAAGATGGCCTAGTTGATTAATATAGGTAGCCTCTTTAGATTGATTATCACAGGTAATCGGAATGAGATAATACTCACACTTCATACGAGCAGTTGCAAGCGCAAGTGCTATTACCTCGAAACGCTTGAATTTTAAAAGCCCAGCCTTCATATCATTCACAACCTCAGAATTGGGTTCCATGGAATACCGAAGCAGGGTCTGAGTCTTGTTCCAGAAGTCATATGATTTTTGTACAGTTTGAAGTGCAGTGAGAAATATTCTCTCTCGCATCGCATGAACACATTGCAATTTGGGTGCAAGTGGGTGTTGGTTAATGTCTGTGGAATACATCCAACCATTATCAAAGATTTCTTGGCAAAGCGATGCCATCCAGGAACCAGTGTCGGCCTCACTCTGTTGAAATATGTATATGAATATGCTTCTTCTGTATAGAAACGAGATTTTCACCGTATTCCAATTCGGTTCGATTACTTGGGGACCTCGCTCATCCAACTCACTACCCAGGATCCACCCAAACACATTAGCAATAGCCCTCCAATAGTAGTTGCCATTCCACTCCGTCCAATCTGAGTACATATTGGTTTCGAGTGGAGCTCCATGGCTAAAAACAAGAACCTTCTCCTGCTGGTAATCAAATAAAGCTAGCCTTTGGGTTGCAGAAGATTGCCATGATAGTGGAGGGAAAAATAACACAGGCTTTTTCGGGATAGCAACGTGAGGTGGAAGAAGGAGAGTTTTATGGATTTCGGTAGACAGGATGTCTTCTTCTTCTCTTATTACCCTGCTCACCGTTTCCGAGTCTAGATAGTAGGAATATCTCTGAGATGGCATCTGGGGTTGAATGGACATATACCATGATTTCAAAAGGTAAATTTCTATGACCGCGTGATCCAGGTGGTTTCCAGGCTTAGCAGATCCCAATGATTGACAAGCTGAAGCCCATATCCTTGGATCTGCTAGCTTCGTGTCTAATATCCTTAATGAGTCTAATCACCACCAATAATATAAGAACATACCTATAAAAAGCTCTTGCTCAGATCGTGGTAGATTCAATCGAATGGCATTTTTTGCTAGTAAATGAGAATGAGCGCTGTCACTTTCACTGGATCCAATGAAATCTGATCCGTTATTGCTAGCTGGCGACAATGATCGGCTTGTTGAGCTTCTAAAAGTTTAGTATTTAACCTAACATTTCGAATGATAGATTTATTCACCGGTGTCTGGTTTCAAATCGCGAGTTGTTCCTTCTAATATCCACCGAAGGCTCTGAAGGAGAGCTATAATCACTAAACCTAACCAGTATTAATACGCAAGTATCTTATGATTTCTCTTAAAATACATACCATGCTTTCGCCACCTGGAAAATAAATAAATGTAAGTTATTATTGTCATAGGTTAATTGAGACATACAGCGTCATTATCCTTTCTACTTATTGCGTTTTGGACCCTTGAAGGACCTGGCTGGGGACCTAAGGGAGCCAATGGAGGTATCGATATATATTGCTGATCCGAATTCTGGATGTTAAGATGATTTAGGCTAATTAACGTTGTCTGTAATAATGTGAGCACTTTAACCTTGAAAACAGATATACACTTACTGAGTATACTGGCTTTTTGTTGATTAATATATGTTTTTTGGAAGGCATATGTTTTTCTCCTAGCATCGGTATTGGCATTGGCATCTTCTCTGCACAAGGCATATTCAGGATATTACGTATATCACTATCATCTGAACCACTAGAAGTCGAATCCCCTTCCTGGTTTATTATGGTTTTATTAGCCTCGTAATGATTTAATTGTGTGAATCGAATTAGATACATAACTACTAGGGATAGGCTTACCTTGGCTAGTGAGGACATAGCTATGATCCTATCTATATCACTGTCATAATCTGCACCTTCATTTGCCTGGTTTGCCATATTGGAGGTTAAGATCGAGAGCTATGTTTGTGCAATAGTCGAGACAAAGTGTATCTACATTCACGTGACATATATATAGCTGTGGGAATATAATACGAATAATCAACATTGGTCCGTAGATTTATTATTATGGCACCTACAACCGAGGAAAAACAATGGAAATCTGCAAAAGTCGTAGAATACCTCGAGGTTCCTAATCCAAATGATGGTGAGATATCACCTATGCCTTGTTCTATTTGTTCCGAATCAAAACTTTATAGGCTCTCCTTGCAAATTCGTTAAGAATGACTTGTAAGTGTTTATCGATAATGCTTGAATAGTAGTCATTTGATTATTTCCCTCAAACACAGCTGCCTCATCCGTCACCTTGGCCTCCATGCAAAGGAAGAAAATAATATTATAATGGACGACTACTGGAAAGGTTTGATCCTACAAATAAGAAAAACTACTAAGGTGATACACCTGCTCAAGCTACCCTACCCAATGTTGACAATGTGCTTTAGAACAAGTATCTTGCTAAGGTTTCATGGATGTATACAGCCAAGCAGTTGTTGGAGAGAAGTGATGTTAAGGCTGATACTAAAAGGTTGCATCTCAAAACCTACTCCTTCTCCTGTCACTCTATGTTCTTCTTACTCTTGACAGGTATATAAACACATTTGGAAAGCAAGAGCTGTGTGGCTCTGATTCTACAGATATCATTGATGCGCAAGCCTTGGAAGGTGAGGGTTATTATATCGAGAAGCAGATATAAAAGAATGAACTGAACTGAACTGAAAATTAAACTGTAGATACAATCGACATTGTTATTATTAAAAATCAGATTGAAGATCAACCTCCAGTAACCGCGTATTACATGCGGTAAGCTTGACGATAATACCAACCCATCTATTATACTAAAATTTCTATTAGATACTTCTGGGATGGGCATAGGCAGGCATTGAAGGTGCATTCATTGAACTAAACATATACCCTGTAGTAATCTATTGGGTGGTAGGGCGAGCCAGAAATATGTGGCGCAACTCACTGTTATTCACTTTGGTCCCCCGATACAGAGGAACAACGCTACTGCTGGTCCTGCAAAAGATGGTCCCATCTTACTTGCCTAGGAACCCCTGCCAACATTACCCAGCAGCAGTATCTTAACAATCTCTATGCTATAGAGAAGTTTGCCGACACCCCAAAAATTATACTTCAAGTTGCTTTCCAACCCACAGCTAGGGGAGGTCTCACTTATTTTACAGCCGGAAATATTAGGATCGTGAACAAGGCTAGAAAGTTGCTTTCTTCACAGGAACGCAGTGTCGTCCAAGCCTCTGGATGGATAGCTGCTCACCTCATTGAGGAGTCTCGGTTAAATATGATAGACACTGACTGGGAAAACTGGCTTGAGGCAGAATTCGGCATAGATAACACAGACTCTTATGAGCCATTAGTCGTTACAGACCAAACATACTATACTTGCCCTCGGTGTAGCTCAGATTTGCTTATTTGATACCTTACCATTCTTCTAGCTTATCTAATACCTACTATCCTTCACCGTGTTGCTGCTAAAAACTCAGCTATTATGTTCCCCTCCACTATAAAACAAAGTGCAACAGATCTAATGGATGGAATACTGAAAGCAAAGAGAATCGTCGTGCTCTGTGGTAAATCGACCCATCATCATGTTTCATTCAAATACTTACCTACTCTCTAGGAGCAGGAATATCCGTGGCTGCAGGTATTCCATGTTTTAGAGGACCAGACGGCTTATATACTGGCAACGCACTATCTGGATTTACCGGAGTCAACCTGACTGATCTGCTTACTAGCTCATCCCTCGTAGTGAGAAATATATGTTCAAGTGAGGATTAGTTGACCAAGTTAATGTTCTAGACCCAAAAGCAACAATCACTGCATTGTCAGCTCATTGCCACCCTTGCTGAGAAAGCGGCGATCGCACAACCCACTGCCTTCCACCATTTCCTTCGTGCTCTAGACCTCCAAGGAGTGTTACTCCGTGTTTACACTCAAAATATCGATGGTTTGGAGCTCAAGGCTGGGTTACATATGTCCTCAGAAATTCACCCCAGTGATGGACCAGCCTGATGCATTCCATTGCATGGATCCCTAGAGGAACTACGATGCCCTGGCTGCTCCTCCATTTTTATCCTCGAACCATACTACCCCTCTTTGAAAGAGGGCCAACTACCAGAATGCACTGAATGTCAAATCAATATGGAAAAGAGGGTAGAGCAGGGCAAACGCAGAACGACTGTGCCTCGACTCCGACCCAATATCATTCTTTACGGAGAACCACATCCTCGAGGAGAAGAAATAGCAAACGTGCAGCAAAATGATCTTGGGTTAACTACCACCCCCAGTCGCCAACTAGATCTTCTCCTTGTGGTTGGCACTAGCTTGAAAGTGAAGGGTACTACTGACTTTATCAAGCAGTCCGCTAGAATCTTAGCAAAAAATTCCCCCAAATCCAGTTTACAAGCATCGCCTCAAGTTATATATCTCAATAATACCTTTACAAACACAGCTACGTGGGCTGGTATATTCGACGCTTGGATAGACATGGACTGTGAAGAGTTTGCACGGTTGGCATTGAAAAGGATGGAGGAGATGATTGCGTCAGGTGAAATGCTCGAAAGCAACCACACTCAGGTTCAGGTTCTCTATGGAGACAGAAAGCTTAACTACAGACCATCATGGAGGTTATGGTCTTGATAAAATTACTGAATTAGCATCTATTACGCTGCATGCATGTCGCATCAAACTTTCCACAAATATTAATCAACTTGTATTGCTGCATTCCAAGCTAGTTACTATATAAGTCTACTACATACGATTTGTGCTAAACCTGTGTAGACATGTTGAGCTGTGTGCAGGTGTAAATTAGCAAGTTCACATGCGCCACTCCCATCCCATTTTGGTATGCAAATGTGATGTCACGCATAACATATCAAGTTGCTTTGATACTGTATTGATTAACTCCCAGCTATCTTGTCTGTGTATGCGTGAATATCAACTAGCTGTTATGTACTTATGAAGTGATGTGCTATGAAGTGATGTGTGAGGAGCCTAAGTAGTGATCAAGAGCTGTGACTCACACACGAAACTACTTCCAGCACCACAATGGCTATACGCATGCGATTGAATGAATGCTTATTTTTTCACCACATCTAGATAAATTTTATGCTGATTATCTTGTTTTCATGCAGTTATCCACCCACCCCCAAATGTAACTACCCTTGGAACCAAATGATGTGTTCTTCTCGATGCTTGGATGCGGATAATAATCGGTGGTCGAACGATCGCTCTCCTGTTCCACCAAGCGACACCATCTGGCTCTTTGAGGAAATCAGCCACCCTTTCACACAACCTGACTTGACCCTCAAATTGAACCAGCAAAAGCAGATCATTTTACATGCTTTTTGCAAAAGCAGAAACAAACATCGACACTACACTCTCCCTCTATCGACCACACTTCAGATCGCTCTTCTTGACCTTGAATACTGGGCGAATGTTGCTAACCCTCATCCCAGTGCAAATCGTATCACACGTTACCTGGAAAGGCTCAGGTCTGATCTCTGGGTTGAGTTATCACAAAACCATGGCAGCTTTGGCTCTAGCTTCCAACCTAAAACGACAATACCGTGGGCAGTTAGAATGAATCACTTTTTTGGCCACTCTTTCTTCGGCAGACGGGAGTACCTTCAGAAATGCAAGGCAAATGGGTGGACTCCATACACCCATGAAGACCCAACCTTATACCGTAAGAGGCAGCTTCTGCATACACAAGCTTCCCTTATCTCATCATGCTTTCCAATTCAAACTACATAGAATGGCATACTTTATTCGAAACCCATACAAACTGGCTAAGCAGGGGGTTCCAGCTATGTCTCCAGCAGCTAGAATCACACACGAAACCTCCCCGGTTTGACAGAGGGCACTCTGTGACCTGTGCGCTTGCTTTGTTCCTTGGAGTTAACGGTGAGAGTAAATGAAATCAACATCTTGGCTTAGGGATGCTCTAATGCTATATGCTTCTCTTTGCTACTGGCATCAATGAAAATACAGCCCAACAGTGGGCTAACGATGTTCAGGAGAAGAATATCAACCCAGATTCCCATGGATACGGTGTAAATACATCATCACCTACCCATGAGGCTGATCTTGGGTAGGTCTGTAAGACACACATGGTTCACATTCACTCATTGTGATCATTTAGTATTTCACAGCTAGCAATGAATCTTTCAGCTGATAATGATCAGCCAGTGGGATCCCATGGTGCATTTCATTCAGATGAATTTACCAAGCTGATACTGATCCAAGATCCAAGCTGAGATAGAGGGGGGGCAGCCTCAATTCTCCGATAACAGTGTTACCATTCCTCCACGATTCGAAAGGAAGATGAAGACGAAGATGAAGACGAAGATGATAATGAAAGTTTCTTGATGTTTTTTGTTTTTTTACATGCGAACAGCAGCTGCAAGTTACCATGGGACTTACAGATCATTGTAGCCACCTTTCCTCAGCGGTATACCTCACACCTCCACAATCTGTATCCTTCACTTCAATAAATTATAATGAGGATGATGGTTTTCACCGTAATATTTATAACTCCTTCAACCAGATGAAGGAGTAGTGGAATGAATCAAATGGCAAAGAAAACGTCAGGGCTTCTTTGTCACCCTCAAACTTGAGAATACGGCATTCATTTATAGCACATGATCTAATCCAAGTCCTGGATAGAATCATATCGTCTTTGTAGCTTTCAAACTCTTTAATCGAATAAATACCCACGTGACCCCCACACATACGTTCATTATCATGGCCACCCAACCGATAGCCAACAAAGAAGGAGAGCTATTTGATGATGAGGCTTTATGGCCAGCCAAGACATCCACCCTCTTGAATAAACCGTCCAATTTCTGGCGCTTCTCAGAATTATCAACCCAAACAACATTCAAGCTCTTTTTCTACCACAACAACTCACTGCGATCTCGCGAAATACACATCCATTACCGCTCTATCCTTGCTTTCCTTGACCTGAGTCATCGCCACAGCTGCCTTGAAGCAGAGAACCAGGTACGACATGCAGGACGAATCAAACAGTACCTCCAGAACCTCTGTTTGGCCGTGCAGCATGAGTTGTGGTTTGAGGATCGTAAACTGCTCACTCAAGCATCATTGCGATTGAAGACGGTGAAGCAATGGGCCGTCAGAGTCTACCATTCATTTGGACACTCTCAAACAGGTCGCCAACTCTATGCCGATCGTTGCAAAAACGAGAACCGTCTGCCTTATGAAGATGACGATCCGACTCAATATGGTGAGTAATCTTATCAATATTGGGTGCAACAGCTGATATTAAATCGCTCACTGAAGATTGGAAGAGTCACATATCCAGGGTCGTGTCATTTGGGAACGAGATGCTTGCGACCGACACTTGGTCAGACTCTCCAGCGACGGCTGGCACTTCAAGCGATGCCGCTCAAGAGAAATCTGACTCACTGCAATATCTTATTGCGATCGGATTCATCAACCATCCCAATGAACTGGGCCAAGGAGTGAGCGCCGCTAGTCTTCCCCAAAAACGATCTTTGTCCGATGATGAAGAACCCACGAGTCGAAAAAAACATCAACCAGCTACGATATCTGGTATGTGAAGTTATTCGCATCGCATCATCCTTATGAAGAAGAAGATAACGCATAACATCAGCACCCCTCACCCAGAATAAGCACGACTACTTTACTTCGTTGAGGGGAGTGAACTTTCCCCAGGACGCATCCTCGATTCAATGGGCCAATGGGTCGCAAACCGTACTTCCATGGGTTCACGTTCCGGGCCATCAAAATGCAGTCCGTCCATCATTTTGTGCTCGTTCTTGATCAGCTAACTGAAGCTTTGTTAAGGACGCTAAATTAGTTGAGGTGCTTGCCAAATCACCTGATGGTTCATCTGCAACCCATTCGATAAACAACTGGGACTTGGATGAAACTAACTATGTCGTTATCCCACCAAGAGAACCTTCCCAACCACTTCATGCCATCGATGAAGCCGTGCGACTCCATCTCGCTAATCAGCGATGCATTATATTACAGGGTCAACATCTTGAAGGTCCGGAGACGTTTTGTAAGGAGGAGATCGAGGCAGCAAGGGGTCCATTAAGCCAGCCAGTTCAGTGGCATGGTACGTAAAATCCATCTCTACGATTACTGTGGTTTAATATTGTATAGACGCAAGATTGCGTGCAGTCGGTAGGTCCAAGAAGGAGTCAGATGGCATCATCCACAGCCACTCTTCCCTGGGGGAGTTTATCGAGGCATCTGAGGATGTAGACATCTGTGGAAATATCCTGGATGCCCCTTCACTGAGAAATGCCGCCCCCTCTATTATATGGTAAGAGTGCTGAGAGCTTGTACATTGGCTTATTTCAACAAGTAACCTTAACAGTCGAATAAGTGACGAAGCACTCGCATTCCAGCTCACAAAACATGAATCATTCGCGAAGTTTTGGAAGCACCCTCCAAAGGACAAGTCGAAGCATCACAAGATGCCGAATACTCGACAAGAACTAGTCCTTCCAGGGCCACAGGTTATTCGGATGTGCACCTGGCAAATGATGCAGTGGAACCTGCTGACGCATGCTGGCTTCGTAACATTCCCCCACAAGGATGCTAACGGCTTGTGTACCTGGATCTATGCGCACGCCGGGATAAAAATTTGGGCCATTATTCGACCTAGATACACAAAAAGTCACAACTCCCGGAACAAGTTGCGCAGCCTGCACAAGGATATTTGCTTCAGTCAACTACACCAACTGAATCAACATGCTCAGATTTTCACGACGTTTCTTTCTGCAGGGGAGATTCTGTAAGTTTTTATATTATTAACGCTCTAAAAATTGATTACTCATGCTCATATATTGATTCTATGTGTCAGAATTATGCCTCCTGGCATTTGGCATGCCGTATACACCCCCACGCCAAGCTATTGTTCGGGAGGTCACTTTTATACCTATGAGACGCTTCACCTCACTGAACAATCGCGGGACTTCGACCATATGCATGGTCATTTTTCAACAAATGCAAATCACCACGTCTCAAGGTTGCTTTCTCGCATGGTTTTAGCGCTTCCACATGTCGCCAAAAGTCGAAGTGAGCACATGAATGAATGATATCCCCTCATTTTTGTTTAAAAGCTAGCTTTCCAGAAATATATCGACGGCCATTCTTGGCGCTGGCCAGAATGATTCTCAAATCGAATGAGTACCTTTTGCCGGGTGAGCAGAAAAGGCCAGACCTTCCGATGACCGAGTGGGATGTCCTTTTTCAGGAGGAAGAAGGAGAAATCAACGAGGCCCAGAAACAGATCAAGGCGATACTAGAAAGGGCAGGAATCAGCCTGACAGCTATGGAGTCAGAAGTACTCGTCAGTGGAGAGCATTGGATGGCGCTCAGTGAAGAAAAATGTTTATCCACTGAACTTTTTCTTCCACCGCCATAGGGACAGTTTCTATTCATTATCTATTGATGTGCTGCTATCATATGCCTGTACTTTGTTACAGTCTTACAATCGATACAATTGAGTTGGACTTTGATGCTCATGTCTCACGTGAAAAAAAAAAAACATACATGAATACATACATTACCTTGCCTGCGATGAAACCAATTACAACCTCATGTAACCTAGTAGATATGCCGAACACAATCTGCTTTATTTACATATACAGAAAGGTGGCAGCTTCTGGACTCCCTATCCCTTAGGGAGATAGAGCCCCACGTTGTACTTGCGGTTAGTGTTTGGCCCAGCAGATGCGCTACACCCTTGAAGCTATTATCTCCCTCGGTTCACCCGTGTGGTTGAATGGTTGGGTCGCATTGGTTGGCTGGGTGGGTTGCGCGCAGCTAACTCAGCCTCTGTCTCTCGTAATAGAGCTGCCTTCATTTTCTTCTTTTTATTCCGCTTCCACTTGTTTTGTTTGTAGTTTTTCCCTCATTCAACCTGTGCTGTTGAAGTGGGAGAGAAATAAGAATAAGAATAAGTTAATAAATCAATACGCAATAAATAAATTCACGTTGAGTAGCCTGCCTACTTGGAGGTTCCGAGGTTCGTACCATGGCCACACGTGTAGATGATTGTCTGCTATACAGTAGTCAAAGGATGCTAAGTTATCGAGCGGCTGAATGAACTAACTTGTTTGGCTGCACAATGCATGTTGGCAACGGAGCCCTAAGCCTCTGTTCGATTTCGCCTGCGAATGAAGAAGAAATCTCCTCTGTGGCTGATCATCATCATCAGTCTAGATATTTGATATCTGGTGTGGCATGAGACCCATAGATCCCATTCACGTACCAGCTTTTGAGGTAGAATGTGCCAATGCGACATCCAATGGTGATTTATCCACATGTGTTGGGTCGATACTTATATCGAACTCAGGGATCTTGACTGTGGCTGATCGTTTAGTCAGGATATCTGATGTAGCATGAGAGCGATGGATCCCATTCACACACCAGCTTGTTGTGCCAAACAGGTGTCGCCTTTGTCGAGAAGGTCGGCTGCAGAGAGTAAAACGTTTGAAGGGCCCACAGAGATATGTTCCCTCGCTTTGTTCAGTGCGCTTGCAAGGCTGTCTATAATATGATGACCCGAATTCATCCAGGTATTTTGTTTTTTATATTTGTTGAAAATATCTGTCCATCCTATTATAGAACGTAGTATAAACCATCAGGACTTTGGGAGCGATTCATCACGTACGATATTCCAATGGGTCGCCATGCATATAACTCTCCCAGCCCTGTTCTCTGCATGTGGTGAGATAAGCGTCACGGTCAGGCTTCGAGTGGCCAAAGGAGTGCATCGTTCGAACGGCCCAAGGCCGGGTACTCCAAGGTTGTTCATTAAAGCTGGAAGGGGGTTCCATTGCGAAGAATTCTTCAAGGAGGTCATCCCTTAGCAGCTCTAAATAGCGCGACATCGATTTATCTCCAGAAACCAGGCTAGCCCAATATTGAAGATCAAGAAACGCAACCTGTTGGCACAGCATGAATGGCAAGGAAAAGTGGCGAGACTGATTCGTGATGATATTAAAGGCAATGAATTCCAATGGAAAATACTTCCAGCGTATCTTTGTATCGGAACCCATCGGTTTGAACAGGTAGTTCTTTGAATTCTCCAATTCAAATAGACACAGCCAGCTGCTTGGTTGAACCTCTGAGATGCCATCCTGCCATCTATGGGTATCGTTGAGAATAAAATCGAGATTTGCCATTGGATTCGGATTCGGTAGTGCTTTTGGAACTTGTGAATGTTTGTTAATCCTATATTTGGTAGGTGTTCAAATCGAGCCCAGCATAACTTATGCTTGGCTGCGCACTTCAAAAGAGGCAGTTTGGACAATCGTGAGTGTAATTATAAAAGAAGGATGAACCATAAAATCAAGTGAGATGTTGAGGTCATCTCCATTGGAACTAAAATCGATGAAATTTTATCACCGAAGGTCTCTTTTTCTCGTTTGAATAGTAGCGACTTTCTCATTGTATTACAGCATTCGTAACTGAAATTTACTGATAAACAGATCAACTGGCACTGATTCGTGGTGATCATGCAATGATTAGATGTACTTTGGGCATGGTGAAGTCAATTTAATGTAGACTAGTCAGCTGCCGCCTTAGCTAAATGTAAGTTTTCCAATTTGCTAATGATCCGCACCTACAAACCTACTCTGTGGTATTGTTTTTCAGTAACTAGAAATTTTCATCACTGAAAAGATGTGAGGGGGTGATTGAGTGATTTAGTTACTGTTTTTCGTTGATTTCCCTTCCCTTCCTTCCAACAGTCTCATTTTGGCAAAGGTTTGCTAATGTCTTCAACCTTATCGATAGCCTGTATTATGGAACGCAATACTTGCCTGCTAAGAAAACTTTAAATGCCGTCAATCTACGACATGCCGAGGTAAAGGGCCTCGGGTACACCTAGTATAGCAACATAAGATTAAAGTATGGCTGAAAGACATCTTTGTGCTTCTTCAGACAACTCAGAATCACTTATTTCTCACTTTGTAATGGAGCGTGACTGCCATCCTTGATGATGTTGGAGAAGCGGTGAATGGTTTGCACCTTGGTGAGTGGTCATCTGGATACCAACACAAAAGGTCATAATGAAAATTCAATTCATAGGGAATATCCGACGTGCGTGAGCAGATGAAATGTAGGAAAAGAGAGTGCGGGAGTGAGAATGGGTACGAGGGCCACCCTGAGAAGAAGGTAAAGAGGAAGTTGGCTAAGGGAGAACAAGGTGGAATCTACAGACGGGAGGGATGGCAAGGGTCACCATCCATGCTTCTCTACTGCATCCGAGAGATTGCGTGCCGAATCTTGATAACCATATTATTCAACACAGGGGCCTGATATTCAGATTTTTTAATGAAAGCCTTACCGTTCGATCCCAACCTCAGCATTTCCATCCTCTCGCCGTAACCGTTTGAAATCGTTTTGATCTCTCTGACCCCTAACCATCAATCCCATGGCTCTCCGTCGACTGTGGTCCAATGGGGTCATTATCAGTCCCCGGCTGGGTTGGCGCAGTGACGATCCCACAGTGGATTGTTTGCTGGATCTCTTCGGCTATCTTGCCATCGCCATCCGTTGTCGACTGGGTGTTTACCGACGGCTCTGCTATGGTTGTCATCTTCGTGTTCTTTGAATTGACATAGACGGTCGGTAGTGTTTCTTCAGTTTCCTCATCCGACAAAAATTTGGCCTTCCATTGCTTTCTTCTTCTCGGGCTGACAGCTTTGGGGATGTTCATCTCATTCGCCTAACACGTCCCCTCTGTCAACCTGAAAAAAAGGAAAAGAGCAAGCTCACCTGGTGATGTTGGGCAGCGTGACTTTGATTCCCCGCAGATCCTGGTCCCATGGGGTTTCCCTCACCCTCCATCTGGTCTGAGGTCGTAACCCTCTGAGATTGAGATCTAGTGGCCAAGTGAGGCGACGCGGACACAGTCATGAAGAAGACTGCTGGAGATGGTCGTAGTAGAGGACCGTTCAGGTTCACCCTGTCAAACTGTGGCATTTTAAGCGACCCTAGCCACGTGAATAATCGATTTTAGTTGAGAGTGAGTCAAAGTGTCGAGGTCGACTTAGTATATAGAGCAGCCGAAAGTCTCCCAAAACCACCATCATCCATCATGATTTCCCTTCCCATAGATCTGTGGCTCAAAATTATCCCCTACATTCAGAACTCGTCCCAAGATCTGCTCGCACTGGCACTAGTAAACAGGAACTTTGCCTCCGTTGTGTTTCCATTCCTGGCCCGATACATGCTTGTCGATCCAATGCCAAAGCCGCAACACCCGATTCGTTTCCTTGAATTCACCTCCATCAGGAATTGGCACGGCGGTTGGGTTCAGCAAAATTTGAAGAGGGCTGGGAGCAACCTGAGGGTCACCAGGTTGGGATTCAATACGTCCGGTTGTCAGTGTTTCAGGTTATTCCTATGTGTCTGGGTTTTATCGCTAACCCCGCATGAAGATGACTGCGTCGAACTCACGCACCTAAACTTTTTCCACAACGTGTGGCTCAGGGAAGTTACCCTCTCTGGATTACGACTAAGACGGCCGGGTAACGTCAACCTAATCGATATCTCGAGGATATTTGCTGGATGTTCTATGGAAGATTTGACCAAGTTCACTCTCGATCTTACACGGGCCAACTGGGATAACTGCATCAAAGTCAATTGGGCCCTCCTCGACGCATATCTTTCCTCGAGACCTTCCCTTCAATCTGTGCACATTTTAGGCCCTCTGTCTGTGATGGAGGTCAGCGATATCATGCCACTGGTCACCGCGAAGGGCATCCTTGATGTCACGTTCAGGCCAACTTTGCCGGAACCATCGGTACCATTGGTACCATGGCCATCTATATCTGGGCGGATACGTAGGAGGAAGTTTCGAAGAAGGAAGGGGAGTGGAACGGGGCAGGATACAGGTTGAATAGGAACGGGGCAATGTTATCCTGTAACAATCTGTTGAAATGGATCCGTTATGACCCTGGCTGATACTGACCAGTCCGAAGTGGAAGATATTGTCCTCTTGAGACTACCCAAGCCAAAGTCAGAGAACACAGAGAGAGATCGTTGTCATTGTTACTACATACATTTGCATCTGTGTCTACTTTTTATATGTATGCGACATCAAAGGGGTCAGGGCTTTGTGATCCTTTGATAGCACGATAGCCGATTGGTTGTTTGAAAAGATAGTTGAGACGGGATTGGGCCAAATACTTCACCAATAAAGGTGCGGAGCCATAAGGCTTCCTTTGCAGCACGAGTTGCTACATATTTAGCTTTAGGGATCTCTCCGATGGGAAATGGCAGGGCGAATCTGCGTGGGTGACAAAAGCAACAGTTCGATATTACTTGCAGCCGCTGCGCAATCCAACAATCTTTCTTCTCAGTAATATCGTGCTATCAAAGGATCACAAAGCGCTTCGCTTTGTAGGTTAGACCCCTTCGATGTCGTATACATATAAAAAGTAGACACAGATGCAGCAACAATGACAACGATCTCTCTCTGTGTTCTCCGCCTTGGGCTTGGGTCGTCTCAAGAGGACGATATCTTCCAATCCAGACTCATCAGTATCAGGCAGGGTCATCATACGCGATCCATTGCAACAGATGGCTACAGGATAACGTCACCACATTCCCATTCAACCCGTATCCTGCCCCCTTCCACTACCCTTCCTTCTTCAAAACTTCTTCCTGCCTCGCTTACATACCCACCCACGATAGGGATGGCCATGGTACCGATGGTTCCGGCAGGGTTGGCATGGATGTCACCCTAAGGATGCCCTTGGTGCCAATCAGTGGCATGATATCGTTGACCTCTATCACAAACAGAGGGCCTAAAATGTGCACAGATTGAAGGGAAGGTCTCGAGGAAAGATATGCGTCGAGGAGGGCCCAATTGACGTTGACGCAGTTATCCAGGTTGGCCCGTGTAAGATCCAGAGTGAACTTGGTCAAAGCACTCATCAGACATCCAGCAAATATTCTCGAGATATCGATTGTGTCGTAGTGACCCGGCATTTTTAGTCGTAATCCAGAGAGGGTAACTTCCCTGAGGTATAAGTTGCGGGAAAAGCTTAACCGCTCGAGTTCTAGGCAGTCATCTTTATGCGGGATTAGTGATAAAGCCCAGACATATAGGAATAAACTAAAACACTGACATCCGGAGGCATCGAATCCCAACCTGGCGACCCACAGGTTACTCCCGGCCATCTCCAGATGTTCCTGAACCAAATCGCCGCCCCACTCCGAAATGGCGGTGAACTCAACAAGGTGGATAGGGTGTCGCGGCTGTGGCAATGGATTGACGATGGCATATTGGGCCAGGGAGGGCAACACAGCGGAGGAAACATCCCTATTCACTAGGGATAGTGCGAGTAGATCCCTGGGCCTGTCCTGAATGTGGGAGATTATTTTGAACCACAGCTCTAGGGGAAGGAGGATCATGATGGATGGTGGGTGGTGGCTTAGGGAGAAAGTGGAGAATTGGGGTCGAGAAAAAATGAGGGGATTTTATAGTGTGGATGCCACGATTATTGTGGCTTGTGGCAAACGAGCTCTGCCCACGCTCACTGTCGATTGGCTTGGTTTTCTCGCCCCTTAATTCTCAGACCGCGGTAGGTTCATGTCCTGTCAGCGAACGCTGCATGCGTCATGCAGTTAGTCAGTGCTACACAGCGCTATGTTACCATTCACCTTCGGTCGGCCTGGTTCTTGCCTCTTAGCTTCACTGCACCACAATGTATCACCACCTTTTAACCAAGTACACTCTGTTCGGAACAGAGCGGTTCGGTTCAGAGGAGTACACTGAAACTCTGTTAGACTGCTCTCCAACCTTTGCTTCAAACGGAATGCATTTATTTCAGCCAGGCCTCTAAGTGAACGCAAGGGAGAAGGGCAGGTAGAAGAAGGTGGCAGGATCAGGATCGAATGGCGCAGTGTTATTCCACAGTTGTCCTCTACTTTTTAGCTCAATCTACAGCTCCATCGACTCAATACGGTATATGCAGTGAAGTATAGCAGGCGTAGCTGATAAATCTCGACAAACAAACCATACTTGCCCCGATCACTTTAGTGCATCTTGCTAAATCTCTTGATAAAATCCATGGAGACTGATTTGCATGCTCTCGAAACTAGCTGGTGGCCTGTTGGAAAGGTCCCGCAGGCCACGGTTCCGCTATCCTCACGATGCTATATCAAAAACACCACCCAGGATGGACTCATGTCAGTCCAAGCGGCCCAACATATTTGTTCTCTCCCGATAAAGTGGAGGCCAATATTCACCGTCATTGACTTGTGCCAGCTTCAGCTGCAATTTCAAAAAGAGGATGGAGGGAGTCATCTTGGAAAGTTGATGGTATGGTATGACATGCTTAGGACGTATATCATAAAGGAAGCGCAAAGAGAAAAGCCTGCGTCTGGCAGTCTTTGGATTCCTGATGTCGTTCATCGGTTCTGTGTTCGACTGGAGCTAGGGAAGGCCCACCAGCCCAAAAAACTCAAAGCATTCGAAGCCGAGCTTAGAAGCCATTATTCTTCCAGACAACACTGGTGGTATGGTAAGATATCGATATTTTCAAGGCTAGGCTTGAGTAATAAATGCTTGTATACCCAGACCTTTTATCCTGGAAGCAGAGCAAAGAATTCTACTGGCTTCCCCAAGTCCTAAAATCCGTTGATCCTTTCAGTGACCAATCGAATTGCACCACCTGGCTTGACGGTTTCGAAGCAGACTGCATCTTATTTGGGTTCACCAATCGTTTGGAGGCTGTCGCGATCTCCTCCGTGGAACTTGAGCGTGTACCTGAGCTTGAACTTGGACCTGGGTATGAACACGAACACGAATATGAACAAGATGATAACGATCAAGGTGAGGGTGAAGGTGAAGGTGTGTGATCCTGATGTCAATTCGATAGCTTGTTAAGTACTTATCATTCAATTAATTTCATGAGCTCCAAAAAGGAAGCGAGGACGCCCACGCAAGGACAAGCATGTTGAATTATCTAATGATTTCCCCAAAGCACGGATTCTGAGGAGTGGAGAGAGGGTTGCATCTTGCCCTATGGATTTCTTTCAGACCCTCCCTGCATTAACGGGGGGTGATGTCCCCAGAAAAAAGGCCATGAGAAAGGTACCGACTATGTTATTTTTCAATGGCGTCATATTCACCATACACAGAGAATTCAAGCGAATACAAAACCAGAAGCAGAAGCAGGCGTCTCAGCAAAGTCACTACCTGCTTCTCCTGGCAAGGACTTCCAGGTTTGTTTGTAGTTTTATGTTTGTATTTGAATGATTTGTACAGGTAAGACGCCCTAAGCAGCCCTCATTGGCAAGGCGTATACCCTCCTCAGCTATACCATCTGTGAATCACCCTCAGCAGGTGGGTCTTATCTTCTTCATACCTAGTCAGAAGCAATGGCGATTTATCCAAGAATTCGTCCAGAAAAATCGAAATCGAAATCTATCCGAAAGCCTGCTTGTAGGTCTGGATCCAGAAATAGAGGTTGAGAAAAGGAAAAGGGTATAGTATTTTCCCCATCATGTGCCTCGTGTATGCTTATATGTATGTCTCCTAGGATACGAAGGGGAAGGGGCGCGCTACAGACACCACTCTGGTGGGTATCAGGCTTGCATTCGAGTCATTCGGAGTACAAGTCCAGATGGATGGTGACGGTAGCCATCCTTTTTCTTCTAGGTCGTGGATGATGGTCACGATAAGCTAGAACCAGAACCCATCCCACGTTGGGTGAAATTGCTCCTTCAGCCACTCAGCGGTAATACAGATGACCTCGCAACCCACCTCCTTGATCTATCGGATGCAACGAAAGGATACGACAAGAAAGGCATATGGGTCGATTTGTCACACTTTGATGTAGACATGGTATGTCTTTCTGTCGAATATGGGGGTATTGCATCCATCCATTTTTCTGACTAGATCAAGAATCTGGTGATGGAGTGGAAAAAGCGACAAGACTTGGCAAATTTCACTATGTTTGAGGACAACGACGAGTTGGTTTTCATGAAGAGAACGTTCAAAGGCATACACGCCCTCATTGCCAAAGGTGCCATGCACAACTTTCATAAGTATGTTGAGGAAATGATGAAATGAAGACAAGGTTGCGATGCACAAATGAATAGAATGGCTGAATGAACGAATGCTGAACGAATGCTGAATGCTATTACAGCTAATAAAGCTACCCCATCTTCAGACAAAAACCAGGTGAATAGTACAGTGAGTGTATATTAAGATTCCTTGCGATCGCCAATCCTAAGCTTCCCAGAAACCAGCTCCATGATCATCATATTCCGAAAATCAGCAACATCAGCCTCTTCCAAAACTGAAGGTATAGCCATACCGTTGACCAGCCACTTGAGATATTGACAGGTATACACCCCGCAATCTGTGGACCCTTTTTGTTGCGGCACAGACATATCTGTTTCGCAATTCCACCCAGAGAGATTATAATTCACCTCAGTGGTGAGATAATCGCTGACAGCCTTTTTCGACACCTGTCAGCATTTAATCAGGAACTCTGTGGCTTGAAAATCTCACTTTAATAATGCCTGCCCGGGTCTTCGCATTTCCGCATGCAGTCATACTATCATAGAACTCCCAGCGTCGATCCGTGAAGTTCATCCTCAGCAGCAGCCAGTGATTTTGGTTTTGGTTTACGGGGATATAAAGGGACTTCAAGGTTTCCAACGTCTCGTTGATGGAGGACAAAGCAGCTGCATACCATCCACGTTTGACCTTTTGGCCATTCTTGGTAACCTGTCAGATCGATGGAAGGAAGGAAACGTTTGGGAAAAGGGCTTACCAACTCTGCAGAGAGCAACCTTGTTGCGCCACCATAATCCTTGTGGTCTAGGTTTGATACCTGAGGCCAGAAATATGTCGATATCAGTTTTACTTCTTTATCCTTATTCTGAGCCCGACAGAGATCGATGTATGAGCCTAGGATAGAGTCATCCAATTCGGCGCCTGGGTTAAGCTTTTGTAGAGCTTTGTGGTCAACGAGGGAGGTGGAGCGTGGGCATACCAAGGATGGGTCTGCAAGCAGACGTATCCAAGGCATCGTGGAATGCTCTTCCTTGGAGAAAAAGGCATAGATCGGGGTGTCGACAAATTTCAATGGTTTGTTTGCCTCTTTTACACCAAATAGTTAGTCTTCAACAAGCAGAGAAAACGCAATGTCTTACCAGCTGCAATAGTACTGCTTGGGCATGCTCGCAAAAACACATGGAATTGCCAGGCGTAAAGTCTTGTCTTTTTCTCTGGGAAGCCTAGGTGGTCTTTTGAAATTTCTAGCCACCTGGGCAGATAAAGCTGGACACTGGGGGTTTTTAAAGCCCTTTCCCACTCTGCGTGTCAATTAAAATTAAAATCGAAGCGTGAATAAATATCTCATTACACTCACCGTCCAGAGAGGGTGCAGGCATGCCTTCATCCTTCCAGGCACCATATCTCTTAATGAGTTCCATAAAGTCATTGCGGCCCTCTGGGATATGGGTGCATCCACAGAATGTTCGCCATAGCCATGGGGTGAGGACTTCAGGCGAGCGCAAATTATGCCCCTTCACCCCCTTGAAGTAGTCCTCTATGGCAGCACGCAACCGAGTGTGGTAGTTGTAGTTATGGCTGTACTGGCCAGTAGCACTTGTATGCCAATACATGTAGTGCGCATCAAAGAGCGCAAGCTCGAATGCTGGGAGGCCATCATCATGCAATTCGCAGCATATCGTGCCTATCCAGATGAAATTACGTCCAAAGGTCCATTTAGTGAACTTGCTAACGGGGGGGGTTGTCGACTGATTCCAGAGGCTTTCATCGTTGGCGAAAACTTCAGCCATTCCTTAATTCCAGCTTAAGTTGATTCGCGTACACTAACGGAACCCACACATAAACACTCACCTCACAAAGCGACTCTATGTGAGGCTTCGGGGTTTCCTAGAAATCCTTATAGGACTAGCCACCAGTTCACTTTACTTCACTTCTTGCAGCCTTCGTTTGCCTGTCGATTAAATCAAATCACGACACAACTCATGAAACTCACTGCGTGAGCCAAAGCCCTGGGACAACCCACTTATAAGGCTGCGAACAAAGTTGCAGAGTTGGTTGTGTATAGTAATATAGAACTAACTAGTGCATCTTAGCGCATACATTTGCTGAATTCAAAAAAAAAAAAAAAAAAATCAAATCACGTGAGTCTCTTTTTCCTTAGCGCCGTTACAACAGACTTTTCATACACGATTAGCTGCAATGCCCCATACACAATCAGCGACTAGCAACTTTCATGGGGATGATTACTCTGATAGTGATTCCTCCCAAGGCAACCCACCCTCTCCGATGAATATCTCCCCGACCCAAGGCCACACAACCAATCAACCTTCACCACGCTATACCCCTGAACCCAATGAAGGTGGTTGGAATCCCAACGATTTCCTGAACATCTCACCTTCTCCCAAAATTTCTGCACGCGGCATAGAGTATGAACAAACAAACAAACATATCTTTATGTCTCTTTATTAACATATCATCACCAACTAGCACGCAGCCAAATGCCCTCATCCACCAACCACCCCTTACCCAAGCCACCCAGCCTCCTTCCGATCCTGGCCAAGAGCGCCAAGTAGGTGAACAGACCCACCAGTCGGCTCCATCTCCATCTACCTCCACATCTCGGCCCATCGATCTCACGAAAGACAAGGCCGACTCACACAGGTATGTATTGGATCTGATCTGTGGCATAGCATAATGACCCACATTCTGTGGTAGTCTAGAGCCATTGTTGGCAGCATTGGAACAGGTGCAAGTCGGAAACAAACTAACGCTCGCAACATTTGAAAATACCGGCAACCAAGCCACCGCCCCAGCCCAGCCCATTCCTGCATCCAAACCCACCGCCCCTGCCAAACCCGCCGCCCGAGCCCAAACCACCGCCCCAGCTAAAACCGCCGCCCGAGCCCAAACCACCGCCCCAGCTAAAACCGCCGCCACCGCCAACCCTGCTGCCCCAGCCAAATCCGCCACTGTCAACCCCACTGCCCCTGCCAAATCCACCGCCCCTGCCAAACCCGCCGCCCCAGCCCAAACCACTGCCCCAGCCAAACCCGCCGCCACCGCCAACCCTGCTGCCCCAGCCAAATCCGCCCCCCCAGCCAAATCCGCCCCCCCAGCTAAATCCGCCCCCCCAGCCAAATCCACCGCCCCTGCGACACCTGCCGCCCCAGCCAAGGATACAGCTAATCAACCTGCTGCTGTGATGCGCGGCAGTATAGCAGAGAACCAGCCCGAGTTCAATTTCGACCTCGGTGACTTGGCAAACATTCCATGTACATCATCCTACATTGTTTCTTTGATGAACAGTTGTTGACATTACACACTCTTTTTAAACAAAGCAACCAGCTCGAGCGGAGGCAAGCCAACATCACCTCCACTTCAGGATGAAAACTTCGGCATTGATCCGATGCTCACAGCATCATCTTCAATCAACAACCATCCGTTGCCTGCATCCTCCCCCTCCCTGGATCCACCATCTCAACCCAATGCGAAGCATGTGGGTGCAGAGAGGAGGAGTTCGTCAAGTGGAGCGACGAAAAAACAGACTTCCAACCGTGTGCCCGAGAAGAGGAAGAGGAAGGCTGCTGCAGGTGGCCGTGCAGTGAAGCGACGGCGCTATGGGTTTCACACGTCAACCTGCATCACGGATGCACTGCCAGGAAACCCTGGCGAAGACTTTCTCCATTCATTGGAGAACATGGATAAACTGACGTCGGAAACGGCATCATCATCTCAAGATGATGATGAAGCACAAGGCAAGGGGTCGGCAAAGATGGTAAGAAGATGGGAGGAAAAATAATTTATTACGAGTCCCGCTAATATGCTGCATGTTTTGGATAGTTTTGCCAATATTGTAGTGATGGTGGGTCATTTGTGGTATGCAGTGAACCAGGGTGTGGTGTCATGCTGTGTGTTTCCTCGGACTCGACTGCGTGTGTCCAGTGGGATGTTCCTGAGGGAACTCCATGGTACTGCCTGAGGCATTGTCGCCTCAAAAAAATACTTCCCAAGGTTTGGATCTACTTCATGCAAGACAACACCACTGATTTTCCTTCTTCAGTATACAATCAACTCACGAATAAAATCATTCTTCCACGGGGGGAGGGTTATAACCCCCCTCCTCTACATCCACATATACACATGTGAGGCAAGAATGGTCAAAGAGACACTAACCGCCCCGAATATCGCAGGGCGATTGAAAGACTTTTACAAGCACGAGCAGGATGACCAGGTGAGGGACGTTTCCTCGAATGACCGAGTGATTTAGGCTTATGGTATTCTATAAACAGCTCCAGACTATATACGTTTACTTGAATAATGGACGCACTCTCAAAGCATTGCGCTCACAAGCGGTGGAGTGGATAAAGCGATTCCCGAACTCAGCAGTCCTTGTCGTCCTTGAAGGCCATACTACAGTTCAAACGGGGGAGTTAGTCTACGCATTCCCAGGGGCCAAAACCAACCGCCACGCCCACATCACCGAAGTAAGTAGTTGTTGGAGGACTTCATAAGAAGATGCTATCGTCGAACTGGAACTGAACCGGAACCGGTTTCCCCAGATTCTACGCGCTACTATGCAGGATGCATACGATCCCGTGTTTATGCAGAACCCATCAATCAAGGGCTTGATTGCCCTGTGCTGTGGGCACACATTTCACCACGAGGGAAGTCTACAGTCGTGGAAGTCCCTGGTTGAAAGGTATGCAGGATTTCCCTCTTCCCCTTCCCCTTTGCGACTTCTGCCCAACAATCAATAAACCGTTTTATCCCTCCTTCTAGTAATATCTTCACTTGGGTCATTGGATTCTCCGCAAAGGTGTTATCGCCTATCAAAGTCACATCTGCATTGCCGTTATTCGTTGAGCTGGCATTCCTTCAGCAAGAGAAGAACATGCAGGATGTGGAGGAAGCGCTGCATCGGTCATTTGACCGAGTAGACATCCTCTCACACACACCCGTCCTGCTCATTCGTGCATGGAAGGGATCGGAATCGGAATCAGGAGGTGACATTTCCGTCACGCAATTCGCGCTCTCCAACGAGGACTGCCCATGGGGATTGGATCCTCCGGCATGTCCGACATGTGGTGTGGGCTGTTTTGTAACGTCAAGCATGCTTGATAAGAAGGGCGATTGGTGCCGCCTTTCATGTGGATTCTGCAAGTCGCGTGTGCAGAAGGTTCGTCGACCTAACTTTGTACAGGACTGTGACAAAAAGCACTTGCGGCCATACAAGTACTGTATTTTGCTGTTCCCTGTGCCACCTGACGCCTGGGCACACGCTAAGTGGAAGGAAGGTGGAAGGAAGAAGGTGGGCGAAACCCAATCAACATGAGTGGTGTGGACCTGCCCATGTATACGACTATATTGTACCACATCTTCCTTTGATACAAGTTGCCTCCTGAGCATGGGGCAGTGTTCGATAGTATCCTCTGTGTGATCAACAGATAAGACCTTCCTTTGTTGCAAGTCTGAGCATCATCTTTTACAAGCTTCTTCCAAGTTCAGTGTGGCAGAGGCCAGCATTTATTGGTCAAAATCTAGTATTTATATATCGGTGGTATGTTGTTCGCAATACAGTATTAGGCCCTGCCTATTCGCCCACACCCATCCTCATTCCCGCCGTTGACTCTGATCCTCGCCTTGCCTGCTCCTTCTCAATCTTTCTCCCCTCCCGTCATGTATTTGGATAGTATTCTCGGCTACTGCAGCTTAGTAGGCCAAGTCATTGATACTGATTAACTGAACTGGAACTGAACTGTGACTGGAGGCAAAGAAAGAAGGGAACGTTAATCGAAACATTCCTTTCTACAGCCTTTCTACAGAAATGTGTGTCACGTTGCCCTGGAGTCATTCACTGGGCCGTAGCCAACTAGGGAGAAAATCCCTGGTTGGGCTCGAGAGGTCAAAATCCATCGCCGGTGGGTCTCTGAGAAAGGCAGAGCGTACCCATCCATGTTGTTACCACGTCGGTGCAGTGGTTAGTGTCCGTGTGTGTGTGCAGCTGGGTGTGATCCCCACCTGTACCCTTTAGGGAGGTCGTAATGACCAACTCTGCTATTGGACTGTACCTAGCTGGGAGGTCTTTGGACCGCTGGTTTCTTTGCCACACCAATTAGGGAGACTTATGTCGACCTGGTCCAGGTAGTACACCTATAGGGGAGATGCTACATCGCTGAGGGCCACACACGTCAAGAAGCATTGCCTTACTGCACTCAGGGTGCCCACAAGGGACCCTTTAGACGGGTTACAAACGCGAGAACACATAATACAAGAGTGCCCGCAATACGACGAACACCAAAACCTCCTCCGGAAAGCATCAAGAAATATCTCACTGCCAGAGATCGTTCATACTCAAACCTGGAGCGTTCACCAAGACAGGCAGACCCTATGCCAAACCCAAATCCCCCACGTTCGATGAAGAACCCACAGTCCCAGTCCAACAGGATGACGACACAACCGAGGGCAACCTAGCCCAGGAAGGCCAACCTATGGCCACACCCCCAAATGCCGAAAACGGTGCAACTCCAGCACAATAAGAAAACACCCAACTCAACCCACAAATCACGAGACTCACTGCGTCACCCAAAGCCCCAGGGATTGACCCCCTCATATGTATATAAACAAAGTAGCAGGGCTGGTCATAGATAACCAGCCACCACGTCTTAGCACGTACGCTTGCTTGTTGCGGTATATAAATGCTGAAATCAAAAAAAAAAAAAAAAAATGTGTGTCACGTGAGTCTAAGTTGAAGCCCACTGTGAGTTGCAAAGTCGTCAAGTACTACCCATTCTTAAAGTGAAATGCCTGTGAGAGGAACCCCACAAGTTCCACAACGAATGCATTGACTCATGGCTAACATTAAAGGATTTGCTACGCAGTAACACATTGTTGGAAGCTTCTGGCATACCGATCCAGACCAACATCCTCCTCCTCCCTCGCCTCCAGGCTGCAATTGACATCGAGCAGCATCCAGACTATGACCCGACTGAAGGGCAGGCATTTTTGCCCTATAATCAGCCTCCTCCGGTAGGGGATATGTCATATATGATAGAACCCAACGATCTCGATGGTAAGGCAGAAATATCGTAACTATTAAATGAAAACATAACATTCCTATACAGGACATCCAGGAGATACATGCTGGGGAACAAAGAAAGCCAACCTCTTACCAATGATCAGAGGTATGAACATACTGGCCAATAAGGGACCAAACCCGCCCCTTTCCCCCCTGCATGTAAGGAAGAGTATTCCCTCTGTCAAAGGTCACCCTCGAACAACTTCAACTGTCAAGAGGTCAAAGAAATCAAGCCACAAGCATCGCAGGGAGCGACGGCAGGAAGCATCCCTCCACACGATAAAAGTGGGATGCGTCAAGCCTACCAACGTCAGACTGAAACACATCGCGTCATCCATCCCAATATCGACCACGGTAGCAACGGAGACCCTTCCTGTGACTGGCCCTGGGTTCACAGCTCTGCGGTCAGAGAAGAGCAAGAGGATCGAGATAAAGGAGTATTCTCTGGAGGATGTGTTGAGAAACGCACCCCAATTTGGGTTTAGAATCCAGGAATGGGATGGCATGTAGGTCGATTTCTACCCAATCAAACAAGATTCTCGATCTGATTCGGTGAAAATGTACTGCTAGTCGTGCGACGCCAATCCTCGATTCTGAGGGGCGTGTGGTAGCTCTTCTAGGTGGACGTCCCCAGTCTCCTGAATGGGAAATCATACACAATGAGGCTGCCCAAAGAATCTCAGAAGCTCGGGGGCTTTGCGAATTTTCTGCAAAGGATGCATCCCACCGCCGGTGCCGCTCTCCATCCCTCGCCTGCGGTTTTTCATTCGGAGGAGGACAAAAAGTACAGTATACTTTTCCTCTGCCGCTATGTTTTTTTAATCACGATCTTGGAACATTTTCGTAAAGGTTCCAGGAAATCTTGGCCTTACACACAACAATCACGCGGTCATGACGGATTTGATACAATGCTCTGCCATCCAAAGGATAGCAGGGTTCTCGAACGGGCTGTTTGCAGCTTGGGCACCACGCCTGTACAAGTACTACTCTACCACGATGTCGGGGCTCCTAGGCCACCATCCACAGCTTAGGATGAACTTCAAAAATAGCGTCTGGAGTGCTATGACCTTCAACTTTGGTCCTAAGACGATATGTCTGCCTCATCGCGACTTCTCGAACCTTGCCTTTGGGTGGTGTGCTATTACTGCGTTAGGAGACTTTGATCCGAAAAAAGGAGGCCACCTTTTACTTTGGGATATTAAGTTGGCGATAGAGTTTCCCCCCGGTTCCACGGTGCTTATCCCTTCCGCAATATTCTGTCACTCCAACACCAAGGTGCAGGCACACGAGACCCGTGTTTCGTGTACACAGTATGCAGCTGGAGGGCTGTTCAGATGGGTCGAGCATGGATATCGGACAGCGAATGATTTCATGATGCAGGATCCGATTGGGAAACTAGCCTGCGACTTGCAATCCTCCCCACGATGGAAGAGGGCATCGGAACTTTTCTCTACCTATTCAGAGCTAAGAGGGGTAAGCAACTTTCCATACTGCGACTCTTGCATGGCTCCGTTACCCAACAACAACTTTTTCAGGAATCTCCCTCCGGTTCATAGCAGCATATCTACTGTATAGAGGCTATGTCGCAGTGAAATATGTTTAGATTTTGATTTTTTACAAAGCTACTTCTTCGTTGTATACAGTATGGAACGCAAGATTTGCCTGCTAAGAAAACTTTAAATGCCGTCAACCTGTCAATCTATGACATGCCGAGGTAAAGGACCTTGGGTACACTGTATGATATTTACTGTTTGAAGTATAGTAATACATGACAATCCGAACAGAAAAAAAAAAAACCTACACCTTCGCGCTCACGCGAGTATGAGAGACGCGCCCCGATCAAACGATTGAGCTGAACCCGCTCCTTTCGTTTCTGACCATATCGGTGACGAAACTTTGCGGGAAAGTTAGCGCGAAGGAGAATCCCATGTTTAAAAAAAACTCACTGGAAGAATTTGCGGGAAACGCGGATAAAAAATCGCGCGGCACGGACGGTGAGTGTTTTGAGGAAATGGGCTGGGTCCGAAGGATTTTTACGCGTGACAAATGGCTCGGGGGGATGCTCCGGGAGATGGATGTTAAGAATGTCACCTCCAGCTAAGTAGAGGTTGCATTGATTGAACTGAATGGCGGACATGGCGGTGGTGAAGCGGGATAGGGCAGCGCAAGAAAGAAAGGTGGTGTGTAATAGAAAAACAAAGACTTGCTCGCTGTACTCTTTGCAATGTCCCTGCATTGTATGAATGTATGCACTTCGAGTTTCATTGAGGTAGTGATATTCTCATCCTAATACTCCCTTGATAAACTTGAGCCTGTTATGTCCCATACAGCTTGTAGTTGAGGAGGAAAGTGTCTGATTCTGTTAGCCAAGTAGGTTCCTTGGCTGTAGTGTCTGCACTTTACACAGTGATCAGCATGAGCACGAAGGGTTGACGAATGACTCGATGCCTAGAAGTTAGAGTTGTAGCCATTCTTTAGTGCGTTTCACTGCAATCAGGGTGCTGGTTGAAGTTTCCTGACTTAGTCATTCACTCGTGCCCACTTCAACACAAAGCAGCAATTGAACGACCATCCAGCTCACAAGTATCGGCTTCGAAACTCACTGAGAGACCTCCAGGTTAACCTAGAGATTGGTTGGTTCACCATGCAAGGCTAATTCAATAGCAATCTGCAACTCAAGCTCAAATAACCATTACAACGAAAAGAAATTAAATTTGGAGATTAAAGTGAGGTATCTGAATTAAATAAAGGGAATGAAAGCGTACGAGAGTATACGTGCATGAGTATGATTGAGTGTGCGAGAGTGTATCAGGGACCCATTATCAACAAAATGACCAAAATGCTGGCACAAAATTAATTCAAAATTCTTTGGGGGATCGTTAGGGCATCCCAATAAAATCAGTTTAAGCCATAAATTAAAAAAATCGGCGGTCCCATTCTTGAGATATATGTAAAATACTCCATTTATACCATTATGCAGCCCAGCTATTGTATTGCACTCTATAAATCACAATTTCATGTCCATTCGATAGGCACAGTGAACTAATGGTGGGCCCACAGAAAATTCCGATTTTTAGAGCATTTGGTATGTCGTGGTGGAAGATAGTAAGGTTTTAGGAGGAGGCATAAGTATAAGTAGCTATAGACTGCTCTAAAAATCGGGGTTTCATATTCAATCGATAGCCCCAGTGTCATAGAGGTGGGGAATACAAAAATCCCGATTTATGGACCATTTGGGGTACCGCAATCAGTGATATAAGGGGTATGGGGGGGTATATCTCCAACTTATCACAGAGCTCTTTAAAAATCAGGATTTTATGTTCAATCGATAGCACTAGTGTCACAGATACTGGGAATACAAAAATCCTGATTTATAGACCATTTGGGGTACCGCAATAAGCTATATAAGGGGTATGGGGGGGTATATCTCCAACTTATCACAGAGCTCTTTAAAAATCAGGATTTCATGTTCAATCGATAGCAGTAGTGTCATAGAGGCTCGGAATAACAAAATCCTGATGTATAGGCAGAATAAGGTACCGCAATAAGCTATATAAGGGGTATGGGGGGGTATATCTCCAACTTATTACAGAGGTCTTTAAAAACCTGGGTTTTATATTCAATCAATAGCCCCAGTGTCATAGAGGTGGGGAATACAAAAATCCTAAGTTATAGACCATTTGGGGTACCGCAATCAGTTATATAAGGGGTATGGGGGGGTATATCTCCAACTTATTACAGACATCTTTAAACATCATAATTTCATGTTCAATCAATAGCACTAGTGTCATAGATGCTCGGAATAACAATATATGGGTAGAATAAGGCACTCCAATAAGGTATATAAAGGGTATGAGGGAGTATATCTCCAACTTATCACAGACCTCTTTAAACATCACAATTTCATGTTCAATCAATAGCACCAGTGTTATAGATGCTCGGAATAACAATATATGGTCAGAATGAGGTACTGCAATAAGCTATATAAGGGGTATGGGGGAGTATATCTCCAACTTATCACAGACCTCTTTAAACATCACAATTTCATGTTCAATCAATAGCACCAGTGTTACAGATGCTCGGAATGACAATATATGGACAGAATGAGGCACTGCAATAAGCTATATAAGGGGTATAGGGGGGTATATCTCTAACTTATCACAGAGCTCTCTGAGCATCAGGATTTCATGTTCAATCAATAGCACCTGTGTTACAAACATTGGGAATAGTCCAATCATCATGTGTAGATAGACTGGGGTGCCGCAAGAAGTATACAGGAGGTAGGGGGGGGTATACCTTCAAGTTATCACAGAGCTCTCTGAGCATCAGGATTTCATGTTCAATCAATAGCATTAGTGTTATAAACATTGGGAATAGTCTAATCCTCGTGTATGGATTGACTAGGGTGCCGCAATAAGTATATAAGATATCATGGGGTGGTATACCTTTAACTTATCAGAGAGCTCTCTAAGCATCGGGATTTTATGTTAAATCAACAGCATTAGTGTTACAAAGGTCAGGAGTAGTCTAATCCTCATGTGTGGAATGATTGGGGTATAGTATGTAAGAAGTATCGGATGATATACCTTCAACTTATCACAGAGCTCTCCGAGTATCAGGATTTTATGTTCAATCAATAGCATGAGTATTACAAAGGTTAGGAATAGTTCAATCATCATGTGTGGATTAACTAGGGTGCCGCAATAAGTATACAACAGGTATGGGAGGGTATACCTTCAACTTATCAGAGAGCCCTCTAAGCATCAGGATTTTATGTTCAATCAATAGCATTGGTGCTACAAACATCAGGAGTAGTCCAATCCTCATGTGTGGAATAATTGGGGTACCGTAATTAGCATGCAAGAGGTATCAGAGGTTATACCTTCAACTTCTCACCGAGCTCTCTAACCATCAGCATGTTATGTTCAATCAATAGCATTAGTGTGATAACATCCCAGAATAACCACATCCCCATGGGCAGACTGATTGGGGTACCACAATGAGCAGTGTAACACATATAGGTAGAATAGACCTGTGAATATATAATCTTCAAATCGATACATTAGCTACTAGATTGCTCTGATCCTGGCTCATCTGTGTACTCTAATGAATCGGAATCGGAATCAGACTCTAAATCTGCCCGTTCCCTAGCAGCCTTGACTCTTGACTGAGATCTACCTACTATATGTCTTCCTGAACCTGAATCTTCTCTCTCCGCATCTTTCCTAGCAGCGTTCATTCTTGACCGAGTTATCCGCACACCACTCACCCCCTTTCTTCCCTCGTCTTTCTGGGCAGCCTTGGCCTTTGAGCGAGTAACCCTAACCTGTTGCTCTTTCCCGCTCTCTGAACCTGAAGGATTGTTGTCTGCTTTCTGTCTCACAGGAGGCTTTCGTTTTTGGTAGATTTTGGCAGACTTTCGGCTCCGAATAGGTGGTTTTATCGATCTCCCCAAGGTTTCATCTAGTCGTCTCTGAAGTATATTCTTTGAAGCATGAGGCCTTTTTAGGACCTGAGTTCGTGGACGCGCAGCCACCTCTTTCCCAATTTCTTCAATCCGATAGAACTTTGAATTCGAAATAAAGTTGATCTTGCCTGATTTCATCCCCCATATGACTTGTTTCCCCTTTTTATTCGATAGGCCACCTACAGGAAGGCATTGTAACTGGCCAAATATATTGTCCAATTCACGGCAGAGCTGATCACCTTCATCCATATCCCAATCCACAAGATATTGGTGGTAAGTGGAGATATATCCTCCAGGCTGGGTGTATGGTTTCCAGACTGAATTCTCTGGGATCTGGATAGTTTGTTCAGGGAAGAAGGTTGCCCGACGTGCTGAAAATGATAGATCATGGGAGTGACTCAAAGGAAGCTTTCCTTTAAGGCCACAGCTCGAAGGAAGGAATCGGCAATGGTCAATGCCTATGATATGCTGAATCGCAGGTACCGTCCAAGTCTCCATTGCTTCCTGAACTGTGGTTGGCTTGGGTAAAACACCTGCTGATGCAAACTGCTCTGCCAGACTTAGCCACAGCTGATGCGTGAACTCAACAAACAACAGCTTTGTGTAAAGCAGTTCAGGAGCTTCCCAGTCATCATCCAACCTCCATTCCCTAAGGAAAATCTCTGGCTCGGTTTCCAACAGTTTCTGAATTCTTGACCAAGATGGATCAGGACCCCAAGGGCACGCATCTTGCTGATACATTTGAATAAGGTGATATGGCTGGTTGGCTTGAGTTGCCTGTGGCTTCTTCAAGGACTGTCCATACGCTTGGATAACCTCAGCTGGATCCTCCTCCGGTAGTTCTCTTAGAGATAGCACTCCTTTCTTCAACTTGAGGTCGTGAAGAAAGAACATTCCGAACCTCCACATTATCGAACTGAAACGAAGGTCTCGCAACACATCATTCAAGAATGTGTGCTTTATCCTTGGCGTGACCATGGTGTGCTTAATCAGGTGGATGATAAGCGTAGCCATCATCCCATAGTTGCTTGGTCGATTTCGTGAAAGGTGTAGTTGGACGTTTTGAAACTCTGCTAGCCTTCTTGCCAACAACTTGAAAAAGAGGCTTGACTTGATCCAAATGATAGGGTCAGACGACATATAGTCTTGTGCCTGGCAATCATTAGACATTTCTAGTTTGCAGTTATTTCGCTGCTTACCTTTTCAGATGCTACATCAAGAAGCTTTATAATGGCTAACCCACTCCCTCTAACTTCTTCTCTAACGCCGAATGACTGGATTTGAGAAGATTGAAACAGCTTTTTCCAGTGATCACAGCTAGTCATGAATCGGTCATTTGTCTTGACTGCATCACAGTCATCACATAGGTAGTTCGTTTGGCCAGGAAGTCGCACCACCTCAAAGCAAAGGTTGTAGCTGGATCGGAAGCAAAGGTGTACAAGCCGACTTTTCTTCAACTTGGTTTCAGCCTGTCTCCCTCCATAAGCTCCAAACATGGCAGTATAATGGGTCATTCCTTTTTTCATCCCCATAAGGTCGTACGAGTCGTCGATCCTATCTAACCTCCACAGCCCTACCAATGGCTCCTGATCCTCCCTAGAAGGAGGATGGTATGAAATCCCAAGATCAAGCAAGAGTTCTCCATGCGATCGGTCCTTCATATAATCCCAGTCCATGTTAGGAATCATCGAACAGAGTGCCTGATATATATTCTCGGTTGGGTGGTGCTGCTTAGAGAGCAGTTTGATACCTCGAGCATCTACAACAAAGAAAAAGGACCCGAATCGGCCTAGGAGATCGGGCTGGTTATTTATGATGTCGCAGAGAGTGGTTCGCATGGAAGAAAATGCTTCAGGTGTGAGGGGAATGGTCTTGGTCGTACGTCTTGTCCCTATTTTCCATTGGAGATTACTGACGCTTGTAGGAAGATACTCCATAATTCCGGTGTAGTTGGCTAAAACCACTGGCAGAGCAGGCATGATCACTTGTGAGAACCACAACTCCTGTACCTCCCTTGGCATCAGAGTAGTCATTCTATGCGTTCCTGGGTCTTTCCTAATCATACGAGGGAAGAAGACGTAGGTGTTAAATTGGCCTGATCCTTGACCCATCTGCCCGAAATGGGTATGTGGCAAGGCACTAAGTGGATACCTTTTAGACCTCTGCCTAGGATTTCGAGTGGTAGGTGGTTGTAGAACCTGGACATAGACATGATTGTTGATAGAGAATGGAGGTTTGTCGTCTAACAGTGGAAGAAGGTGAATATTGATTGGACCAATGAACTGTGGTTTATGCGTGACCCATATGACGCTGTCGATATCCACCGACACTGACACTTCTTCATCGTCCAGGTTTACTCTATCCTTCTCCAAGTCGAAGTAGATGAATTTGTTGTTGCGTGCTTTACCTTTTACAAACACACCCTGGCTCTCTGATGTCCCTTCCACCCCTCCCGCCTCATCCAACATATCCTGAGCACCCATCACAGTCACATCTGGGTTGTCCATAGCTGGTAGGGAATTCAGCACCTCAGAAGAATGAGAAGATAACGAGGATGGGTATGCAACTGGAGATGATGGTAAACATCCACTTGCTTGATCACTTGAATCCCAGTGTGGAAGAAGGTGGTCATTGAGGAGAACCGGTTCCTGGTTATTGAACATAGAGAAAAAATCGGCCTGCAACCTATAGCCTCTATCCCTCCAGATACTCCAGTGCTTGCCCAATACAAGCATTCCATTGGTGTCAAAGGTCCACGTGTTTGGAATGATATCAGCTTGATCCTTGGAGCAAACCAACATAGCTGATTCGTAGTCATCAAAAGGCTGCTCATCAACGCTTGTTGCTAATGCTTCTTCACCCCCATTCCCATTTAGCTCAACCTCTGGAAGTTGGATTTCAGGTAGAGACCTTCTGGAAGGCTGAGGTGGTAGGTTGATTACAATGGAATCATCATCGTTGTCATCATTGTCATTGTCATTGTCATTGTTGTCGTCATTGCTGGCATTGCCATCCTTGTCGTGACTATCCAGAAGATGGCCTAGTTGATTAATATAGGTAGCCTCTTTAGATTGATTATCACAGGTAATCGGAATGAGATAATACTCACACTTCATACGAGCAGTTGCAAGCGCAAGTGCTATTACCTCGAAACGCTTGAATTTTAAAAGCCCAGCCTTCATATCATTCACAACCTCAGAATTGGGTTCCATGGAATACCGAAGCAGGGTCTGAGTCTTGTTCCAGAAGTCATATGATTTTTGTACAGTTTGAAGTGCAGTGAGAAATATTCTCTCTCGCATCGCATGAACACATTGCAATTTGGGTGCAAGTGGGTGTTGGTTAATGTCTGTGGAATACATCCAACCATTATCAAAGATTTCTTGGCAAAGCGATGCCATCCAGGAACCAGTGTCGGCCTCACTCTGTTGAAATATGTATATGAATATGCTTCTTCTGTATAGAAACGAGATTTTCACCGTATTCCAATTCGGTTCGATTACTTGGGGACCTCGCTCATCCAACTCACTACCCAGGATCCACCCAAACACATTAGCAATAGCCCTCCAATAGTAGTTGCCATTCCACTCCGTCCAATCTGAGTACATATTGGTTTCGAGTGGAGCTCCATGGCTAAAAACAAGAACCTTCTCCTGCTGGTAATCAAATAAAGCTAGCCTTTGGGTTGCAGAAGATTGCCATGATAGTGGAGGGAAAAATAACACAGGCTTTTTCGGGATAGCAACGTGAGGTGGAAGAAGGAGAGTTTTATGGATTTCGGTAGACAGGATGTCTTCTTCTTCTCTTATTACCCTGCTCACCGTTTCCGAGTCTAGATAGTAGGAATATCTCTGAGATGGCATCTGGGGTTGAATGGACATATACCATGATTTCAAAAGGTAAATTTCTATGACCGCGTGATCCAGGTGGTTTCCAGGCTTAGCAGATCCCAATGATTGACAAGCTGAAGCCCATATCCTTGGATCTGCTAGCTTCGTGTCTAATATCCTTAATGAGTCTAATCACCACCAATAATATAAGAACATACCTATAAAAAGCTCTTGCTCAGATCGTGGTAGATTCAATCGAATGGCATTTTTTGCTAGTAAATGAGAATGAGCGCTGTCACTTTCACTGGATCCAATGAAATCTGATCCGTTATTGCTAGCTGGCGACAATGATCGGCTTGTTGAGCTTCTAAAAGTTTAGTATTTAACCTAACATTTCGAATGATAGATTTATTCACCGGTGTCTGGTTTCAAATCGCGAGTTGTTCCTTCTAATATCCACCGAAGGCTCTGAAGGAGAGCTATAATCACTAAACCTAACCAGTATTAATACGCAAGTATCTTATGATTTCTCTTAAAATACATACCATGCTTTCGCCACCTGGAAAATAAATAAATGTAAGTTATTATTGTCATAGGTTAATTGAGACATACAGCGTCATTATCCTTTCTACTTATTGCGTTTTGGACCCTTGAAGGACCTGGCTGGGGACCTAAGGGAGCCAATGGAGGTATCGATATATATTGCTGATCCGAATTCTGGATGTTAAGATGATTTAGGCTAATTAACGTTGTCTGTAATAATGTGAGCACTTTAACCTTGAAAACAGATATACACTTACTGAGTATACTGGCTTTTTGTTGATTAATATATGTTTTTTGGAAGGCATATGTTTTTCTCCTAGCATCGGTATTGGCATTGGCATCTTCTCTGCACAAGGCATATTCAGGATATTACGTATATCACTATCATCTGAACCACTAGAAGTCGAATCCCCTTCCTGGTTTATTATGGTTTTATTAGCCTCGTAATGATTTAATTGTGTGAATCGAATTAGATACATAACTACTAGGGATAGGCTTACCTTGGCTAGTGAGGACATAGCTATGATCCTATCTATATCACTGTCATAATCTGCACCTTCATTTGCCTGGTTTGCCATATTGGAGGTTAAGATCGAGAGCTATGTTTGTGCAATAGTCGAGACAAAGTGTATCTACATTCACGTGACATATATATAGCTGTGGGAATATAATACGAATAATCAACATTGGTCCGTAGATTTATTATTATGGCACCTACAACCGAGGAAAAACAATGGAAATCTGCAAAAGTCGTAGAATACCTCGAGGTTCCTAATCCAAATGATGGTGAGATATCACCTATGCCTTGTTCTATTTGTTCCGAATCAAAACTTTATAGGCTCTCCTTGCAAATTCGTTAAGAATGACTTGTAAGTGTTTATCGATAATGCTTGAATAGTAGTCATTTGATTATTTCCCTCAAACACAGCTGCCTCATCCGTCACCTTGGCCTCCATGCAAAGGAAGAAAATAATATTATAATGGACGACTACTGGAAAGGTTTGATCCTACAAATAAGAAAAACTACTAAGGTGATACACCTGCTCAAGCTACCCTACCCAATGTTGACAATGTGCTTTAGAACAAGTATCTTGCTAAGGTTTCATGGATGTATACAGCCAAGCAGTTGTTGGAGAGAAGTGATGTTAAGGCTGATACTAAAAGGTTGCATCTCAAAACCTACTCCTTCTCCTGTCACTCTATGTTCTTCTTACTCTTGACAGGTATATAAACACATTTGGAAAGCAAGAGCTGTGTGGCTCTGATTCTACAGATATCATTGATGCGCAAGCCTTGGAAGGTGAGGGTTATTATATCGAGAAGCAGATATAAAAGAATGAACTGAACTGAACTGAAAATTAAACTGTAGATACAATCGACATTGTTATTATTAAAAATCAGATTGAAGATCAACCTCCAGTAACCGCGTATTACATGCGGTAAGCTTGACGATAATACCAACCCATCTATTATACTAAAATTTCTATTAGATACTTCTGGGATGGGCATAGGCAGGCATTGAAGGTGCATTCATTGAACTAAACATATACCCTGTAGTAATCTATTGGGTGGTAGGGCGAGCCAGAAATATGTGGCGCAACTCACTGTTATTCACTTTGGTCCCCCGATACAGAGGAACAACGCTACTGCTGGTCCTGCAAAAGATGGTCCCATCTTACTTGCCTAGGAACCCCTGCCAACATTACCCAGCAGCAGTATCTTAACAATCTCTATGCTATAGAGAAGTTTGCCGACACCCCAAAAATTATACTTCAAGTTGCTTTCCAACCCACAGCTAGGGGAGGTCTCACTTATTTTACAGCCGGAAATATTAGGATCGTGAACAAGGCTAGAAAGTTGCTTTCTTCACAGGAACGCAGTGTCGTCCAAGCCTCTGGATGGATAGCTGCTCACCTCATTGAGGAGTCTCGGTTAAATATGATAGACACTGACTGGGAAAACTGGCTTGAGGCAGAATTCGGCATAGATAACACAGACTCTTATGAGCCATTAGTCGTTACAGACCAAACATACTATACTTGCCCTCGGTGTAGCTCAGATTTGCTTATTTGATACCTTACCATTCTTCTAGCTTATCTAATACCTACTATCCTTCACCGTGTTGCTGCTAAAAACTCAGCTATTATGTTCCCCTCCACTATAAAACAAAGTGCAACAGATCTAATGGATGGAATACTGAAAGCAAAGAGAATCGTCGTGCTCTGTGGTAAATCGACCCATCATCATGTTTCATTCAAATACTTACCTACTCTCTAGGAGCAGGAATATCCGTGGCTGCAGGTATTCCATGTTTTAGAGGACCAGACGGCTTATATACTGGCAACGCACTATCTGGATTTACCGGAGTCAACCTGACTGATCTGCTTACTAGCTCATCCCTCGTAGTGAGAAATATATGTTCAAGTGAGGATTAGTTGACCAAGTTAATGTTCTAGACCCAAAAGCAACAATCACTGCATTGTCAGCTCATTGCCACCCTTGCTGAGAAAGCGGCGATCGCACAACCCACTGCCTTCCACCATTTCCTTCGTGCTCTAGACCTCCAAGGAGTGTTACTCCGTGTTTACACTCAAAATATCGATGGTTTGGAGCTCAAGGCTGGGTTACATATGTCCTCAGAAATTCACCCCAGTGATGGACCAGCCTGATGCATTCCATTGCATGGATCCCTAGAGGAACTACGATGCCCTGGCTGCTCCTCCATTTTTATCCTCGAACCATACTACCCCTCTTTGAAAGAGGGCCAACTACCAGAATGCACTGAATGTCAAATCAATATGGAAAAGAGGGTAGAGCAGGGCAAACGCAGAACGACTGTGCCTCGACTCCGACCCAATATCATTCTTTACGGAGAACCACATCCTCGAGGAGAAGAAATAGCAAACGTGCAGCAAAATGATCTTGGGTTAACTACCACCCCCAGTCGCCAACTAGATCTTCTCCTTGTGGTTGGCACTAGCTTGAAAGTGAAGGGTACTACTGACTTTATCAAGCAGTCCGCTAGAATCTTAGCAAAAAATTCCCCCAAATCCAGTTTACAAGCATCGCCTCAAGTTATATATCTCAATAATACCTTTACAAACACAGCTACGTGGGCTGGTATATTCGACGCTTGGATAGACATGGACTGTGAAGAGTTTGCACGGTTGGCATTGAAAAGGATGGAGGAGATGATTGCGTCAGGTGAAATGCTCGAAAGCAACCACACTCAGGTTCAGGTTCTCTATGGAGACAGAAAGCTTAACTACAGACCATCATGGAGGTTATGGTCTTGATAAAATTACTGAATTAGCATCTATTACGCTGCATGCATGTCGCATCAAACTTTCCACAAATATTAATCAACTTGTATTGCTGCATTCCAAGCTAGTTACTATATAAGTCTACTACATACGATTTGTGCTAAACCTGTGTAGACATGTTGAGCTGTGTGCAGGTGTAAATTAGCAAGTTCACATGCGCCACTCCCATCCCATTTTGGTATGCAAATGTGATGTCACGCATAACATATCAAGTTGCTTTGATACTGTATTGATTAACTCCCAGCTATCTTGTCTGTGTATGCGTGAATATCAACTAGCTGTTATGTACTTATGAAGTGATGTGCTATGAAGTGATGTGTGAGGAGCCTAAGTAGTGATCAAGAGCTGTGACTCACACACGAAACTACTTCCAGCACCACAATGGCTATACGCATGCGATTGAATGAATGCTTATTTTTTCACCACATCTAGATAAATTTTATGCTGATTATCTTGTTTTCATGCAGTTATCCACCCACCCCCAAATGTAACTACCCTTGGAACCAAATGATGTGTTCTTCTCGATGCTTGGATGCGGATAATAATCGGTGGTCGAACGATCGCTCTCCTGTTCCACCAAGCGACACCATCTGGCTCTTTGAGGAAATCAGCCACCCTTTCACACAACCTGACTTGACCCTCAAATTGAACCAGCAAAAGCAGATCATTTTACATGCTTTTTGCAAAAGCAGAAACAAACATCGACACTACACTCTCCCTCTATCGACCACACTTCAGATCGCTCTTCTTGACCTTGAATACTGGGCGAATGTTGCTAACCCTCATCCCAGTGCAAATCGTATCACACGTTACCTGGAAAGGCTCAGGTCTGATCTCTGGGTTGAGTTATCACAAAACCATGGCAGCTTTGGCTCTAGCTTCCAACCTAAAACGACAATACCGTGGGCAGTTAGAATGAATCACTTTTTTGGCCACTCTTTCTTCGGCAGACGGGAGTACCTTCAGAAATGCAAGGCAAATGGGTGGACTCCATACACCCATGAAGACCCAACCTTATACCGTAAGAGGCAGCTTCTGCATACACAAGCTTCCCTTATCTCATCATGCTTTCCAATTCAAACTACATAGAATGGCATACTTTATTCGAAACCCATACAAACTGGCTAAGCAGGGGGTTCCAGCTATGTCTCCAGCAGCTAGAATCACACACGAAACCTCCCCGGTTTGACAGAGGGCACTCTGTGACCTGTGCGCTTGCTTTGTTCCTTGGAGTTAACGGTGAGAGTAAATGAAATCAACATCTTGGCTTAGGGATGCTCTAATGCTATATGCTTCTCTTTGCTACTGGCATCAATGAAAATACAGCCCAACAGTGGGCTAACGATGTTCAGGAGAAGAATATCAACCCAGATTCCCATGGATACGGTGTAAATACATCATCACCTACCCATGAGGCTGATCTTGGGTAGGTCTGTAAGACACACATGGTTCACATTCACTCATTGTGATCATTTAGTATTTCACAGCTAGCAATGAATCTTTCAGCTGATAATGATCAGCCAGTGGGATCCCATGGTGCATTTCATTCAGATGAATTTACCAAGCTGATACTGATCCAAGATCCAAGCTGAGATAGAGGGGGGGCAGCCTCAATTCTCCGATAACAGTGTTACCATTCCTCCACGATTCGAAAGGAAGATGAAGACGAAGATGAAGACGAAGATGATAATGAAAGTTTCTTGATGTTTTTTGTTTTTTTACATGCGAACAGCAGCTGCAAGTTACCATGGGACTTACAGATCATTGTAGCCACCTTTCCTCAGCGGTATACCTCACACCTCCACAATCTGTATCCTTCACTTCAATAAATTATAATGAGGATGATGGTTTTCACCGTAATATTTATAACTCCTTCAACCAGATGAAGGAGTAGTGGAATGAATCAAATGGCAAAGAAAACGTCAGGGCTTCTTTGTCACCCTCAAACTTGAGAATACGGCATTCATTTATAGCACATGATCTAATCCAAGTCCTGGATAGAATCATATCGTCTTTGTAGCTTTCAAACTCTTTAATCGAATAAATACCCACGTGACCCCCACACATACGTTCATTATCATGGCCACCCAACCGATAGCCAACAAAGAAGGAGAGCTATTTGATGATGAGGCTTTATGGCCAGCCAAGACATCCACCCTCTTGAATAAACCGTCCAATTTCTGGCGCTTCTCAGAATTATCAACCCAAACAACATTCAAGCTCTTTTTCTACCACAACAACTCACTGCGATCTCGCGAAATACACATCCATTACCGCTCTATCCTTGCTTTCCTTGACCTGAGTCATCGCCACAGCTGCCTTGAAGCAGAGAACCAGGTACGACATGCAGGACGAATCAAACAGTACCTCCAGAACCTCTGTTTGGCCGTGCAGCATGAGTTGTGGTTTGAGGATCGTAAACTGCTCACTCAAGCATCATTGCGATTGAAGACGGTGAAGCAATGGGCCGTCAGAGTCTACCATTCATTTGGACACTCTCAAACAGGTCGCCAACTCTATGCCGATCATTGCAAAAACGAGAACCGTCTGCCTTATGAAGATGACGATCCGACTCAATATGGTGAGTAATCTTATCAATATTGGGTGCAACAGCTGATATTAAATCGCTCACTGAAGATTGGAAGAGTCACATATCCAGGGTCGTGTCATTTGGGAACGAGATGCTTGCGACCGACACTTGGTCAGACTCTCCAGCGACGGCTGGCACTTCAAGCGATGCCGCTCAAGAGAAATCTGACTCGCTGCAATATCTTATTGCGATCGGATTCATCAACCATCCCAATGAACTGGGCCAAGGAGTGAGCGCCGCTAGTCTTCCCCAAAAACGATCTTTGTCCGATGATGAAGAACCCACGAGTCGAAAAAAACATCAACCAGCTACGATATCTGGTATGTGAAGTTATTCGCATCGCATCATCCTTATGAAGAAGAAGATAACGCATAACATCAGCACCCCTCACCCAGAATAAGCACGACTACTTTACTTCGTTGAGGGGAGTGAACTTTCCCCAGGACGCATCCTCGATTCAATGGGCCAATGGGTCGCAAACCGTACTTCCATGGGTTCACGTTCCGGGCCATCAAAATGCAGTCCGTCCATCATTTTGTGCTCGTTCTTGATCAGCTAACTGAAGCTTTGTTAAGGACGCTAAATTAGTTGAGGTGCTTGCCAAATCACCTGATGGTTCATCTGCAACCCATTCGATAAACAACTGGGACTTGGATGAAACTAACTATGTCGTTATCCCACCAAGAGAACCTTCCCAACCACTTCATGCCATCGATGAAGCCGTGCGACTCCATCTCGCTAATCAGCGATGCATTATATTACAGGGTCAACATCTTGAAGGTCCGGAGACGTTTTGTAAGGAGGAGATCGAGGCAGCAAGGGGTCCATTAAGCCAGCCAGTTCAGTGGCATGGTACGTAAAATCCATCTCTACGATTACTGTGGTTTAATACTGTATAGACGCAAGATTGCGTGCAGTCGGTAGGTCCAAGAAGGAGTCAGATGGCATCATCCACAGCCACTCTTCCCTGGGGGAGTTTATCGAGGCATCTGAGGATGTAGACATCTGTGGAAATATCCTGGATGCCCCTTCACTGAGAAATGCCGCCCCCTCTATTATATGGTAAGAGTGCTGAGAGCTTGTACATTGGCTTATTTCAACAAGTAACCTTAACAGTCGAATAAGTGACGAAGCACTCGCATTCCAGCTCACAAAACATGAATCATTCGCGAAGTTTTGGAAGCACCCTCCAAAGGACAAGTCGAAGCATCACAAGATGCCGAATACTCGACAAGAACTAGTCCTTCCAGGGCCACAGGTTATTCGGATGTGCACCTGGCAAATGATGCAGTGGAACCTGCTGACGCATGCTGGCTTCGTAACATTCCCCCACAAGGATGCTAACGGCTTGTGTACCTGGATCTATGCGCACGCCGGGATAAAAATTTGGGCCATTATTCGACCTAGATACACAAAAAGTCACAACTCCCGGAACAAGTTGCGCAGCCTGCACAAGGATATTTGCTTCAGTCAACTACACCAACTGAATCAACATGCTCAGATTTTCACGACGTTTCTTTCTGCAGGGGAGATTCTGTAAGTTTTTATATTATTAACGCTCTAAAAATTGATTACTCATGCTCATATATTGATTCTATGTGTCAGAATTATGCCTCCTGGCATTTGGCATGCCGTATACACCCCCACGCCAAGCTATTGTTCGGGAGGTCACTTTTATACCTATGAGACGCTTCACCTCACTGAACAATCGCGGGACTTCGACCATATGCATGGTCATTTTTCAACAAATGCAAATCACCACGTCTCAAGGTTGCTTTCTCGCATGGTTTTAGCGCTTCCACATGTCGCCAAAAGTCGAAGTGAGCACGTGAATGAATGATATCCCCTCATTTTTGTTTAAAAGCTAGCTTTCCAGAAATATATCGACGGCCATTCTTGGCGCTGGCCAGAATGATTCTCAAATCGAATGAGTACCTTTTGCCGGGTGAGCAGAAAAGGCCAGACCTTCCGATGACCGAGTGGGATGTCCTTTTTCAGGAGGAAGAAGGAGAAATCAACGAGGCCCAGAAACAGATCAAGGCGATACTAGAAAGGGCAGGAATCAGCCTGACAGCTATGGAGTCAGAAGTACTCGTCAGTGGAGAGCATTGGATGGCGCTCAGTGAAGAAAAATGTTTATCCACCGAACTTTTTCTTCCACCGCCATAGGGACAGTTTCTATTCATTATCTATTGATGTGCTGCTATCATATGCCTGTACTTTGTTACAGTTTTACAATCGATACAATTGAGTTGGACTTTGATGCTCATGTCTCACGTGAAAAAAAAAAAAAAACATACATGAATACATACATTACCTTGCCTGCGATGAAACCAATTACAACCTCATGTAACCTAGTAGATATGCCGAACACAATCTGCTTTATTTACATATACAGAAAGGTGGCAGCTTCTGGACTCCCTATCCCTTAGGGAGATAGAGCCCCACGTTGTACTTGCGGTTAGTGTTTGGCCCAGCAGATGCGCTACACCCTTGAAGCTATTATCTCCCTCGGTTCACCCGTGTGGTTGAATGGTTGGGTCGCATTGGTTGGCTGGGTGGGTTGCGCGCAGCTAACTCAGCCTCTGTCTCTCGTAATAGAGCTGCCTTCATTTTCTTCTTTTTATTCCGCTTCCACTTGTTTTGTTTGTAGTTTTTCCCTCGTTCAACCTGTGCTGTTGAAGTGGGAGAGAAATAAGAATAAGAATAAGTTAATAAATCAATACGCAATAAATAAATTCACGTTGAGTAGCCTGCCTACTTGGAGGTTCCGAGGTTCGTACCATGGCCACACGTGTAGATGATTGTCTGCTATACAGTAGTCAAAGGATGCTAAGTTATCGAGCGGCTGAATGAACTAACTTGTTTGGCTGCACGATGCATGTTGGCAACGGAGCCCTAAGCCTCTGTTCGATTTCGCCTGCGAATGAAGAAGAAATCTCCTCTGTGGCTGATCATCATCATCAGTCTAGATATTTGATATCTGGTGTGGCATGAGACCCATAGATCCCATTCACGTACCAGCTTTTGAGGTAGAATGTGCCAATGCGACATCCAATGGTGATTTATCCACATGTGTTGGGTCGATACTTATATCGAACTCAGGGATCTTGACTGTGGCTGATCGTTTAGTCAGGATATCTGATGTAGCATGAGAGCGATGGATCCCATTCACACACCAGCTTGTTGTGCCAAACAGGTGTCGCCTTTGTCGAGAAGGTCGGCTGCAGAGAGTAAAACGTTTGAAGGGCCCACAGAGATATGTTCCCTCGCTTTGTTCAGTGCGCTTGCAAGGCTGTCTATAATATGATGACCCGAATTCATCCAGGTATTTTGTTTTTTATATTTGTTGAAAATATCTGTCCATCCTATTATAGAACGTAGTATAAACCATCAGGACTTTGGGAGCGATTCATCACGTACGATATTCCAATGGGTCGCCATGCATATAACTCTCCCAGCCCTGTTCTCTGCATGTGGTGAGATAAGCGTCACGGTCAGGCTTCGAGTGGCCAAAGGAGTGCATCGTTCGAACGGCCCAAGGCCGGGTACTCCAAGGTTGTTCATTAAAGCTGGAAGGGGGTTCCATTGCGAAGAATTCTTCAAGGAGGTCATCCCTTAGCAGCTCTAAATAGCGCGACATCGATTTATCTCCAGAAACCAGGCTAGCCCAATATTGAAGATCAAGAAATGCAACCTGTTGGCACAGCATGAATGGCAAGGAAAAGTGGCGAGACTGATTCGTGATGATATTAAAGGCAATGAATTCCAATGGAAAATACTTCCAGCGTATCTTTGTATCGGAACCCATCGGTTTGAACAGGTAGTTCTTTGAATTCTCCAATTCAAATAGACACAGCCAGCTGCTTGGTTGAACCTCTGAGATGCCATCCTGCCATCTATGGGTATCGTTGAGAATAAAATCGAGATTTGCCATTGGATTCGGATTCGGTAGTGCTTTTGGAACTTGTGAATGTTTGTTAATCCTATATTTGGTAGGTGTTCAAATCGAGCCCAGCATAACTTATGCTTGGCTGCGCACTTCAAAAGAGGCAGTTTGGACAATCATGAGTGTAATTATAAAAGAAGGATGAACCATAAAATCAAGTGAGATGTTGAGGTCATCTCCATTGGAACTAAAATCGATGAAATTTTATCACCGAAGGTCTCTTTTTCTCGTTTGAATAGTAGCGACTTTCTCATTGTATTACAGCATTCGTAACTGAAATTTACTGATAAACAGATCAACTGGCACTGATTCATGGTGATCATGCAATGATTAGATGTACTTTGGGCATGGTGAAGTCAATTTAATGTAGACTAGTCAGCTGCCGCCTTAGCTAAATGTAAGTTTTCCAATTTGCTAATGATCCGCACCTACAAACCTACTCTGTGGTATTGTTTTTCAGTAACTAGAAATTTTCATCACTGAAAAGATGTGAGGGGGTGATTGAGTGATTTAGTTACTGTTTTTCGTTGATTTCCCTTCCCTTCCTTCCAACAGTCTCATTTTGGCAAAGGTTTGCTAATGTCTTCAACCTTATCGATAGCCTGTATTATGGAACGCAATACTTGCCTGCTAAGAAAACTTTAAATGCCGTCAATCTACGACATGCCAAGGTAAAGGGCCTCGGGTACACCTAGTATAGCAACATAAGATTAAAGTACGGCTGAAAGACATCTTTGTGCTTCTTCAGACGACTCAGAATCACTTATTTCTCACTTTGTAATGGAGCGTGACTGCCATCCTTGATGATGTTGGAGAAGCGGTGAATGGTTTGCACCTTGGTGAGTGGTCATCTGGATACCAACACAAAAGGTCATAATGAAAATTCAATTCATAGGGAATATCCGACGTGCGTGAGCAGATGAAATGTAGGAAAAGAGAGTGCGGGAGTGAGAATGGGTACGAGGGCCACCCTGAGAAGAAGGTAAAGAGGAAGTTGGCTAAGGGAGAACAAGGTGGAATCTACAGACGGGAGGGATGGCAAGGGTCACCATCCATGCTTCTCTACTGCATCCGAGAGATTGCGTGCCGAATCTTGATAACCATATTATTCAACACAGGGGCCTGATATTCAGATTTTTTAATGAAAGCCTTACCGTTCGATCCCAACCTCAGCATTTCCATCCTCTCGCCGTAACCGTTTGAAATCGTTTTGATCTCTCTGACCCCTAACCATCAATCCCATGGCTCTCCGTCGACTGTGGTCCAATGGGGTCATTATCAGTCCCCGGCTGGGTTGGCGCAGTGACGATCCCACAGTGGATTGTTTGCTGGATCTCTTCGGCTATCTTGCCATCGCCATCCGTTGTCGACTGGGTGTTTACCGATGGCTCTGCTATGGTTGTCATCTTCGTGTTCTTTGAATTGACATAGACGGTTGGTAGTGTTTCTTCAGTTTCCTCATCCGACAAAAATTTGGCCTTCCATTGCTTTCTTCTTCTCGGGCTGACAGCTTTGGGGATGTTCATCTCATTCGCCTAACACGTCCCCTCTGTCAACCTGAAAAAAAGGAAAAGAGCAAGCTCACCTGGTGATGTTGGGCAGCGTGACTTTGATTCCCCGCAGATCCTGGTCCCATGGGGTTTCCCTCACCCTCCATCTGGTCTGAGGTCGTAACCCTCTGAGATTGAGATCTAGTGGCCAAGTGAGGCGACGCGGACACAGTCATGAAGAAGACTGCTGGAGATGGTCGTAGTAGAGGACCGTTCAGGTTCACCCTGTCAAACTGTGGCATTTTAAGCGACCCTAGCCACGTGAATAATCGATTTTAGTTGAGAGTGAGTCAAAGCGTCGAGGTCGACTTAGTATATAGAGCAGCCGAAAGTCTCCCAAAACCACCATCATCCATCATGATTTCCCTTCCCATAGATCTGTGGCTCAAAATTATCCCCTACATTCAGAACTCGTCCCAAGATCTGCTCGCACTGGCACTAGTAAACAGGAACTTTGCCTCCGTTGTGTTTCCATTCCTGGCCCGATACATGCTTGTCGATCCAATGCCAAAGCCGCAACACCCGATTCGTTTCCTTGAATTCACCTCCATCAGGAATTGGCACGGCGGTTGGGTTCAGCAAAATTTGAAGAGGGCTGGGAGCAACCTGAGGGTCACCAGGTTGGGATTCAATACGTCCGGTTGTCAGTGTTTCAGGTTATTCCTATGTGTCTGGGTTTTATCGCTAACCCCGCATGAAGATGACTGCGTCGAACTCACGCACCTAAACTTTTTCCACAACGTGTGGCTCAGGGAAGTTACCCTCTCTGGATTACGACTAAGACGGCCGGGTAACGTCAACCTAATCGATATCTCGAGGATATTTGCTGGATGTTCTATGGAAGATTTGACCAAGTTCACTCTCGATCTTACACGGGCCAACTGGGATAACTGCATCAAAGTCAATTGGGCCCTCCTCGACGCATATCTTTCCTCGAGACCTTCCCTTCAATCTGTGCACATTTTAGGCCCTCTGTCTGTGATGGAGGTCAGCGATATCATGCCACTGGTCACCGCGAAGGGCATCCTTGATGTCACGTTCAGGCCAACTTTGCCGGAACCATCGGTACCATTGGTACCATGGCCATCTATATCTGGGCAGATACGTAGGAGGAAGTTTCGAAGAAGGAAGGGGAGTGGAACGGGGCAGGATACAGGTTGAATAGGAATGGGGCAATGTTATCCTGTAACAATCTGTTGAAATGGATCCGTTATGACCCTGGCTGATACTGACCAGTCCGAAGTGGAAGATATTGTCCTCTTGAGACTACCCAAGCCGAAGTCAGAGAACACAGAGAGAGATCGTTGTCATTGTTACTACATACATTTGCATCTGTGTCTACTTTTTATATGTATGCGACATCAAAGGGGTCAGGGCTTTGTGATCCTTTGATAGCACGATAGCCGATTGGTTGTTTGAAAAGATAGTTGAGACGGGATTGGGCCAAATACTTCACCAATAAAGGTGCGGAGCCATAAGGCTTCCTTTGCAGCACGAGTTGCTACATATTTAGCTTTAGGGATCTCTCCGATGGGAAATGGCAGGGCGAATCTGCGTGGGTGACAAAAGCAACAGTTCGATATTACTTGCAGCCGCTGCGCAATCCAACAATCTTTCTTCTCAGTAATATCGTGCTATCAAAGGATCACAAAGCGCTTCGCTTTGTAGGTTAGACCCCTTCGATGTCGTATACATATAAAAAGTAGACACAGATGCAGCAACAATGACAACGATCTCTCTCTGTGTTCTCCGCCTTGGGCTTGGGTCGTCTCAAGAGGACGATATCTTCCAATCCAGACTCATCAGTATCAGGCAGGGTCATCATACGCGATCCATTGCAACAGATGGCTACAGGATAACGTCACCACATTCCCATTCAACCCGTATCCTGCCCCCTTCCACTACCCTTCCTTCTTCAAAACTTCTTCCTGCCTCGCTTACATACCCACCCACGATAGGGATGGCCATGGTACCGATGGTTCCGGCAGGGTTGGCATGGATGTCACCCTAAGGATGCCCTTGGTGCCAATCAGTGGCATGATATCGTTGACCTCTATCACAAACAGAGGGCCTAAAATGTGCACAGATTGAAGGGAAGGTCTCGAGGAAAGATATGCGTCGAGGAGGGCCCAATTGACGTTGACGCAGTTATCCAGGTTGGCCCGTGTAAGATCCAGAGTGAACTTGGTCAAAGCACTCATCAGACATCCAGCAAATATTCTCGAGATATCGATTGTGTCGTAGTGACCCGGCATTTTTAGTCGTAATCCAGAGAGGGTAACTTCCCTGAGGTATAAGTTGCGGGAAAAGCTTAACCGCTCGAGTTCTAGGCAGTCATCTTTATGCGGGATTAGTGATAAAGCCCAGACATATAGGAATAAACTAAAACACTGACATCCGGAGGCATCGAATCCCAACCTGGCGACCCACAGGTTACTCCCGGCCATCTCCAGATGTTCCTGAACCAAATCGCCGCCCCACTCCGAAATGGCGGTGAACTCAACAAGGTGGATAGGGTGTCGCGGCTGTGGCAATGGATTGACGATGGCATATTGGGCCAGGGAGGGCAACACAGCGGAGGAAACATCCCTATTCACTAGGGATAGTGCGAGTAGATCCCTGGGCCTGTCCTGAATGTGGGAGATTATTTTGAACCACAGCTCTAGGGGAAGGAGGATCATGATGGATGGTGGGTGGTGGCTTAGGGAGAAAGTGGAGAATTGGGGTCGAGAAAAAATGAGGGGATTTTATAGTGTGGATGCCACGATTATTGTGGCTTGTGGCAAACGAGCTCTGCCCACGCTCACTGTCGATTGGCTTGGTTTTCTCGCCCCTTAATTCTCAGACCGCGGTAGGTTCATGTCCTGTCAGCGAACGCTGCATGCGTCATGCAGTTAGTCAGTGCTACACAGCGCTATGTTACCATTCACCTTCGGTCGGCCTGGTTCTTGCCTCTTAGCTTCACTGCACCACAATGTATCACCACCTTTTAACCAAGTACACTCTGTTCGGAACAGAGCGGTTCGGTTCAGAGGAGTACACTGAAACTCTGTTAGACTGCTCTCCAACCTTTGCTTCAAACGGAATGCATTTATTTCAGCCAGGCCTCTAAGTGAACGCAAGGGAGAAGGGCAGGTAGAAGAAGGTGGCAGGATCAGGATCGAATGGCGCAGTGTTATTCCACAGTTGTCCTCTACTTTTTAGCTCAATCTACAGCTCCATCGACTCAATACGGTATATGCAGTGAAGTATAGCAGGCGTAGCTGATAAATCTCGACAAACAAACCATACTTGCCCCGATCACTTTAGTGCATCTTGCTAAATCTCTTGATAAAATCCATGGAGACTGATTTGCATGCTCTCGAAACTAGCTGGTGGCCTGTTGGAAAGGTCCCGCAGGCCACGGTTCCGCTATCCTCACGATGCTATATCAAAAACACCACCCAGGATGGACTCATGTCAGTCCAAGCGGCCCAACATATTTGTTCTCTCCCGATAAAGTGGAGGCCAATATTCACCGTCATTGACTTGTGCCAGCTTCAGCTGCAATTTCAAAAAGAGGATGGAGGGAGTCATCTTGGAAAGTTGATGGTATGGTATGACATGCTTAGGACGTATATCATAAAGGAAGCGCAAAGAGAAAAGCCTGCGTCTGGCAGTCTTTGGATTCCTGATGTCGTTCATCGGTTCTGTGTTCGACTGGAGCTAGGGAAGGCCCACCAGCCCAAAAAACTCAAAGCATTCGAAGCCGAGCTTAGAAGCCATTATTCTTCCAGACAACACTGGTGGTATGGTAAGATATCGATATTTTCAAGGCTAGGCTTGAGTAATAAATGCTTGTATACCCAGACCTTTTATCCTGGAAGCAGAGCAAAGAATTCTACTGGCTTCCCCAAGTCCTAAAATCCGTTGATCCTTTCAGTGACCGATCGAATTGCACCACCTGGCTTGACGGTTTCGAAGCAGACTGCATCTTATTTGGGTTCACCAATCGTTTGGAGGCTGTCGCGATCTCCTCCGTGGAACTTGAGCGTGTACCTGAGCTTGAACTTGGACCTGGGTATGAACACGAACACGAATATGAACAAGATGATAACGATCAAGGTGAGGGTGAAGGTGAAGGTGTGTGATCCTGATGTCAATTCGATAGCTTGTTAAGTACTTATCATTCAATTAATTTCATGAGCTCCAAAAAGGAAGCGAGGACGCCCACGCAAGGACAAGCATGTTGAATTATCTAATGATTTCCCCAAAGCATGGATTCTGAGGAGTGGAGAGAGGGTTGCATCTTGCCCTATGGATTTCTTTCAGACCCTCCCTGCATTAACGGGGGGTGATGTCCCCAGAAAAAAGGCCATGAGAAAGGTACCGACTATGTTATTTTTCAATGGCGTCATATTCACCATACACAGAGAATTCAAGCGAATACAAAACCAGAAGCAGAAGCAGGCGTCTCAGCAAAGTCACTACCTGCTTCTCCTGGCAAGGACTTCCAGGTTTGTTTGTAGTTTTATGTTTGTATTTGAATGATTTGTACAGGTAAGACGCCCTAAGCAGCCCTCATTGGCAAGGCGTATACCCTCCTCAGCTATACCATCTGTGAATCACCCTCAGCAGGTGGGTCTTATCTTCTTCATACCTAGTCAGAAGCAATGGCGATTTATCCAAGAATTCGTCCAGAAAAATCGAAATCGAAATCTATCCGAAAGCCTGCTTGTAGGTCTGGATCCAGAAATAGAGGTTGAGAAAAGGAAAAGGGTATAGTATTTTCCCCATCATGTGCCTCGTGTATGCTTATATGTATGTCTCCTAGGATACGAAGGGGAAGGGGCGCGCTACAGACACCACTCTGGTGGGTATCAGGCTTGCATTCGAGTCATTCGGAGTACAAGTCCAGATGGATGGTGACGGTAGCCATCCTTTTTCTTCTAGGTCGTGGATGATGGTCACGATAAGCTAGAACCAGAACCCATCCCACGTTGGGTGAAATTGCTCCTTCAGCCACTCAGCGGTAATGCAGATGACCTCGCAACCCACCTCCTTGATCTATCGGATGCAACGAAAGGATACGACAAGAAAGGCATATGGGTCGATTTGTCACACTTTGATGTAGACATGGTATGTCTTTCTGTCGAATATGGGGGTATTGCATCCATCCATTTTTCTGACTAGATCAAGAATCTGGTGATGGAGTGGAAAAAGCGACAAGACTTGGCAAATTTCACTATGTTTGAGGACAACGACGAGTTGGTTTTCATGAAGAGAACGTTCAAAGGCATACACGCCCTCATTGCCAAAGGTGCCATGCACAACTTTCATAAGTATGTTGAGGAAATGATGAAATGAAGACAAGGTTGCGATGCACAAATGAATAGAATGGCTGAATGAACGAATGCTGAACGAATGCTGAATGCTATTACAGCTAATAAAGCTACCCCATCTTCAGACAAAAACCAGGTGAATAGTACAGTGAGTGTATATTAAGATTCCTTGCGATCGCCAATCCTAAGCTTCCCAGAAACCAGCTCCATGATCATCATATTCCGAAAATCAGCAACATCAGCCTCTTCCAAAACTGAAGGTATAGCCATACCGTTGACCAGCCACTTGAGATATTGACAGGTATACACCCCGCAATCTGTGGACCCTTTTTGTTGCGGCACAGACATATCTGTTTCGCAATTCCACCCAGAGAGATTATAATTCACCTCAGTGGTGAGATAATCGCTGACAGCCTTTTTCGACACCTGTCAGCATTTAATCAGGAACTCTGTGGCTTGAAAATCTCACTTTAATAATGCCTGCCCGGGTCTTCGCATTTCCGCATGCAGTCATACTATCATAGAACTCCCAGCGTCGATCCGTGAAGTTCATCCTCAGCAGCAGCCAGTGATTTTGGTTTTGGTTTACGGGGATATAAAGGGACTTCAAGGTTTCCAACGTCTCGTTGATGGAGGACAAAGCAGCTGCATACCATCCACGTTTGACCTTTTGGCCATTCTTGGTAACCTGTCAGATCGATGGAAGGAAGGAAACGTTTGGGAAAAGGGCTTACCAACTCTGCAGAGAGCAACCTTGTTGCGCCACCATAATCCTTGTGGTCTAGGTTTGATACCTGAGGCCAGAAATATGTCGATATCAGTTTTACTTCTTTATCCTTATTCTGAGCCCGACAGAGATCGATGTATGAGCCTAGGATAGAGTCATCCAATTCGGCGCCTGGGTTAAGCTTTTGTAGAGCTTTGTGGTCAACGAGGGAGGTGGAGCGTGGGCATACCAAGGATGGGTCTGCAAGCAGACGTATCCAAGGCATCGTGGAACGCTCTTCCTTGGAGAAAAAGGCATAGATCGGGGTGTCGACAAATTTCAATGGTTTGTTTGCCTCTTTTACACCAAATAGTTAGTCTTCAACAAGCAGAGAAAACGCAATGTCTTACCAGCTGCAATAGTACTGCTTGGGCATGCTCGCAAAAACACATGGAATTGCCAGGCGTAAAGTCTTGTCTTTTTCTCTGGGAAGCCTAGGTGGTCTTTTGAAATTTCTAGCCACCTGGGCAGATAAAGCTGGACACTGGGGGTTTTTAAAGCCCTTTCCCACTCTGCGTGTCAATCAGGGACCCATTATCAACAAAATGACCAAAATGCTGGCACAAAATTAATTCAAAATTCTTTGGGGGATCGTTAGGGCATCCCAATACAATCAGTTTAAGCCATAAATTAAAAAAATCGGCGGTCCCATTCTTGAGATATATGTAAAACACTCCATTTATACCATTATGCAGCCCAGCTATTGTATTGCACTCTATAAATCACAATTTCATGTCCATTCAATAGGCACAGTGAACTAATGGTGGGCCCACAGAAAATTCCGATTTTTAGAGCATTTGGTATGTCGTGGTGGAAGATAGTAAGGTTTTAGGAGGAGGCATAAGTATAAGTAGCTATAGACTGCTCTAAAAATCAGGGTTTCATATTCAATCGATAGCCCCAGTGTCATAGAGGTGGGGAATACAAAAATCCCGATTTATGGACCATTTGGGGTACCGCAATCAGTGATATAAGGGGTATGGGGGGGTATATCTCCAACTTATCACAGAGCTCTTTAAAAATCAGGATTTTATGTTCAATCGATAGCACTAGTGTCACAGATACTGGGAATACAAAAATCCTGATTTATAGACCATTTGGGGTACCGCAATAAGCTATATAAGGGGTATGGGGGGGTATATCTCCAACTTATCACAGAGCTCTTTAAAAATCAGGATTTCATGTTCAATCGATAGCAGTAGTGTCATAGAGGCTCGGAATAACAAAATCCTGATGTATAGGCAGAATAAGGTACCGCAATAAGCTATATAAGGGGTATGGGGGGGTATATCTCCAACTTATTACAGAGGTCTTTAAAAACCTGGGTTTTATATTCAATCAATAGCCCCAGTGTCATAGAGGTGGGGAATACAAAAATCCTAAGTTATAGACCATTTGGGGTACCGCAATCAGTTATATAAGGGGTATGGGGGGGTATATCTCCAACTTATTACAGACATCTTTAAACATCATAATTTCATGTTCAATCAATAGCACTAGTGTCATAGATGCTCGGAATAACAATATATGGGTAGAATAAGGCACTCCAATAAGGTATATAAAGGGTATGAGGGAGTATATCTCCAACTTATCACAGACCTCTTTAAACATCACAATTTCATGTTCAATCAATAGCACCAGTGTTATAGATGCTCGGAATAACAATATATGGTCAGAATGAGGTACTGCAATAAGCTATATAAGGGGTATGGGGGAGTATATCTCCAACTTATCACAGACCTCTTTAAACATCACAATTTCATGTTCAATCAATAGCACCAGTGTTACAGATGCTCGGAATGACAATATATGGACAGAATGAGGCACTGCAATAAGCTATATAAGGGGTATAGGGGGGTATATCTCTAACTTATCACAGAGCTCTCTGAGCATCAGGATTTCATGTTCAATCAATAGCACCTGTGTTACAAACATTGGGAATAGTCCAATCATCATGTGTAGATAGACTGGGGTGCCGCAAGAAGTATACAGGAGGTAGGGGGGGGTATACCTTCAAGTTATCACAGAGCTCTCTGAGCATCAGGATTTCATGTTCAATCAATAGCATTAGTGTTATAAACATTGGGAATAGTCTAATCCTCGTGTATGGATTGACTAGGGTGCCGCAATAAGTATATAAGATATCATGGGGTGGTATACCTTTAACTTATCAGAGAGCTCTCTAAGCATCGGGATTTTATGTTAAATCAACAGCATTAGTGTTACAAAGGTCAGGAGTAGTCTAATCCTCATGTGTGGAATGATTGGGGTATAGTATGTAAGAAGTATCGGATGATATACCTTCAACTTATCACAGAGCTCTCCGAGTATCAGGATTTTATGTTCAATCAATAGCATGAGTATTACAAAGGTTAGGAATAGTTCAATCATCATGTGTGGATTAACTAGGGTGCCGCAATAAGTATACAACAGGTATGGGAGGGTATACCTTCAACTTATCAGAGAGCCCTCTAAGCATCAGGATTTTATGTTCAATCAATAGCATTGGTGCTACAAACATCAGGAGTAGTCCAATCCTCATGTGTGGAATAATTGGGGTACCGTAATTAGCATGCAAGAGGTATCAGAGGTTATACCTTCAACTTCTCACCGAGCTCTCTAACCATCAGCATGTTATGTTCAATCAATAGCATTAGTGTGATAACATCCCAGAATAACCACATCCCCATGGGCAGACTGATTGGGGTACCACAATGAGCAGTGTAACACATATAGGTAGAATAGACCTGTGAATATATAATCTTCAAATCGATACATTAGCTACTAGATTGCTCTGATCCTGGCTCATCTGTGTACTCTAATGAATCGGAATCGGAATCAGACTCTAAATCTGCCCGTTCCCTAGCAGCCTTGACTCTTGACTGAGATCTACCTACTATATGTCTTCCTGAACCTGAATCTTCTCTCTCCGCATCTTTCCTAGCAGCGTTCATTCTTGACCGAGTTATCCGCACACCACTCACCCCCTTTCTTCCCTCGTCTTTCTGGGCAGCCTTGGCCTTTGAGCGAGTAACCCTAACCTGTTGCTCTTTCCCGCTCTCTGAACCTGAAGGATTGTTGTCTGCTTTCTGTCTCACAGGAGGCTTTCGTTTTTGGTAGATTTTGGCAGACTTTCGGCTCCGAATAGGTGGTTTTATCGATCTCCCCAAGGTTTCATCTAGTCGTCTCTGAAGTATATTCTTTGAAGCATGAGGCCTTTTTAGGACCTGAGTTCGTGGACGCGCAGCCACCTCTTTCCCAATTTCTTCAATCCGATAGAACTTTGAATTCGAAATAAAGTTGATCTTGCCTGATTTCATCCCCCATATGACTTGTTTCCCCTTTTTATTCGATAGGCCACCTACAGGAAGGCATTGTAACTGGCCAAATATATTGTCCAATTCACGGCAGAGCTGATCACCTTCATCCATATCCCAATCCACAAGATATTGGTGGTAAGTGGAGATATATCCTCCAGGCTGGGTGTATGGTTTCCAGACTGAATTCTCTGGGATCTGGATAGTTTGTTCAGGGAAGAAGGTTGCCCGACGTGCTGAAAATGATAGATCATGGGAGTGACTCAAAGGAAGCTTTCCTTTAAGGCCACAGCTCGAAGGAAGGAATCGGCAATGGTCAATGCCTATGATATGCTGAATCGCAGGTACCGTCCAAGTCTCCATTGCTTCCTGAACTGTGGTTGGCTTGGGTAAAACACCTGCTGATGCAAACTGCTCTGCCAGACTTAGCCACAGCTGATGCGTGAACTCAACAAACAACAGCTTTGTGTAAAGCAGTTCAGGAGCTTCCCAGTCATCATCCAACCTCCATTCCCTAAGGAAAATCTCTGGCTCGGTTTCCAACAGTTTCTGAATTCTTGACCAAGATGGATCAGGACCCCAAGGGCACGCATCTTGCTGATACATTTGAATAAGGTGATATGGCTGGTTGGCTTGAGTTGCCTGTGGCTTCTTCAAGGACTGTCCATACGCTTGGATAACCTCAGCTGGATCCTCCTCCGGTAGTTCTCTTAGAGATAGCACTCCTTTCTTCAACTTGAGGTCGTGAAGAAAGAACATTCCGAACCTCCACATTATCGAACTGAAACGAAGGTCTCGCAACACATCATTCAAGAATGTGTGCTTTATCCTTGGCGTGACCATGGTGTGCTTAATCAGGTGGATGATAAGCGTAGCCATCATCCCATAGTTGCTTGGTCGATTTCGTGAAAGGTGTAGTTGGACGTTTTGAAACTCTGCTAGCCTTCTTGCCAACAACTTGAAAAAGAGGCTCGACTTGATCCAAATGATAGGGTCAGACGACATATAGTCTTGTGCCTGGCAATCATTAGACATTTCTAGTTTGCAGTTATTTCGCTGCTTACCTTTTCAGATGCTACATCAAGAAGCTTTATAATGGCTAACCCACTCCCTCTAACTTCTTCTCTAACGCCGAATGACTGGATTTGAGAAGATTGAAACAGCTTTTTCCAGTGATCACAGCTAGTCATGAATCGGTCATTTGTCTTGACTGCATCACAGTCATCACATAGGTAGTTCGTTTGGCCAGGAAGTCGCACCACCTCAAAGCAAAGGTTGTAGCTGGATCGGAAGCAAAGGTGTACAAGCCGACTTTTCTTCAACTTGGTTTCAGCCTGTCTCCCTCCATAAGCTCCAAACATGGCAGTATAATGGGTCATTCCTTTTTTCATCCCCATAAGGTCGTACGAGTCGTCAATCCTATCTAACCTCCACAGCCCTACCAATGGCTCCTGATCCTCCCTAGAAGGAGGATGGTATGAAATCCCAAGATCAAGCAAGAGTTCTCCATGCGATCGGTCCTTCATATAATCCCAGTCCATGTTAGGAATCATCGAACAGAGTGCCTGATATATATTCTCGGTTGGGTGGTGCTGCTTAGAGAGCAGTTTGATACCTCGAGCATCTACAACAAAGAAAAAGGACCCGAATCGGCCTAGGAGATCGGGCTGGTTATTTATGATGTCGCAGAGAGTGGTTCGCATGGAAGAAAATGCTTCAGGTGTGAGGGGAATGGTCTTGGTCGTACGTCTTGTCCCTATTTTCCATTGGAGATTACTGACGCTTGTAGGAAGATACTCCATAATTCCGGTGTAGTTGGCTAAAACCACTGGCAGAGCAGGCATGATCACTTGTGAGAACCACAACTCCTGTACCTCCCTTGGCATCAGAGTAGTCATTCTATGCGTTCCTGGGTCTTTCCTAATCATACGAGGGAAGAAGACGTAGGTGTTAAATTGGCCTGATCCTTGACCCATCTGCCCGAAATGGGTATGTGGCAAGGCACTAAGTGGATACCTTTTAGACCTCTGCCTAGGATTTCGAGTGGTAGGTGGTTGTAGAACCTGGACATAGACATGATTGTTGATAGAGAATGGAGGTTTGTCGTCTAACAGTGGAAGAAGGTGAATATTGATTGGACCAATGAACTGTGGTTTATGCGTGACCCATATGACGCTGTCGATATCCACCGACACTGACACTTCTTCATCGTCCAGGTTTACTCTATCCTTCTCCAAGTCGAAGTAGATGAATTTGTTGTTGCGTGCTTTACCTTTTACAAACACACCCTGGCTCTCTGATGTCCCTTCCACCCCTCCCGCCTCATCCAACATATCCTGAGCACCCATCACAGTCACATCTGGGTTGTCCATAGCTGGTAGGGAATTCAGCACCTCAGAAGAATGAGAAGATAACGAGGATGGGTATGCAACTGGAGATGATGGTAAACATCCACTTGCTTGATCACTTGAATCCCAGTGTGGAAGAAGGTGGTCATTGAGGAGAACCGGTTCCTGGTTATTGAACATAGAGAAAAAATCGGCCTGCAACCTATAGCCTCTATCCCTCCAGATACTCCAGTGCTTGCCCAATACAAGCATTCCATTGGTGTCAAAGGTCCACGTGTTTGGAATGATATCAGCTTGATCCTCGGAGCAAACCAACATAGCTGATTCGTAGTCATCAAAAGGCTGCTCATCAACGCTTGTTGCTAATGCTTCTTCACCCCCATTCCCATTTAGCTCAACCTCTGGAAGTTGGATTTCAGGTAGAGACCTTCTGGAAGGCTGAGGTGGTAGGTTGATTACAATGGAATCATCATCGTTGTCATCATTGTCATTGTCATTGTCATTGTTGTCGTCATTGCTGGCATTGCCATCCTTGTCGTGACTATCCAGAAGATGGCCTAGTTGATTAATATAGGTAGCCTCTTTAGATTGATTATCACAGGTAATCGGAATGAGATAATACTCACACTTCATACGAGCAGTTGCAAGCGCAAGTGCTATTACCTCGAAACGCTTGAATTTTAAAAGCCCAGCCTTCATATCATTCACAACCTCAGAATTGGGTTCCATGGAATACCGAAGCAGGGTCTGAGTCTTGTTCCAGAAGTCATATGATTTTTGTACAGTTTGAAGCGCAGTGAGAAATATTCTCTCTCGCATCGCATGAACACATTGCAATTTGGGTGCAAGTGGGTGTTGGTTAATGTCTGTGGAATACATCCAACCATTATCAAAGATTTCTTGGCAAAGCGATGCCATCCAGGAACCAGTGTCGGCCTCACTCTGTTGAAATATGTATATGAATATGCTTCTTCTGTATAGAAACGAGATTTTCACCGTATTCCAATTCGGTTCAATTACTTGGGGACCTCGCTCATCCAACTCACTACCCAGGATCCACCCAAACACATTAGCAATAGCCCTCCAATAGTAGTTGCCATTCCACTCCGTCCAATCTGAGTACATATTGGTTTCGAGTGGAGCTCCATGGCTAAAAACAAGAACCTTCTCCTGCTGGTAATCAAATAAAGCTAGCCTTTGGGTTGCAGAAGATTGCCATGATAGTGGAGGGAAAAATAACACAGGCTTTTTCGGGATAGCAACGTGAGGTGGAAGAAGGAGAGTTTTATGGATTTCGGTAGACAGGATGTCTTCTTCTTCTCTTATTACCCTGCTCACCGTTTCCGAGTCTAGATAGTAGGAATATCTCTGAGATGGCATCTGGGGTTGAATGGACATATACCATGATTTCAAAAGGTAAATTTCTATGACCGCGTGATCCAGGTGGTTTCCAGGCTTAGCAGATCCCAATGATTGACAAGCTGAAGCCCATATCCTTGGATCTGCTAGCTTCGTGTCTAATATCCTTAATGAGTCTAATCACCACCAATAATATAAGAACATACCTATAAAAAGCTCTTGCTCAGATCGTGGTAGATTCAATCGAATGGCATTTTTTGCTAGTAAATGAGAATGAGCGCTGTCACTTTCACTGGATCCAATGAAATCTGATCCGTTATTGCTAGCTGGCGACAATGATCGGCTTGTTGAGCTTCTAAAAGTTTAGTATTTAACCTAACATTTCGAATGATAGATTTATTCACCGGTGTCTGGTTTCAAATCGCGAGTTGTTCCTTCTAATATCCACCGAAGGCTCTGAAGGAGAGCTATAATCACTAAACCTAACCAGTATTAATACGCAAGTATCTTATGATTTCTCTTAAAATACATACCATGCTTTCGCCACCTGGAAAATAAATAAATGTAAGTTATTATTGTCATAGGTTAATTGAGACATACAGCGTCATTATCCTTTCTACTTATTGCGTTTTGGACCCTTGAAGGACCTGGCTGGGGACCTAAGGGAGCCAATGGAGGTATCGATATATATTGCTGATCCGAATTCTGGATGTTAAGATGATTTAGGCTAATTAACGTTGTCTGTAATAATGTGAGCACTTTAACCTTGAAAACAGATATACACTTACTGAGTATACTGGCTTTTTGTTGATTAATATATGTTTTTTGGAAGGCATATGTTTTTCTCCTAGCATCGGTATTGGCATTGGCATCTTCTCTGCACAAGGCATATTCAGGATATTACGTATATCACTATCATCTGAACCACTAGAAGTCGAATCCCCTTCCTGGTTTATTATGGTTTTATTAGCCTCGTAATGATTTAATTGTGTGAATCGAATTAGATACATAACTACTAGGGATAGGCTTACCTTGGCTAGTGAGGACATAGCTATGATCCTATCTATATCACTGTCATAATCTGCACCTTCATTTGCCTGGTTTGCCATATTGGAGGTTAAGATCGAGAGCTATGTTTGTGCAATAGTCGAGACAAAGTGTATCTACATTCACGTGACATATATATAGCTGTGGGAATATAATACGAATAATCAACATTGGTCCGTAGATTTATTATTATGGCACCTACAACCGAGGAAAAACAATGGAAATCTGCAAAAGTCGTAGAATACCTCGAGGTTCCTAATCCAAATGATGGTGAGATATCACCTATGCCTTGTTCTATTTGTTCCGAATCAAAACTTTATAGGCTCTCCTTGCAAATTCGTTAAGAATGACTTGTAAGTGTTTATCGATAATGCTTGAATAGTAGTCATTTGATTATTTCCCTCAAACACAGCTGCCTCATCCGTCACCTTGGCCTCCATGCAAAGGAAGAAAATAATATTATAATGGACGACTACTGGAAAGGTTTGATCCTACAAATAAGAAAAACTACTAAGGTGATACACCTGCTCAAGCTACCCTACCCAATGTTGACAATGTGCTTTAGAACAAGTATCTTGCTAAGGTTTCATGGATGTATACAGCCAAGCAGTTGTTGGAGAGAAGTGATGTTAAGGCTGATACTAAAAGGTTGCATCTCAAAACCTACTCCTTCTCCTGTCACTCTATGTTCTTCTTACTCTTGACAGGTATATAAACACATTTGGAAAGCAAGAGCTGTGTGGCTCTGATTCTACAGATATCATTGATGCGCAAGCCTTGGAAGGTGAGGGTTATTATATCGAGAAGCAGATATAAAAGAATGAACTGAACTGAACTGAAAATTAAACTGTAGATACAATCGACATTGTTATTATTAAAAATCAGATTGAAGATCAACCTCCAGTAACCGCGTATTACATGCGGTAAGCTTGACGATAATACCAACCCATCTATTATACTAAAATTTCTATTAGATACTTCTGGGATGGGCATAGGCAGGCATTGAAGGTGCATTCATTGAACTAAACATATACCCTGTAGTAATCTATTGGGTGGTAGGGCGAGCCAGAAATATGTGGCGCAACTCACTGTTATTCACTTTGGTCCCCCGATACAGAGGAACAACGCTACTGCTGGTCCTGCAAAAGATGGTCCCATCTTACTTGCCTAGGAACCCCTGCCAACATTACCCAGCAGCAGTATCTTAACAATCTCTATGCTATAGAGAAGTTTGCCGACACCCCAAAAATTATACTTCAAGTTGCTTTCCAACCCACAGCTAGGGGAGGTCTCACTTATTTTACAGCCGGAAATATTAGGATCGTGAACAAGGCTAGAAAGTTGCTTTCTTCACAGGAACGCAGTGTCGTCCAAGCCTCTGGATGGATAGCTGCTCACCTCATTGAGGAGTCTCGGTTAAATATGATAGACACTGACTGGGAAAACTGGCTTGAGGCAGAATTCGGCATAGATAACACAGACTCTTATGAGCCATTAGTCGTTACAGACCAAACATACTATACTTGCCCTCGGTGTAGCTCAGATTTGCTTATTTGATACCTTACCATTCTTCTAGCTTATCTAATACCTACTATCCTTCACCGTGTTACTGCTAAAAACTCAGCTATTATGTTCCCCTCCACTATAAAACAAAGTGCAACAGATCTAATGGATGGAATACTGAAAGCAAAGAGAATCGTCGTGCTCTGTGGTAAATCGACCCATCATCATGTTTCATTCAAATACTTACCTACTCTCTAGGAGCAGGAATATCCGTGGCTGCAGGTATTCCATGTTTTAGAGGACCAGACGGCTTATATACTGGCAACGCACTATCTGGATTTACCGGAGTCAACCTGACTGATCTGCTTACTAGCTCATCCCTCGTAGTGAGAAATATATGTTCAAGTGAGGATTAGTTGACCAAGTTAATGTTCTAGACCCAAAAGCAACAATCACTGCATTGTCAGCTCATTGCCACCCTTGCTGAGAAAGCGGCGATCGCACAACCCACTGCCTTCCACCATTTCCTTCGTGCTCTAGACCTCCAAGGAGTGTTACTCCGTGTTTACACTCAAAATATCGATGGTTTGGAGCTCAAGGCTGGGTTACATATGTCCTCAGAAATTCACCCCAGTGATGGACCAGCCCGATGCATTCCATTGCATGGATCCCTAGAGGAACTACGATGCCCTGGCTGCTCCTCCATTTTTATCCTCGAACCATACTACCCCTCTTTGAAAGAGGGCCAACTACCAGAATGCACTGAATGTCAAATCAATATGGAAAAGAGGGTAGAGCAGGGCAAACGCAGAACGACTGTGCCTCGACTCCGACCCAATATCATTCTTTACGGAGAACCACATCCTCGAGGAGAAGAAATAGCAAACGTGCAGCAAAATGATCTTGGGTTAACTACCACCCCCAGTCGCCAACTAGATCTTCTCCTTGTGGTTGGCACTAGCTTGAAAGTGAAGGGTACTACTGACTTTATCAAGCAGTCCGCTAGAATCTTAGCAAAAAATTCCCCCAAATCCAGTTTACAAGCATCGCCTCAAGTTATATATCTCAATAATACCTTTACAAACACAGCTACGTGGGCTGGTATATTCGACGCTTGGATAGACATGGACTGTGAAGAGTTTGCACGGTTGGCATTGAAAAGGATGGAGGAGATGATTGCGTCAGGTGAAATGCTCGAAAGCAACCACACTCAGGTTCAGGTTCTCTATGGAGACAGAAAGCTTAACTACAGACCATCATGGAGGTTATGGTCTTGATAAAATTACTGAATTAGCATCTATTACGCTGCATGCATGTCGCATCAAACTTTCCACAAATATTAATCAACTTGTATTGCTGCATTCCAAGCTAGTTACTATATAAGTCTACTACATACGATTTGTGCTAAACCTGTGTAGACATGTTGAGCTGTGTGCAGGTGTAAATTAGCAAGTTCACATGCGCCACTCCCATCCCATTTTGGTATGCAAATGTGATGTCACGCATAACATATCAAGTTGCTTTGATACTGTATTGATTAACTCCCAGCTATCTTGTCTGTGTATGCGTGAATATCAACTAGCTGTTATGTACTTATGAAGTGATGTGCTATGAAGTGATGTGTGAGGAGCCTAAGTAGTGATCAAGAGCTGTGACTCACACACGAAACTACTTCCAGCACCACAATGGCTATACGCATGCGATTGAATGAATGCTTATTTTTTCACCACATCTAGATAAATTTTATGCTGATTATCTTGTTTTCATGCAGTTATCCACCCACCCCCAAATGTAACTACCCTTGGAACCAAATGATGTGTTCTTCTCGATGCTTGGATGCGGATAATAATCGGTGGTCGAACGATCGCTCTCCTGTTCCACCAAGCGACACCATCTGGCTCTTTGAGGAAATCAGCCACCCTTTCACACAACCTGACTTGACCCTCAAATTGAACCAGCAAAAGCAGATCATTTTACATGCTTTTTGCAAAAGCAGAAACAAACATCGACACTACACTCTCCCTCTATCGACCACACTTCAGATCGCTCTTCTTGACCTTGAATACTGGGCGAATGTTGCTAACCCTCATCCCAGTGCAAATCGTATCACACGTTACCTGGAAAGGCTCAGGTCTGATCTCTGGGTTGAGTTATCACAAAACCATGGCAGCTTTGGCTCTAGCTTCCAACCTAAAACGACAATACCGTGGGCAGTTAGAATGAATCACTTTTTTGGCCACTCTTTCTTCGGCAGACGGGAGTACCTTCAGAAATGCAAGGCAAATGGGTGGACTCCATACACCCATGAAGACCCAACCTTATACCGTAAGAGGCAGCTTCTGCATACACAAGCTTCCCTTATCTCATCATGCTTTCCAATTCAAACTACATAGAATGGCATACTTTATTCGAAACCCATACAAACTGGCTAAGCAGGGGGTTCCAGCTATGTCTCCAGCAGCTAGAATCACACACGAAACCTCCCCGGTTTGACAGAGGGCACTCTGTGACCTGTGCGCTTGCTTTGTTCCTTGGAGTTAACGGTGAGAGTAAATGAAATCAACATCTTGGCTTAGGGATGCTCTAATGCTATATGCTTCTCTTTGCTACTGGCATCAATGAAAATACAGCCCAACAGTGGGCTAACGATGTTCAGGAGAAGAATATCAACCCAGATTCCCATGGATACGGTGTAAATACATCATCACCTACCCATGAGGCTGATCTTGGGTAGGTCTGTAAGACACACATGGTTCACATTCACTCATTGTGATCATTTAGTATTTCACAGCTAGCAATGAATCTTTCAGCTGATAATGATCAGCCAGTGGGATCCCATGGTGCATTTCATTCAGATGAATTTACCAAGCTGATACTGATCCAAGATCCAAGCTGAGATAGAGGGGGGGCAGCCTCAATTCTCCGATAACAGTGTTACCATTCCTCCACGATTCGAAAGGAAGATGAAGACGAAGATGAAGACGAAGATGATAATGAAAGTTTCTTGATGTTTTTTGTTTTTTTACATGCGAACAGCAGCTGCAAGTTACCATGGGACTTACAGATCATTGTAGCCACCTTTCCTCAGCGGTATACCTCACACCTCCACAATCTGTATCCTTCACTTCAATAAATTATAATGAGGATGATGGTTTTCACCGTAATATTTATAACTCCTTCAACCAGATGAAGGAGTAGTGGAATGAATCAAATGGCAAAGAAAACGTCAGGGCTTCTTTGTCACCCTCAAACTTGAGAATACGGCATTCATTTATAGCACATGATCTAATCCAAGTCCTGGATAGAATCATATCGTCTTTGTAGCTTTCAAACTCTTTAATCGAATAAATACCCACGTGACCCCCACACATACGTTCATTATCATGGCCACCCAACCGATAGCCAACAAAGAAGGAGAGCTATTTGATGATGAGGCTTTATGGCCAGCCAAGACATCCACCCTCTTGAATAAACCGTCCAATTTCTGGCGCTTCTCAGAATTATCAACCCAAACAACATTCAAGCTCTTTTTCTACCACAACAACTCACTGCGATCTCGCGAAATACACATCCATTACCGCTCTATCCTTGCTTTCCTTGACCTGAGTCATCGCCACAGCTGCCTTGAAGCAGAGAACCAGGTACGACATGCAGGACGAATCAAACAGTACCTCCAGAACCTCTGTTTGGCCGTGCAGCATGAGTTGTGGTTTGAGGATCGTAAACTGCTCACTCAAGCATCATTGCGATTGAAGACGGTGAAGCAATGGGCCGTCAGAGTCTACCATTCATTTGGACACTCTCAAACAGGTCGCCAACTCTATGCCGATCGTTGCAAAAACGAGAACCGTCTGCCTTATGAAGATGACGATCCGACTCAATATGGTGAGTAATCTTATCAATATTGGGTGCAACAGCTGATATTAAATCGCTCACTGAAGATTGGAAGAGTCACATATCCAGGGTCGTGTCATTTGGGAACGAGATGCTTGCGACCGACACTTGGTCAGACTCTCCAGCGACGGCTGGCACTTCAAGCGATGCCGCTCAAGAGAAATCTGACTCGCTGCAATATCTTATTGCGATCGGATTCATCAACCATCCCAATGAACTGGGCCAAGGAGTGAGCGCCGCTAGTCTTCCCCAAAAACGATCTTTGTCCGATGATGAAGAACCCACGAGTCGAAAAAAACATCAACCAGCTACGATATCTGGTATGTGAAGTTATTCGCATCGCATCATCCTTATGAAGAAGAAGATAACGCATAACATCAGCACCCCTCACCCAGAATAAGCACGACTACTTTACTTCGTTGAGGGGAGTGAACTTTCCCCAGGACGCATCCTCGATTCAATGGGCCAATGGGTCGCAAACCGTACTTCCATGGGTTCACGTTCCGGGCCATCAAAATGCAGTCCGTCCATCATTTTGTGCTCGTTCTTGATCAGCTAACTGAAGCTTTGTTAAGGACGCTAAATTAGTTGAGGTGCTTGCCAAATCACCTGATGGTTCATCTGCAACCCATTCGATAAACAACTGGGACTTGGATGAAACTAACTATGTCGTTATCCCACCAAGAGAACCTTCCCAACCACTTCATGCCATCGATGAAGCCGTGCGACTCCATCTCGCTAATCAGCGATGCATTATATTACAGGGTCAACATCTTGAAGGTCCGGAGACGTTTTGTAAGGAGGAGATCGAGGCAGCAAGGGGTCCATTAAGCCAGCCAGTTCAGTGGCATGGTACGTAAAATCCATCTCTACGATTACTGTGGTTTAATACTGTATAGACGCAAGATTGCGTGCAGTCGGTAGGTCCAAGAAGGAGTCAGATGGCATCATCCACAGCCACTCTTCCCTGGGGGAGTTTATCGAGGCATCTGAGGATGTAGACATCTGTGGAAATATCCTGGATGCCCCTTCACTGAGAAATGCCGCCCCCTCTATTATATGGTAAGAGTGCTGAGAGCTTGTACATTGGCTTATTTCAACAAGTAACCTTAACAGTCGAATAAGTGACGAAGCACTCGCATTCCAGCTCACAAAACATGAATCATTCGCGAAGTTTTGGAAGCACCCTCCAAAGGACAAGTCGAAGCATCACAAGATGCCGAATACTCGACAAGAACTAGTCCTTCCAGGGCCACAGGTTATTCGGATGTGCACCTGGCAAATGATGCAGTGGAACCTGCTGACGCATGCTGGCTTCGTAACATTCCCCCACAAGGATGCTAACGGCTTGTGTACCTGGATCTATGCGCACGCCGGGATAAAAATTTGGGCCATTATTCGACCTAGATACACAAAAAGTCACAACTCCCGGAACAAGTTGCGCAGCCTGCACAAGGATATTTGCTTCAGTCAACTACACCAACTGAATCAACATGCTCAGATTTTCACGACGTTTCTTTCTGCAGGGGAGATTCTGTAAGTTTTTATATTATTAACGCTCTAAAAATTGATTACTCATGCTCATATATTGATTCTATGTGTCAGAATTATGCCTCCTGGCATTTGGCATGCCGTATACACCCCCACGCCAAGCTATTGTTCGGGAGGTCACTTTTATACCTATGAGACGCTTCACCTCACTGAACAATCGCGGGACTTCGACCATATGCATGGTCATTTTTCAACAAATGCAAATCACCACGTCTCAAGGTTGCTTTCTCGCATGGTTTTAGCGCTTCCACATGTCGCCAAAAGTCGAAGTGAGCACGTGAATGAATGATATCCCCTCATTTTTGTTTAAAAGCTAGCTTTCCAGAAATATATCGACGGCCATTCTTGGCGCTGGCCAGAATGATTCTCAAATCGAATGAGTACCTTTTGCCGGGTGAGCAGAAAAGGCCAGACCTTCCGATGACCGAGTGGGATGTCCTTTTTCAGGAGGAAGAAGGAGAAATCAACGAGGCCCAGAAACAGATCAAGGCGATACTAGAAAGGGCAGGAATCAGCCTGACAGCTATGGAGTCAGAAGTACTCGTCAGTGGAGAGCATTGGATGGCGCTCAGTGAAGAAAAATGTTTATCCACCGAACTTTTTCTTCCACCGCCATAGGGACAGTTTCTATTCATTATCTATTGATGTGCTGCTATCATATGCCTGTACTTTGTTACAGTTTTACAATCGATACAATTGAGTTGGACTTTGATGCTCATGTCTCACGTGAAAAAAAAAAAAAAACATACATGAATACATACATTACCTTGCCTGCGATGAAACCAATTACAACCTCATGTAACCTAGTAGATATGCCGAACACAATCTGCTTTATTTACATATACAGAAAGGTGGCAGCTTCTGGACTCCCTATCCCTTAGGGAGATAGAGCCCCACGTTGTACTTGCGGTTAGTGTTTGGCCCAGCAGATGCGCTACACCCTTGAAGCTATTATCTCCCTCGGTTCACCCGTGTGGTTGAATGGTTGGGTCGCATTGGTTGGCTGGGTGGGTTGCGCGCAGCTAACTCAGCCTCTGTCTCTCGTAATAGAGCTGCCTTCATTTTCTTCTTTTTATTCCGCTTCCACTTGTTTTGTTTGTAGTTTTTCCCTCGTTCAACCTGTGCTGTTGAAGTGGGAGAGAAATAAGAATAAGAATAAGTTAATAAATCAATACGCAATAAATAAATTCACGTTGAGTAGCCTGCCTACTTGGAGGTTCCGAGGTTCGTACCATGGCCACACGTGTAGATGATTGTCTGCTATACAGTAGTCAAAGGATGCTAAGTTATCGAGCGGCTGAATGAACTAACTTGTTTGGCTGCACGATGCATGTTGGCAACGGAGCCCTAAGCCTCTGTTCGATTTCGCCTGCGAATGAAGAAGAAATCTCCTCTGTGGCTGATCATCATCATCAGTCTAGATATTTGATATCTGGTGTGGCATGAGACCCATAGATCCCATTCACGTACCAGCTTTTGAGGTAGAATGTGCCAATGCGACATCCAATGGTGATTTATCCACATGTGTTGGGTCGATACTTATATCGAACTCAGGGATCTTGACTGTGGCTGATCGTTTAGTCAGGATATCTGATGTAGCATGAGAGCGATGGATCCCATTCACACACCAGCTTGTTGTGCCAAACAGGTGTCGCCTTTGTCGAGAAGGTCGGCTGCAGAGAGTAAAACGTTTGAAGGGCCCACAGAGATATGTTCCCTTGCTTTGTTCAGTGCGCTTGCAAGGCTGTCTATAATATGATGACCCGAATTCATCCAGGTATTTTGTTTTTTATATTTGTTGAAAATATCTGTCCATCCTATTATAGAACGTAGTATAAACCATCAGGACTTTGGGAGCGATTCATCACGTACGATATTCCAATGGGTCGCCATGCATATAACTCTCCCAGCCCTGTTCTCTGCATGTGGTGAGATAAGCGTCACGGTCAGGCTTCGAGTGGCCAAAGGAGTGCATCGTTCGAACGGCCCAAGGCCGGGTACTCCAAGGTTGTTCATTAAAGCTGGAAGGGGGTTCCATTGCGAAGAATTCTTCAAGGAGGTCATCCCTTAGCAGCTCTAAATAGCGCGACATTGATTTATCTCCAGAAACCAGGCTAGCCCAATATTGAAGATCAAGAAATGCAACCTGTTGGCACAGCATGAATGGCAAGGAAAAGTGGCGAGACTGATTCGTGATGATATTAAAGGCAATGAATTCCAATGGAAAATACTTCCAGCGTATCTTTGTATCGGAACCCATCGGTTTGAACAGGTAGTTCTTTGAATTCTCCAATTCAAATAGACACAGCCAGCTGCTTGGTTGAACCTCTGAGATGCCATCCTGCCATCTATGGGTATCGTTGAGAATAAAATCGAGATTTGCCATTGGATTCGGATTCGGTAGTGCTTTTGGAACTTGTGAATGTTTGTTAATCCTATATTTGGTAGGTGTTCAAATCGAGCCCAGCATAACTTATGCTTGGCTGCGCACTTCAAAAGAGGCAGTTTGGACAATCATGAGTGTAATTATAAAAGAAGGATGAACCATAAAATCAAGTGAGATGTTGAGGTCATCTCCATTGGAACTAAAATCGATGAAATTTTATCACCGAAGGTCTCTTTTTCTCGTTTGAATAGTAGCGACTTTCTCATTGTATTACAGCATTCGTAACTGAAATTTACTGATAAACAGATCAACTGGCACTGATTCATGGTGATCATGCAATGATTAGATGTACTTTGGGCATGGTGAAGTCAATTTAATGTAGACTAGTCAGCTGCCGCCTTAGCTAAATGTAAGTTTTCCAATTTGCTAATGATCCGCACCTACAAACCTACTCTGTGGTATTGTTTTTCAGTAACTAGAAATTTTCATCACTGAAAAGATGTGAGGGGGTGATTGAGTGATTTAGTTACTGTTTTTCGTTGATTTCCCTTCCCTTCCTTCCAACAGTCTCATTTTGGCAAAGGTTTGCTAATGTCTTCAACCTTATCGATAGCCTGTATTATGGAACGCAATACTTGCCTGCTAAGAAAACTTTAAATGCCGTCAATCTACGACATGCCGAGGTAAAGGGCCTCGGGTACACCTAGTATAGCAACATAAGATTAAAGTACGGCTGAAAGACATCTTTGTGCTTCTTCAGACGACTCAGAATCACTTATTTCTCACTTTGTAATGGAGCGTGACTGCCATCCTTGATGATGTTGGAGAAGCGGTGAATGGTTTGCACCTTGGTGAGTGGTCATCTGGATACCAACACAAAAGGTCATAATGAAAATTCAATTCATAGGGAATATCCGACGTGCGTGAGCAGATGAAATGTAGGAAAAGAGAGTGCGGGAGTGAGAATGGGTACGAGGGCCACCCTGAGAAGAAGGTAAAGAGGAAGTTGGCTAAGGGAGAACAAGGTGGAATCTACAGACGGGAGGGATGGCAAGGGTCACCATCCATGCTTCTCTACTGCATCCGAGAGATTGCGTGCCGAATCTTGATAACCATATTATTCAACACAGGGGCCTGATATTCAGATTTTTTAATGAAAGCCTTACCGTTCGATCCCAACCTCAGCATTTCCATCCTCTCGCCGTAACCGTTTGAAATCGTTTTGATCTCTCTGACCCCTAACCATCAATCCCATGGCTCTCCGTCGACTGTGGTCCAATGGGGTCATTATCAGTCCCCGGCTGGGTTGGCGCAGTGACGATCCCACAGTGGATTGTTTGCTGGATCTCTTCGGCTATCTTGCCATCGCCATCCGTTGTCGACTGGGTGTTTACCGATGGCTCTGCTATGGTTGTCATCTTCGTGTTCTTTGAATTGACATAGACGGTTGGTAGTGTTTCTTCAGTTTCCTCATCCGACAAAAATTTGGCCTTCCATTGCTTTCTTCTTCTCGGGCTGACAGCTTTGGGGATGTTCATCTCATTCGCCTAACACGTCCCCTCTGTCAACCTGAAAAAAAGGAAAAGAGCAAGCTCACCTGGTGATGTTGGGCAGCGTGACTTTGATTCCCCGCAGATCCTGGTCCCATGGGGTTTCCCTCACCCTCCATCTGGTCTGAGGTCGTAACCCTCTGAGATTGAGATCTAGTGGCCAAGTGAGGCGACGCGGACACAGTCATGAAGAAGACTGCTGGAGATGGTCGTAGTAGAGGACCGTTCAGGTTCACCCTGTCAAACTGTGGCATTTTAAGCGACCCTAGCCACGTGAATAATCGATTTTAGTTGAGAGTGAGTCAAAGCGTCGAGGTCGACTTAGTATATAGAGCAGCCGAAAGTCTCCCAAAACCACCATCATCCATCATGATTTCCCTTCCCATAGATCTGTGGCTCAAAATTATCCCCTACATTCAGAACTCGTCCCAAGATCTGCTCGCACTGGCACTAGTAAACAGGAACTTTGCCTCCGTTGTGTTTCCATTCCTGGCCCGATACATGCTTGTCGATCCAATGCCAAAGCCGCAACACCCGATTCGTTTCCTTGAATTCACCTCCATCAGGAATTGGCACGGCGGTTGGGTTCAGCAAAATTTGAAGAGGGCTGGGAGCAACCTGAGGGTCACCAGGTTGGGATTCAATACGTCCGGTTGTCAGTGTTTCAGGTTATTCCTATGTGTCTGGGTTTTATCGCTAACCCCGCATGAAGATGACTGCGTCGAACTCACGCACCTAAACTTTTTCCACAACGTGTGGCTCAGGGAAGTTACCCTCTCTGGATTACGACTAAGACGGCCGGGTAACGTCAACCTAATCGATATCTCGAGGATATTTGCTGGATGTTCTATGGAAGATTTGACCAAGTTCACTCTCGATCTTACACGGGCCAACTGGGATAACTGCATCAAAGTCAATTGGGCCCTCCTCGACGCATATCTTTCCTCGAGACCTTCCCTTCAATCTGTGCACATTTTAGGCCCTCTGTCTGTGATGGAGGTCAGCGATATCATGCCACTGGTCACCGCGAAGGGCATCCTTGATGTCACGTTCAGGCCAACTTTGCCGGAACCATCGGTACCATTGGTACCATGGCCATCTATATCTGGGCAGATACGTAGGAGGAAGTTTCGAAGAAGGAAGGGGAGTGGAACGGGGCAGGATACAGGTTGAATAGGAATGGGGCAATGTTATCCTGTAACAATCTGTTGAAATGGATCCGTTATGACCCTGGCTGATACTGACCAGTCCGAAGTGGAAGATATTGTCCTCTTGAGACTACCCAAGCCGAAGTCAGAGAACACAGAGAGAGATCGTTGTCATTGTTACTACATACATTTGCATCTGTGTCTACTTTTTATATGTATGCGACATCAAAGGGGTCAGGGCTTTGTGATCCTTTGATAGCACGATAGCCGATTGGTTGTTTGAAAAGATAGTTGAGACGGGATTGGGCCAAATACTTCACCAATAAAGGTGCGGAGCCATAAGGCTTCCTTTGCAGCACGAGTTGCTACATATTTAGCTTTAGGGATCTCTCCGATGGGAAATGGCAGGGCGAATCTGCGTGGGTGACAAAAGCAACAGTTCGATATTACTTGCAGCCGCTGCGCAATCCAACAATCTTTCTTCTCAGTAATATCGTGCTATCAAAGGATCACAAAGCGCTTCGCTTTGTAGGTTAGACCCCTTCGATGTCGTATACATATAAAAAGTAGACACAGATGCAGCAACAATGACAACGATCTCTCTCTGTGTTCTCCGCCTTGGGCTTGGGTCGTCTCAAGAGGACGATATCTTCCAATCCAGACTCATCAGTATCAGGCAGGGTCATCATACGCGATCCATTGCAACAGATGGCTACAGGATAACGTCACCACATTCCCATTCAACCCGTATCCTGCCCCCTTCCACTACCCTTCCTTCTTCAAAACTTCTTCCTGCCTCGCTTACATACCCACCCACGATAGGGATGGCCATGGTACCGATGGTTCCGGCAGGGTTGGCATGGATGTCACCCTAAGGATGCCCTTGGTGCCAATCAGTGGCATGATATCGTTGACCTCTATCACAAACAGAGGGCCTAAAATGTGCACAGATTGAAGGGAAGGTCTCGAGGAAAGATATGCGTCGAGGAGGGCCCAATTGACGTTGACGCAGTTATCCAGGTTGGCCCGTGTAAGATCCAGAGTGAACTTGGTCAAAGCACTCATCAGACATCCAGCAAATATTCTCGAGATATCGATTGTGTCGTAGTGACCCGGCATTTTTAGTCGTAATCCAGAGAGGGTAACTTCCCTGAGGTATAAGTTGCGGGAAAAGCTTAACCGCTCGAGTTCTAGGCAGTCATCTTTATGCGGGATTAGTGATAAAGCCCAGACATATAGGAATAAACTAAAACACTGACATCCGGAGGCATCGAATCCCAACCTGGCGACCCACAGGTTACTCCCGGCCATCTCCAGATGTTCCTGAACCAAATCGCCGCCCCACTCCGAAATGGCGGTGAACTCAACAAGGTGGATAGGGTGTCGCGGCTGTGGCAATGGATTGACGATGGCATATTGGGCCAGGGAGGGCAACACAGCGGAGGAAACATCCCTATTCACTAGGGATAGTGCGAGTAGATCCCTGGGCCTGTCCTGAATGTGGGAGATTATTTTGAACCACAGCTCTAGGGGAAGGAGGATCATGATGGATGGTGGGTGGTGGCTTAGGGAGAAAGTGGAGAATTGGGGTCGAGAAAAAATGAGGGGATTTTATAGTGTGGATGCCACGATTATTGTGGCTTGTGGCAAACGAGCTCTGCCCACGCTCACTGTCGATTGGCTTGGTTTTCTCGCCCCTTAATTCTCAGACCGCGGTAGGTTCATGTCCTGTCAGCGAACGCTGCATGCGTCATGCAGTTAGTCAGTGCTACACAGCGCTATGTTACCATTCACCTTCGGTCGGCCTGGTTCTTGCCTCTTAGCTTCACTGCACCACAATGTATCACCACCTTTTAACCAAGTACACTCTGTTCGGAACAGAGCGGTTCGGTTCAGAGGAGTACACTGAAACTCTGTTAGACTGCTCTCCAACCTTTGCTTCAAACGGAATGCATTTATTTCAGCCAGGCCTCTAAGTGAACGCAAGGGAGAAGGGCAGGTAGAAGAAGGTGGCAGGATCAGGATCGAATGGCGCAGTGTTATTCCACAGTTGTCCTCTACTTTTTAGCTCAATCTACAGCTCCATCGACTCAATACGGTATATGCAGTGAAGTATAGCAGGCGTAGCTGATAAATCTCGACAAACAAACCATACTTGCCCCGATCACTTTAGTGCATCTTGCTAAATCTCTTGATAAAATCCATGGAGACTGATTTGCATGCTCTCGAAACTAGCTGGTGGCCTGTTGGAAAGGTCCCGCAGGCCACAGTTCCGCTATCCTCACGATGCTATATCAAAAACACCACCCAGGATGGACTCATGTTAGTCCAAGCGGCCCAACATATTTGTTCTCTCCCGATAAAGTGGAGGCCAATATTCACCGTCATTGACTTGTGCCAGCTTCAGCTGCAATTTCAAAAAGAGGATGGAGGGAGTCATCTTGGAAAGTTGATGGTATGGTATGACATGCTTAGGACATATATCATAAAGGAAGCGCAAAGAGAAAAGCCTGCGTCTGGCAGTCTTTGGATTCCTGATGTCGTTCATCGGTTCTGTGTTCGACTGGAGCTAGGGAAGGCCCACCAGCCCAAAAAACTCAAAGCATTCGAAGCCGAGCTTAGAAGCCATTATTCTTCCAGACAACACTGGTGGTATGGTAAGATATCGATATTTTCAAGGCTAGGCTTGAGTAATAAATGCTTGTATACCCAGACCTTTTATCCTGGAAGCAGAGCAAAGAATTCTACTGGCTTCCCCAAGTCCTAAAATCCGTTGATCCTTTCAGTGACCGATCGAATTGCACCACCTGGCTTGACGGTTTCGAAGCAGACTGCATCTTATTTGGGTTCACCAATCGTTTGGAGGCTGTCGCGATCTCCTCCGTGGAACTTGAGCGTGTACCTGAGCTTGAACTTGGACCTGGGTATGAACACGAACACGAATATGAACAAGATGATAACGATCAAGGTGAGGGTGAAGGTGAAGGTGTGTGATCCTGATGTCAATTCGATAGCTTGTTAAGTACTTATCATTCAATTAATTTCATGAGCTCCAAAAAGGAAGCGAGGACGCCCACGCAAGGACAAGCATGTTGAATTATCTAATGATTTCCCCAAAGCATGGATTCTGAGGAGTGGAGAGAGGGTTGCATCTTGCCCTATGGATTTCTTTCAGACCCTCCCTGCATTAACGGGGGGTGATGTCCCCAGAAAAAAGGCCATGAGAAAGGTACCGACTATGTTATTTTTCAATGGCGTCATATTCACCATACACAGAGAATTCAAGCGAATACAAAACCAGAAGCAGAAGCAGGCGTCTCAGCAAAGTCACTACCTGCTTCTCCTGGCAAGGACTTCCAGGTTTGTTTGTAGTTTTATGTTTGTATTTGAATGATTTGTACAGGTAAGACGCCCTAAGCAGCCCTCATTGGCAAGGCGTATACCCTCCTCAGCTATACCATCTGTGAATCACCCTCAGCAGGTGGGTCTTATCTTCTTCATACCTAGTCAGAAGCAATGGCGATTTATCCAAGAATTCGTCCAGAAAAATCGAAATCGAAATCTATCCGAAAGCCTGCTTGTAGGTCTGGATCCAGAAATAGAGGTTGAGAAAAGGAAAAGGGTATAGTATTTTCCCCATCATGTGCCTCGTGTATGCTTATATGTATGTCTCCTAGGATACGAAGGGGAAGGGGCGCGCTACAGACACCACTCTGGTGGGTATCAGGCTTGCATTCGAGTCATTCGGAGTACAAGTCCAGATGGATGGTGACGGTAGCCATCCTTTTTCTTCTAGGTCGTGGATGATGGTCACGATAAGCTAGAACCAGAACCCATCCCACGTTGGGTGAAATTGCTCCTTCAGCCACTCAGCGGTAATGCAGATGACCTCGCAACCCACCTCCTTGATCTATCGGATGCAACGAAAGGATACGACAAGAAAGGCATATGGGTCGATTTGTCACACTTTGATGTAGACATGGTATGTCTTTCTGTCGAATATGGGGGTATTGCATCCATCCATTTTTCTGACTAGATCAAGAATCTGGTGATGGAGTGGAAAAAGCGACAAGACTTGGCAAATTTCACTATGTTTGAGGACAACGACGAGTTGGTTTTCATGAAGAGAACGTTCAAAGGCATACACGCCCTCATTGCCAAAGGTGCCATGCACAACTTTCATAAGTATGTTGAGGAAATGATGAAATGAAGACAAGGTTGCGATGCACAAATGAATAGAATGGCTGAATGAACGAATGCTGAACGAATGCTGAATGCTATTACAGCTAATAAAGCTACCCCATCTTCAGACAAAAACCAGGTGAATAGTACAGTGAGTGTATATTAAGATTCCTTGCGATCGCCAATCCTAAGCTTCCCAGAAACCAGCTCCATGATCATCATATTCCGAAAATCAGCAACATCAGCCTCTTCCAAAACTGAAGGTATAGCCATACCGTTGACCAGCCACTTGAGATATTGACAGGTATACACCCCGCAATCTGTGGACCCTTTTTGTTGCGGCACAGACATATCTGTTTCGCAATTCCACCCAGAGAGATTATAATTCACCTCAGTGGTGAGATAATCGCTGACAGCCTTTTTCGACACCTGTCAGCATTTAATCAGGAACTCTGTGGCTTGAAAATCTCACTTTAATAATGCCTGCCCGGGTCTTCGCATTTCCGCATGCAGTCATACTATCATAGAACTCCCAGCGTCGATCCGTGAAGTTCATCCTCAGCAGCAGCCAGTGATTTTGGTTTTGGTTTACGGGGATATAAAGGGACTTCAAGGTTTCCAACGTCTCGTTGATGGAGGACAAAGCAGCTGCATACCATCCACGTTTGACCTTTTGGCCATTCTTGGTAACCTGTCAGATCGATGGAAGGAAGGAAACGTTTGGGAAAAGGGCTTACCAACTCTGCAGAGAGCAACCTTGTTGCGCCACCATAATCCTTGTGGTCTAGGTTTGATACCTGAGGCCAGAAATATGTCGATATCAGTTTTACTTCTTTATCCTTATTCTGAGCCCGACAGAGATCGATGTATGAGCCTAGGATAGAGTCATCCAATTCGGCGCCTGGGTTAAGCTTTTGTAGAGCTTTGTGGTCAACGAGGGAGGTGGAGCGTGGGCATACCAAGGATGGGTCTGCAAGCAGACGTATCCAAGGCATCGTGGAACGCTCTTCCTTGGAGAAAAAGGCATAGATCGGGGTGTCGACAAATTTCAATGGTTTGTTTGCCTCTTTTACACCAAATAGTTAGTCTTCAACAAGCAGAGAAAACGCAATGTCTTACCAGCTGCAATAGTACTGCTTGGGCATGCTCGCAAAAACACATGGAATTGCCAGGCGTAAAGTCTTGTCTTTTTCTCTGGGAAGCCTAGGTGGTCTTTTGAAATTTCTAGCCACCTGGGCAGATAAAGCTGGACACTGGGGGTTTTTAAAGCCCTTTCCCACTCTGCGTGTCAATCAGGGACCCATTATCAACAAAATGACCAAAATGCTGGCACAAAATTAATTCAAAATTCTTTGGGGGATCGTTAGGGCATCCCAATACAATCAGTTTAAGCCATAAATTAAAAAAATCGGCGGTCCCATTCTTGAGATATATGTAAAACACTCCATTTATACCATTATGCAGCCCAGCTATTGTATTGCACTCTATAAATCACAATTTCATGTCCATTCAATAGGCACAGTGAACTAATGGTGGGCCCACAGAAAATTCCGATTTTTAGAGCATTTGGTATGTCGTGGTGGAAGATAGTAAGGTTTTAGGAGGAGGCATAAGTATAAGTAGCTATAGACTGCTCTAAAAATCAGGGTTTCATATTCAATCGATAGCCCCAGTGTCATAGAGGTGGGGAATACAAAAATCCCGATTTATGGACCATTTGGGGTACCGCAATCAGTGATATAAGGGGTATGGGGGGGTATATCTCCAACTTATCACAGAGCTCTTTAAAAATCAGGATTTTATGTTCAATCGATAGCACTAGTGTCACAGATACTGGGAATACAAAAATCCTGATTTATAGACCATTTGGGGTACCGCAATAAGCTATATAAGGGGTATGGGGGGGTATATCTCCAACTTATCACAGAGCTCTTTAAAAATCAGGATTTCATGTTCAATCGATAGCAGTAGTATCATAGAGGCTCGGAATAACAAAATCCTGATGTATAGGCAGAATAAGGTACCGCAATAAGCTATATAAGGGGTATGGGGGGGTATATCTCCAACTTATTACAGAGGTCTTTAAAAACCTGGGTTTTATATTCAATCAATAGCCCCAGTGTCATAGAGGTGGGGAATACAAAAATCCTAAGTTATAGACCATTTGGGGTACCGCAATCAGTTATATAAGGGGTATGGGGGGGTATATCTCCAACTTATTACAGACATCTTTAAACATCATAATTTCATGTTCAATCAATAGCACTAGTGTCATAGATGCTCGGAATAACAATATATGGGTAGAATAAGGCACTCCAATAAGGTATATAAAGGGTATGAGGGAGTATATCTCCAACTTATCACAGACCTCTTTAAACATCACAATTTCATGTTCAATCAATAGCACCAGTGTTATAGATGCTCGGAATAACAATATATGGTCAGAATGAGGTACTGCAATAAGCTATATAAGGGGTATGGGGGAGTATATCTCCAACTTATCACAGACCTCTTTAAACATCACAATTTCATGTTCAATCAATAGCACCAGTGTTACAGATGCTCGGAATGACAATATATGGACAGAATGAGGCACTGCAATAAGCTATATAAGGGGTATAGGGGGGTATATCTCTAACTTATCACAGAGCTCTCTGAGCATCAGGATTTCATGTTCAATCAATAGCACCTGTGTTACAAACATTGGGAATAGTCCAATCATCATGTGTAGATAGACTGGGGTGCCGCAAGAAGTATACAGGAGGTAGGGGGGGGTATACCTTCAAGTTATCACAGAGCTCTCTGAGCATCAGGATTTCATGTTCAATCAATAGCATTAGTGTTATAAACATTGGGAATAGTCTAATCCTCGTGTATGGATTGACTAGGGTGCCGCAATAAGTATATAAGATATCATGGGGTGGTATACCTTTAACTTATCAGAGAGCTCTCTAAGCATCGGGATTTTATGTTAAATCAACAGCATTAGTGTTACAAAGGTCAGGAGTAGTCTAATCCTCATGTGTGGAATGATTGGGGTATAGTATGTAAGAAGTATCGGATGATATACCTTCAACTTATCACAGAGCTCTCCGAGTATCAGGATTTTATGTTCAATCAATAGCATGAGTATTACAAAGGTTAGGAATAGTTCAATCATCATGTGTGGATTAACTAGGGTGCCGCAATAAGTATACAACAGGTATGGGAGGGTATACCTTCAACTTATCAGAGAGCCCTCTAAGCATCAGGATTTTATGTTCAATCAATAGCATTGGTGCTACAAACATCAGGAGTAGTCCAATCCTCATGTGTGGAATAATTGGGGTACCGTAATTAGCATGCAAGAGGTATCAGAGGTTATACCTTCAACTTCTCACCGAGCTCTCTAACCATCAGCATGTTATGTTCAATCAATAGCATTAGTGTGATAACATCCCAGAATAACCACATCCCCATGGGCAGACTGATTGGGGTACCACAATGAGCAGTGTAACACATATAGGTAGAATAGACCTGTGAATATATAATCTTCAAATCGATACATTAGCTACTAGATTGCTCTGATCCTGGCTCATCTGTGTACTCTAATGAATCGGAATCGGAATCAGACTCTAAATCTGCCCGTTCCCTAGCAGCCTTGACTCTTGACTGAGATCTACCTACTATATGTCTTCCTGAACCTGAATCTTCTCTCTCCGCATCTTTCCTAGCAGCGTTCATTCTTGACCGAGTTATCCGCACACCACTCACCCCCTTTCTTCCCTCGTCTTTCTGGGCAGCCTTGGCCTTTGAGCGAGTAACCCTAACCTGTTGCTCTTTCCCGCTCTCTGAACCTGAAGGATTGTTGTCTGCTTTCTGTCTCACAGGAGGCTTTCGTTTTTGGTAGATTTTGGCAGACTTTCGGCTCCGAATAGGTGGTTTTATCGATCTCCCCAAGGTTTCATCTAGTCGTCTCTGAAGTATATTCTTTGAAGCATGAGGCCTTTTTAGGACCTGAGTTCGTGGACGCGCAGCCACCTCTTTCCCAATTTCTTCAATCCGATAGAACTTTGAATTCGAAATAAAGTTGATCTTGCCTGATTTCATCCCCCATATGACTTGTTTCCCCTTTTTATTCGATAGGCCACCTACAGGAAGGCATTGTAACTGGCCAAATATATTGTCCAATTCACGGCAGAGCTGATCACCTTCATCCATATCCCAATCCACAAGATATTGGTGGTAAGTGGAGATATATCCTCCAGGCTGGGTGTATGGTTTCCAGACTGAATTCTCTGGGATCTGGATAGTTTGTTCAGGGAAGAAGGTTGCCCGACGTGCTGAAAATGATAGATCATGGGAGTGACTCAAAGGAAGCTTTCCTTTAAGGCCACAGCTCGAAGGAAGGAATCGGCAATGGTCAATGCCTATGATATGCTGAATCGCAGGTACCGTCCAAGTCTCCATTGCTTCCTGAACTGTGGTTGGCTTGGGTAAAACACCTGCTGATGCAAACTGCTCTGCCAGACTTAGCCACAGCTGATGCGTGAACTCAACAAACAACAGCTTTGTGTAAAGCAGTTCAGGAGCTTCCCAGTCATCATCCAACCTCCATTCCCTAAGGAAAATCTCTGGCTCGGTTTCCAACAGTTTCTGAATTCTTGACCAAGATGGATCAGGACCCCAAGGGCACGCATCTTGCTGATACATTTGAATAAGGTGATATGGCTGGTTGGCTTGAGTTGCCTGTGGCTTCTTCAAGGACTGTCCATACGCTTGGATAACCTCAGCTGGATCCTCCTCCGGTAGTTCTCTTAGAGATAGCACTCCTTTCTTCAACTTGAGGTCGTGAAGAAAGAACATTCCGAACCTCCACATTATCGAACTGAAACGAAGGTCTCGCAACACATCATTCAAGAATGTGTGCTTTATCCTTGGCGTGACCATGGTGTGCTTAATCAGGTGGATGATAAGCGTAGCCATCATCCCATAGTTGCTTGGTCGATTTCGTGAAAGGTGTAGTTGGACGTTTTGAAACTCTGCTAGCCTTCTTGCCAACAACTTGAAAAAGAGGCTCGACTTGATCCAAATGATAGGGTCAGACGACATATAGTCTTGTGCCTGGCAATCATTAGACATTTCTAGTTTGCAGTTATTTCGCTGCTTACCTTTTCAGATGCTACATCAAGAAGCTTTATAATGGCTAACCCACTCCCTCTAACTTCTTCTCTAACGCCGAATGACTGGATTTGAGAAGATTGAAACAGCTTTTTCCAGTGATCACAGCTAGTCATGAATCGGTCATTTGTCTTGACTGCATCACAGTCATCACATAGGTAGTTCGTTTGGCCAGGAAGTCGCACCACCTCAAAGCAAAGGTTGTAGCTGGATCGGAAGCAAAGGTGTACAAGCCGACTTTTCTTCAACTTGGTTTCAGCCTGTCTCCCTCCATAAGCTCCAAACATGGCAGTATAATGGGTCATTCCTTTTTTCATCCCCATAAGGTCGTACGAGTCGTCAATCCTATCTAACCTCCACAGCCCTACCAATGGCTCCTGATCCTCCCTAGAAGGAGGATGGTATGAAATCCCAAGATCAAGCAAGAGTTCTCCATGCGATCGGTCCTTCATATAATCCCAGTCCATGTTAGGAATCATCGAACAGAGTGCCTGATATATATTCTCGGTTGGGTGGTGCTGCTTAGAGAGCAGTTTGATACCTCGAGCATCTACAACAAAGAAAAAGGACCCGAATCGGCCTAGGAGATCGGGCTGGTTATTTATGATGTCGCAGAGAGTGGTTCGCATGGAAGAAAATGCTTCAGGTGTGAGGGGAATGGTCTTGGTCGTACGTCTTGTCCCTATTTTCCATTGGAGATTACTGACGCTTGTAGGAAGATACTCCATAATTCCGGTGTAGTTGGCTAAAACCACTGGCAGAGCAGGCATGATCACTTGTGAGAACCACAACTCCTGTACCTCCCTTGGCATCAGAGTAGTCATTCTATGCGTTCCTGGGTCTTTCCTAATCATACGAGGGAAGAAGACGTAGGTGTTAAATTGGCCTGATCCTTGACCCATCTGCCCGAAATGGGTATGTGGCAAGGCACTAAGTGGATACCTTTTAGACCTCTGCCTAGGATTTCGAGTGGTAGGTGGTTGTAGAACCTGGACATAGACATGATTGTTGATAGAGAATGGAGGTTTGTCGTCTAACAGTGGAAGAAGGTGAATATTGATTGGACCAATGAACTGTGGTTTATGCGTGACCCATATGACGCTGTCGATATCCACCGACACTGACACTTCTTCATCGTCCAGGTTTACTCTATCCTTCTCCAAGTCGAAGTAGATGAATTTGTTGTTGCGTGCTTTACCTTTTACAAACACACCCTGGCTCTCTGATGTCCCTTCCACCCCTCCCGCCTCATCCAACATATCCTGAGCACCCATCACAGTCACATCTGGGTTGTCCATAGCTGGTAGGGAATTCAGCACCTCAGAAGAATGAGAAGATAACGAGGATGGGTATGCAACTGGAGATGATGGTAAACATCCACTTGCTTGATCACTTGAATCCCAGTGTGGAAGAAGGTGGTCATTGAGGAGAACCGGTTCCTGGTTATTGAACATAGAGAAAAAATCGGCCTGCAACCTATAGCCTCTATCCCTCCAGATACTCCAGTGCTTGCCCAATACAAGCATTCCATTGGTGTCAAAGGTCCACGTGTTTGGAATGATATCAGCTTGATCCTCGGAGCAAACCAACATAGCTGATTCGTAGTCATCAAAAGGCCGCTCATCAACGCTTGTTGCTAATGCTTCTTCACCCCCATTCCCATTTAGCTCAACCTCTGGAAGTTGGATTTCAGGTAGAGACCTTCTGGAAGGCTGAGGTGGTAGGTTGATTACAATGGAATCATCATCGTTGTCATCATTGTCATCATCATTGTGATTGTTGTCGTCATTGCTGGCATTGCCATCCTTGTCGTGACTATCCAGAAGATGGCCTAGTTGATTAATATAGGTAGCCTCTTTAGATTGATTATCACAGGTAATCGGAATGAGATAATACTCACACTTCATACGAGCAGTTGCAAGCGCAAGTGCTATTACCTCGAAACGCTTGAATTTTAAAAGCCCAGCCTTCATATCATTCACAACCTCAGAATTGGGTTCCATGGAATACCGAAGCAGGGTCTGAGTCTTGTTCCAGAAGTCATATGATTTTTGTACAGTTTGAAGCGCAGTGAGAAATATTCTCTCTCGCATCGCATGAACACATTGCAATTTGGGTGCAAGTGGGTGTTGGTTAATGTCTGTGGAATACATCCAACCATTATCAAAGATTTCTTGGCAAAGCGATGCCATCCAGGAACCAGTGTCGGCCTCACTCTGTTGAAATATGTATATGAATATGCTTCTTCTGTATAGAAACGAGATTTTCACCGTATTCCAATTCGGTTCGATTACTTGGGGACCTCGCTCATCCAACTCACTACCCAGGATCCACCCAAACACATTAGCAATAGCCCTCCAATAGTAGTTGCCATTCCACTCCGTCCAATCTGAGTACATATTGGTTTCGAGTGGAGCTCCATGGCTAAAAACAAGAACCTTCTCCTGCTGGTAATCAAATAAAGCTAGCCTTTGGGTTGCAGAAGATTGCCATGATAGTGGAGGGAAAAATAACACAGGCTTTTTCGGGATAGCAACGTGAGGTGGAAGAAGGAGAGTTTTATGGATTTCGGTAGACAGGATGTCTTCTTCTTCTCTTATTACCCTGCTCACCGTTTCCGAGTCTAGATAGTAGGAATATCTCTGAGATGGCATCTGGGGTTGAATGGACATATACCATGATTTCAAAAGGTAAATTTCTATGACCGCGTGATCCAGGTGGTTTCCAGGCTTAGCAGATCCCAATGATTGACAAGCTGAAGCCCATATCCTTGGATCTGCTAGCTTCGTGTCTAATATCCTTAATGAGTCTAATCACCACCAATAATATAAGAACATACCTATAAAAAGCTCTTGCTCAGATCGTGGTAGATTCAATCGAATGGCATTTTTTGCTAGTAAATGAGAATGAGCGCTGTCACTTTCACTGGATCCAATGAAATCTGATCCGTTATTGCTAGCTGGCGACGATGATCGGCTTGTTGAGCTTCTAAAAGTTTAGTATTTAACCTAACATTTCGAATGATAGATTTATTCACCGGTGTCTGGTTTCAAATCGCGAGTTGTTCCTTCTAATATCCACCGAAGGCTCTGAAGGAGAGCTATAATCACTAAACCTAACCAGTATTAATACGCAAGTATCTTATGATTTCTCTTAAAATACATACCATGCTTTCGCCACCTGGAAAATAAATAAATGTAAGTTATTATTGTCATAGGTTAATTGAGACATACAGCGTCATTATCCTTTCTACTTATTGCGTTTTGGACCCTTGAAGGACCTGGCTGGGGACCTAAGGGAGCCAATGGAGGTATCGATATATATTGCTGATCCGAATTCTGGATGTTAAGATGATTTAGGCTAATTAACGTTGTCTGTAATAATGTGAGCACTTTAACCTTGAAAACAGATATACACTTACTGAGTATACTGGCTTTTTGTTGATTAATATATGTTTTTTGGAAGGCATATGTTTTTCTCCTAGCATCGGTATTGGCATTGGCATCTTCTCTGCACAAGGCATATTCAGGATATTACGTATATCACTATCATCTGAACCACTAGAAGTCGAATCCCCTTCCTGGTTTATTATGGTTTTATTAGCCTCGTAATGATTTAATTGTGTGAATCGAATTAGATACATAACTACTAGGGATAGGCTTACCTTGGCTAGTGAGGACATAGCTATGATCCTATCTATATCACTGTCATAATCTGCACCTTCATTTGCCTGGTTTGCCATATTGGAGGTTAAGATCGAGAGCTATGTTTGTGCAATAGTCGAGACAAAGTGTATCTACATTCACGTGACATATATATAGCTGTGGGAATATAATACGAATAATCAACATTGGTCCGTAGATTTATTATTATGGCACCTACAACCGAGGAAAAACAATGGAAATCTGCAAAAGTCGTAGAATACCTCGAGGTTCCTAATCCAAATGATGGTGAGATATCACCTATGCCTTGTTCTATTTGTTCCGAATCAAAACTTTATAGGCTCTCCTTGCAAATTCGTTAAGAATGACTTGTAAGTGTTTATCGATAATGCTTGAATAGTAGTCATTTGATTATTTCCCTCAAACACAGCTGCCTCATCCGTCACCTTGGCCTCCATGCAAAGGAAGAAAATAATATTATAATGGACGACTACTGGAAAGGTTTGATCCTACAAATAAGAAAAACTACTAAGGTGATACACCTGCTCAAGCTACCCTACCCAATGTTGACAATGTGCTTTAGAACAAGTATCTTGCTAAGGTTTCATGGATGTATACAGCCAAGCAGTTGTTGGAGAGAAGTGATGTTAAGGCTGATACTAAAAGGTTGCATCTCAAAACCTACTCCTTCTCCTGTCACTCTATGTTCTTCTTACTCTTGACAGGTATATAAACACATTTGGAAAGCAAGAGCTGTGTGGCTCTGATTCTACAGATATCATTGATGCGCAAGCCTTGGAAGGTGAGGGTTATTATATCGAGAAGCAGATATAAAAGAATGAACTGAACTGAACTGAAAATTAAACTGTAGATACAATCGACATTGTTATTATTAAAAATCAGATCGAAGATCAACCTCCAGTAACCGCGTATTACATGCGGTAAGCTTGACGATAATACCAACCCATCTATTATACTAAAATTTCTATTAGATACTTCTGGGATGGGCATAGGCAGGCATTGAAGGTGCGTTCATTGAACTAAACATATACCCTGTAGTAATCTATTGGGTGGTAGGGCGAGCCAGAAATATGTGGCGCAACTCACTGTTATTCACTTTGGTCCCCCGATACAGAGGAACAACGCTACTGCTGGTCCTGCAAAAGATGGTCCCATCTTACTTGCCTAGGAACCCCTGCCAACATTACCCAGCAGCAGTATCTTAACAATCTCTATGCTATAGAGAAGTTTGCCGACACCCCAAAAATTATACTTCAAGTTGCTTTCCAACCCACAGCTAGGGGAGGTCTCACTTATTTTACAGCCGGAAATATTAGGATCGTGAACAAGGCTAGAAAGTTGCTTTCTTCACAGGAACGCAGTGTCGTCCAAGCCTCTGGATGGATAGCTGCTCACCTCATTGAGGAGTCTCGGTTAAATATGATAGACACTGACTGGGAAAACTGGCTTGAGGCAGAATTCGGCATAGATAACACAGACTCTTATGAGCCATTAGTCGTTACAGACCAAACATACTATACTTGCCCTCGGTGTAGCTCAGATTTGCTTATTTGATACCTTACCATTCTTCTAGCTTATCTAATACCTACTATCCTTCACCGTGTTACTGCTAAAAACTCAGCTATTATGTTCCCCTCCACTATAAAACAAAGTGCAACAGATCTAATGGATGGAATACTGAAAGCAAAGAGAATCGTCGTGCTCTGTGGTAAATCGACCCATCATCATGTTTCATTCAAATACTTACCTACTCTCTAGGAGCAGGAATATCCGTGGCTGCAGGTATTCCATGTTTTAGAGGACCAGACGGCTTATATACTGGCAACGCACTATCTGGATTTACCGGAGTCAACCTGACTGATCTGCTTACTAGCTCATCCCTCGTAGTGAGAAATATATGTTCAAGTGAGGATTAGTTGACCAAGTTAATGTTCTAGACCCAAAAGCAACAATCACTGCATTGTCAGCTCATTGCCACCCTTGCTGAGAAAGCGGCGATCGCACAACCCACTGCCTTCCACCATTTCCTTCGTGCTCTAGACCTCCAAGGAGTGTTACTCCGTGTTTACACTCAAAATATCGATGGTTTGGAGCTCAAGGCTGGGTTACATATGTCCTCAGAAATTCACCCCAGTGATGGACCAGCCCGATGCATTCCATTGCATGGATCCCTAGAGGAACTACGATGCCCTGGCTGCTCCTCCATTTTTATCCTCGAACCATACTACCCCTCTTTGAAAGAGGGCCAACTACCAGAATGCACTGAATGTCAAATCAATATGGAAAAGAGGGTAGAGCAGGGCAAACGCAGAACGACTGTGCCTCGACTCCGACCCAATATCATTCTTTACGGAGAACCACATCCTCGAGGAGAAGAAATAGCAAACGTGCAGCAAAATGATCTTGGGTTAACTACCACCCCCAGTCGCCAACTAGATCTTCTCCTTGTGGTTGGCACTAGCTTGAAAGTGAAGGGTACTACTGACTTTATCAAGCAGTCCGCTAGAATCTTAGCAAAAAATTCCCCCAAATCCAGTTTACAAGCATCGCCTCAAGTTATATATCTCAATAATACCTTTACAAACACAGCTACGTGGGCTGGTATATTCGACGCTTGGATAGACATGGACTGTGAAGAGTTTGCACGGTTGGCATTGAAAAGGATGGAGGAGATGATTGCGTCAGGTGAAATGCTCGACAGCAACCACACTCAGGTTCAGGTTCTCTATGGAGACAGAAAGCTTAACTACAGACCATCATGGAGGTTATGGTCTTGATAAAATTACTGAATTAGCATCTATTACGCTGCATGCATGTCGCATCAAACTTTCCACAAATATTAATCAACTTGTATTGCTGCATTCCAAGCTAGTTACTATATAAGTCTACTACATACGATTTGTGCTAAACCTGTGTAGACATGTTGAGCTGTGTGCAGGTGTAAATTAGCAAGTTCACATGCGCCACTCCCATCCCATTTTGGTATGCAAATGTGATGTCACGCATAACATATCAAGTTGCTTTGATACTGTATTGATTAACTCCCAGCTATCTTGTCTGTGTATGCGTGAATATCAACTAGCTGTTATGTACTTATGAAGTGATGTGCTATGAAGTGATGTGTGAGGAGCCTAAGTAGTGATCAAGAGCTGTGACTCACACACGAAACTACTTCCAGCACCACAATGGCTATACGCATGCGATTGAATGAATGCTTATTTTTTCACCACATCTAGATAAATTTTATGCTGATTATCTTGTTTTCATGCAGTTATCCACCCACCCCCAAATGTAACTACCCTTGGAACCAAATGATGTGTTCTTCTCGATGCTTGGATGCGGATAATAATCGGTGGTCGAACGATCGCTCTCCTGTTCCACCAAGCGACACCATCTGGCTCTTTGAGGAAATCAGCCACCCTTTCACACAACCTGACTTGACCCTCAAATTGAACCAGCAAAAGCAGATCATTTTACATGCTTTTTGCAAAAGCAGAAACAAACATCGACACTACACTCTCCCTCTATCGACCACACTTCAGATCGCTCTTCTTGACCTTGAATACTGGGCGAATGTTGCTAACCCTCATCCCAGTGCAAATCGTATCACACGTTACCTGGAAAGGCTCAGGTCTGATCTCTGGGTTGAGTTATCACAAAACCATGGCAGCTTTGGCTCTAGCTTCCAACCTAAAACGACAATACCGTGGGCAGTTAGAATGAATCACTTTTTTGGCCACTCTTTCTTCGGCAGACGGGAGTACCTTCAGAAATGCAAGGCAAATGGGTGGACTCCATACACCCATGAAGACCCAACCTTATACCGTAAGAGGCAGCTTCTGCATACACAAGCTTCCCTTATCTCATCATGCTTTCCAATTCAAACTACATAGAATGGCATACTTTATTCGAAACCCATACAAACTGGCTAAGCAGGGGGTTCCAGCTATGTCTCCAGCAGCTAGAATCACACACGAAACCTCCCCGGTTTGACAGAGGGCACTCTGTGACCTGTGCGCTTGCTTTGTTCCTTGGAGTTAACGGTGAGAGTAAATGAAATCAACATCTTGGCTTAGGGATGCTCTAATGCTATATGCTTCTCTTTGCTACTGGCATCAATGAAAATACAGCCCAACAGTGGGCTAACGATGTTCAGGAGAAGAATATCAACCCAGATTCCCATGGATACGGTGTAAATACATCATCACCTACCCATGAGGCTGATCTTGGGTAGGTCTGTAAGACACACATGGTTTACATTCACTCATTGTGATCATTTAGTATTTCACAGCTAGCAATGAATCTTTCAGCTGATAATGATCAGCCAGTGGGATCCCATGGTGCATTTCATTCAGATGAATTTACCAAGCTGATACTGATCCAAGATCCAAGCTGAGATAGAGGGGGGGCAGCCTCAATTCTCCGATAACGGTGTTACCATTCCTCCACGATTCGAAAGGAAGATGAAGACGAAGATGAAGACGAAGATGATAATGAAAGTTTCTTGATGTTTTTTGTTTTTTTACATGCGAACAGCAGCTGCAAGTTACCATGGGACTTACAGATCATTGTAGCCACCTTTCCTCAGCGGTATACCTCACACCTCCACAATCTGTATCCTTCACTTCAATAAATTATAATGAGGATGATGGTTTTCACCGTAATATTTATAACTCCTTCAACCAGATGAAGGAGTAGTGGAATGAATCAAATGGCAAAGAAAACGTCAGGGCTTCTTTGTCACCCTCAAACTTGAGAATATGGCATTCATTTATAGCACATGATCTAATCCAAGTCCTGGATAGAATCATATCGTCTTTGTAGCTTTCAAACTCTTTAATCGAATAAATACCCACGTGACCCCCACACATACGTTCATTATCATGGCCACCCAACCGATAGCCAACAAAGAAGGAGAGCTATTTGATGATGAGGCTTTATGGCCAGCCAAGACATCCACCCTCTTGAATAAACCGTCCAATTTCTGGCGCTTCTCAGAATTATCAACCCAAACAACATTCAAGCTCTTTTTCTACCACAACAACTCACTGCGATCTCGCGAAATACACATCCATTACTGCTCTATCCTTGCTTTCCTTGACCTGAGTCATCGCCACAGCTGCCTTGAAGCAGAGAACCAGGTACGACATGCAGGACGAATCAAACAGTACCTCCAGAACCTCTGTTTGGCCGTGCAGCATGAGTTGTGGTTTGAGGATCGTAAACTGCTCACTCAAGCATCATTGCGATTGAAGACGGTGAAGCAATGGGCCGTCAGAGTCTACCATTCATTTGGACACTCTCAAACAGGTCGCCAACTCTATGCCGATCGTTGCAAAAACGAGAACCGTCTGCCTTATGAAGATGATGATCCGACTCAATATGGTGAGTAATCTTATCAATATTGGGTGCAACAGCTGATATTAAATCGCTCACTGAAGATTGGAAGAGTCACATATCCAGGGTCGTGTCATTTGGGAACGAGATGCTTGCGACCGACACTTGGTCAGACTCTCCAGCGACGGCTGGCACTTCAAGCGATGCCGCTCAAGAGAAATCTGACTCGCTGCAATATCTTATTGCGATCGGATTCATCAACCATCCCAATGAACTGGGCCAAGGAGTGAGCACCGCTAGTCTTCCCCAAAAACGATCTTTGTCCGATGATGAAGAACCCACGAGTCGAAAAAAACATCAACCAGCTACGATATCTGGTATGTGAAGTTATTCGCATCGCATCATCCTTATGAAGAAGAAGATAACGCATAACATCAGCACCCCTCACCCAGAATAAGCACGACTACTTTACTTCGTTGAGGGGAGTGAACTTTCCCCAGGACGCATCCTCGATTCAATGGGCCAATGGGTCGCAAACCGTACTTCCATGGGTTCACGTTCCGGGCCATCAAAATGCAGTCCGTCCATCATTTTGTGCTCGTTCTTGATCAGCTAACTGAAGCTTTGTTAAGGACGCTAAATTAGTTGAGGTGCTTGCCAAATCACCTGATGGTTCATCTGCAACCCATTCGATAAACAACTGGGACTTGGATGAAACTAACTATGTCGTTATCCCACCAAGAGAACCTTCCCAACCACTTCATGCCATCGATGAAGCCGTGCGACTCCATCTCGCTAATCAGCGATGCATTATATTACAGGGTCAACATCTTGAAGGTCCGGAGACGTTTTGTAAGGAGGAGATCGAGGCAGCAAGGGGTCCATTAAGCCAGCCAGTTCAGTGGCATGGTACGTAAAATCCATCTCTACGATTACTGTGGTTTAATATTGTATAGACGCAAGATTGCGTGCAGTCGGTAGGTCCAAGAAGGAGTCAGATGGCATCATCCACAGCCACTCTTCCCTGGGGGAGTTTATCGAGGCATCTGAGGATGTAGACATCTGTGGAAATATCCTGGATGCCCCTTCACTGAGAAATGCCGCCCCCTCTATTATATGGTAAGAGTGCTGAGAGCTTGTACATTGGCTTATTTCAACAAGTAACCTTAACAGTCGAATAAGTGACGAAGCACTCGCATTCCAGCTCACAAAACATGAATCATTCGCGAAGTTTTGGAAGCACCCTCCAAAGGACAAGTCGAAGCATCACAAGATGCCGAATACTCGACAAGAACTAGTCCTTCCAGGGCCACAGGTTATTCGGATGTGCACCTGGCAAATGATGCAGTGGAACCTGCTGACGCATGCTGGCTTCGTAACATTCCCCCACAAGGATGCTAACGGCTTGTGTACCTGGATCTATGCGCACGCCGGGATAAAAATTTGGGCCATTATTCGACCTAGATACACAAAAAGTCACAACTCCCGGAACAAGTTGCGCAGCCTGCACAAGGATATTTGCTTCAGTCAACTACACCAACTGAATCAACATGCTCAGATTTTCACGACGTTTCTTTCTGCAGGGGAGATTCTGTAAGTTTTTATATTATTAACGCTCTAAAAATTGATTACTCATGCTCATATATTGATTCTATGTGTCAGAATTATGCCTCCTGGCATTTGGCATGCCGTATACACCCCCACGCCAAGCTATTGTTCGGGAGGTCACTTTTATACCTATGAGACGCTTCACCTCACTGAACAATCGCGGGACTTCGACCATATGCATGGTCATTTTTCAACAAATGCAAATCACCACGTCTCAAGGTTGCTTTCTCGCATGGTTTTAGCGCTTCCACATGTCGCCAAAAGTCGAAGTGAGCACGTGAATGAATGATATCCCCTCATTTTTGTTTAAAAGCTAGCTTTCCAGAAATATATCGACGGCCATTCTTGGCGCTGGCCAGAATGATTCTCAAATCGAATGAGTACCTTTTGCCGGGTGAGCAGAAAAGGCCAGACCTTCCGATGACCGAGTGGGATGTCCTTTTTCAGGAGGAAGAAGGAGAAATCAACGAGGCCCAGAAACAGATCAAGGCGATACTAGAAAGGGCAGGAATCAGCCTGACAGCTATGGAGTCAGAAGTACTCGTCAGTGGAGAGCATTGGATGGCGCTCAGTGAAGAAAAATGTTTATCCACCGAACTTTTTCTTCCACCGCCATAGGGACAGTTTCTATTCATTATCTATTGATGTGCTGCTATCATATGCCTGTACTTTGTTACAGTTTTACAATCGATACAATTGAGTTGGACTTTGATGCTCATGTCTCACGTGAAAAAAAAAAAACATACATGAATACATACATTACCTTGCCTGCGATGAAACCAATTACAACCTCATGTAACCTAGTAGATATGCCGAACACAATCTGCTTTATTTACATATACAGAAAGGTGGCAGCTTCTGGACTCCCTATCCCTTAGGGAGATAGAGCCCCACGTTGTACTTGCGGTTAGTGTTTGGCCCAGCAGATGCGCTACACCCTTGAAGCTATTATCTCCCTCGGTTCACCCGTGTGGTTGAATGGTTGGGTCGCGTCGGTTGGCTGGGTGGGTTGCGCGCAGCTAACTCAGCCTCTGTCTCTCGTAATAGAGCTGCCTTCATTTTCTTCTTTTTATTCCGCTTCCACTTGTTTTGTTTGTAGTTTTTCCCTCGTTCAACCTGTGCTGTTGAAGTGGGAGAGAAATAAGAATAAGAATAAGTTAATAAATCAATACGCAATAAATAAATTCACGTTGAGTAGCCTGCCTACTTGGAGGTTCCGAGGTTCGTACCACGGCCACACGTGTAGATGATTGTCTGCTATACAGTAGTCAAAGGATGCTAAGTTATCGAGCGGCTGAATGAACTAACTTGTTTGGCTGCACGATGCATGTTGGCAATGGAGCCCTAAGCCTCTGTTCGATTTCACCTGCGAATGAAGAAGAAATCTCCTCTGTGGCTGATCATCATCATCAGTCTAGATATTTGATATCTGGTGTGGCATGAGACCCATAGATCCCATTCACGTACCAGCTTTTGAGGTAGAATGTGCCAATGCGACATCCAATGGTGATTTATCCACATGTGTTGGGTCGATACTTATATCGAACTCAGGGATCTTGACTGTGGCTGATCGTTTAGTCAGGATATCTGATGTAGCATGAGAGCGATGGATCCCATTCACACACCAGCTTGTTGTGCCAAACAGGTGTCGCCTTTGTCGAGAAGGTCGGCTGCAGAGAGTAAAACGTTTGAAGGGCCCACAGAGATATGTTCCCTCGCTTTGTTCAGTGCGCTTGCAAGGCTGTCTATAATACGATGACCCGAATTCATCCAGGTATTTTGTTTTTTATATTTGTTGAAAATATCTGTCCATCCTATTATAGAACGTAGTATAAACCATCAGGACTTTGGGAGCGATTCATCACGTACGATATTCCAATGGGTCGCCATGCATATAACTCTCCCAGCCCTGTTCTCTGCATGTGGTGAGATAAGCGTCACGGTCAGGCTTTGAGTGGCCAAAGGAGTGCATCGTTCGAACGGCCCAAGGCCGGGTACTCCAAGGTTGTTCATTAAAGCTGGAAGGGGGTTCCATTGCGAAGAATTCTTCAAGGAGGTCATCCCTTAGCAGCTCTAAATAGCGCGACATCGATTTATCTCCAGAAACCAGGCTAGCCCAATATTGAAGATCAAGAAACGCAACCTGTTGGCACAGCATGAATGGCAAGGAAAAGTGGCGAGACTGATTCGTGATGATATTAAAGGCAATGAATTCCAATGGAAAATACTTCCAGCGTATCTTTGTGTCGGAACCCATCGGTTTGAACAGGTAGTTCTTTGAATTCTCCAATTCAAATAGACACAGCCAGCTGCTTGGTTGAACCTCTGAGATGCCATCCTGCCATCTATGGGTATCGTTGAGAATAAAATCGAGATCTGCCATTGGATTCGGATTCGGTAGTGCTTTCGGAACTTGTGAATGTTTGTTAATCCTATATTTGGTAGGTGTTCAAATCGAGCCCAGCATAACTTATGCTTGGCTGCGCACTTCAAAAGAGGCAGTTTGGACAATCGTGAGTGTAATTATAAAAGAAGGATGAACCATAAAATCAAGTGAGATGTTGAGGTCATCTCCATTGGAACTAAAATCGATGAAATTTTATCACCGAAGGTCTCTTTTTCTCGTTTGAATAGTAGCGACTTTCTCATTGTATTACAGCATTCGTAACTGAAATTTACTGATAAACAGATCAACTGGCACTGATTCGTGGTGATCATGCAATGATTAGATGTACTTTGGGCATGGTGAAGTCAATTTAATGTAGACTAGTCAGCTGCCGCCTTAGCTAAATGTAAGTTTTCCAATTTGCTAATGATCCGCACCTACAAACCTACTCTGTGGTATTGTTTTTCAGTAACTAGAAATTTTCATCACTGAAAAGATGTGAGGGGGTGATTGAGTGATTTAGTTACTGTTTTTCGTTGATTTCCCTTCCCTTCCTTCCAACAGTCTCATTTTGGCAAAGGTTTGCTAATGTCTTCAACCTTATCGATAGCCTGTATTATGGAACGCAATACTTGCCTGCTAAGAAAACTTTAAATGCCGTCAATCTACGACATGCCAAGGTAAAGGGCCTCGGGTACACCTAGTATAGCAACATAAGATTAAAGTACGGCTGAAAGACATCTTTGTGCTTCTTCAGACGACTCAGAATCACTTATTTCTCACTTTGTAATGGAGCGTGACTGCCATCCTTGATGATGTTGGAGAAGCGGTGAATGGTTTGCACCTTGGTGAGTGGTCATCTGGATACCAACACAAAAGGTCATAATGAAAATTCAATTCATAGGGAATATCCGACGTGCGTGAGCAGATGAAATGTAGGAAAAGAGAGTGCGGGAGTGAGAATGGGTACGAGGGCCACCCTGAGAAGAAGGTAAAGAGGAAGTTGGCTAAGGGAGAACAAGGTGGAATCTACAGACGGGAGGGATGGCAAGGGTCACCATCCATGCTTCTCTACTGCATCCGAGAGATTGCGTGCCGAATCTTGATAACCATATTATTCAACACAGGGGCCTGATATTCAGATTTTTTAATGAAAGCCTTACCGTTCGATCCCAACCTCAGCATTTCCATCCTCTCGCCGTAACCGTTTGAAATCGTTTTGATCTCTCTGACCCCTAACCATCAATCCCATGGCTCTCCGTCGACTGTGGTCCAATGGGGTCATTATCAGTCCCCGGCTGGGTTGGCGCAGTGACGATCCCACAGTGGATTGTTTGCTGGATCTCTTCGGCTATCTTGCCATCGCCATCCGTTGTCGACTGGGTGTTTACCGACGGCTCTGCTATGGTTGTCATCTTCGTGTTCTTTGAATTGACATAGACGGTCGGTAGTGTTTCTTCAGTTTCCTCATCCGACAAAAATTTGGCCTTCCATTGCTTTCTTCTTCTCGGGCTGACAGCTTTGGGGATGTTCATCTCATTCGCCTAACACGTCCCCTCTGTCAACCTGAAAAAAAGGAAAAGAGCAAGCTCACCTGGTGATGTTGGGCAGCGTGACTTTGATTCCCCGCAGATCCTGGTCCCATGGGGTTTCCCTCACCCTCCATCTGGTCTGAGGTCGTAACCCTCTGAGATTGAGATCTAGTGGCCAAGTGAGGCGACGCGGACACAGTCATGAAGAAGACTGCTGGAGATGGTCGTAGTAGAGGACCGTTCAGGTTCACCCTGTCAAACTGTGGCATTTTAAGCGACCCTAGCCACGTGAATAATCGATTTTAGTTGAGAGTGAGTCAAAGCGTCGAGGTCGACTTAGTATATAGAGCAGCCGAAAGTCTCCCAAAACCACCATCATCCATCATGATTTCCCTTCCCATAGATCTGTGGCTCAAAATTATCCCCTACATTCAGAACTCGTCCCAAGATCTGCTCGCACTGGCACTAGTAAACAGGAACTTTGCCTCCGTTGTGTTTCCATTCCTGGCCCGATACATGCTTGTCGATCCAATGCCAAAGCCGCAACACCCGATTCGTTTCCTTGAATTCACCTCCATCAGGAATTGGCACGGCGGTTGGGTTCAGCAAAATTTGAAGAGGGCTGGGAGCAACCTGAGGGTCACCAGGTTGGGATTCAATACGTCCGGTTGTCAGTGTTTCAGGTTATTCCTATGTGTCTGGGTTTTATCGCTAACCCCGCATGAAGATGACTGCGTCGAACTCACGCACCTAAACTTTTTCCACAACGTGTGGCTCAGGGAAGTTACCCTCTCTGGATTACGACTAAGACGGCCGGGTAACGTCAACCTAATCGATATCTCGAGGATATTTGCTGGATGTTCTATGGAAGATTTGACCAAGTTCACTCTCGATCTTACACGGGCCAACTGGGATAACTGCATCAAAGTCAATTGGGCCCTCCTCGACGCATATCTTTCCTCGAGACCTTCCCTTCAATCTGTGCACATTTTAGGCCCTCTGTCTGTGATGGAGGTCAGCGATATCATGCCACTGGTCACCGCGAAGGGCATCCTTGATGTCACGTTCAGGCCAACTTTGCCGGAACCATCGGTACCATTGGTACCATGGCCATCTATATCTGGGCAGATACGTAGGAGGAAGTTTCGAAGAAGGAAGGGGAGTGGAACGGGGCAGGATACAGGTTGAATAGGAATGGGGCAATGTTATCCTGTAACAATCTGTTGAAATGGATCCGTTATGACCCTGGCTGATACTGACCAGTCCGAAGTGGAAGATATTGTCCTCTTGAGACTACCCAAGCCGAAGTCAGAGAACACAGAGAGAGATCGTTGTCATTGTTACTACATACATTTGCATCTGTGTCTACTTTTTATATGTATGCGACATCAAAGGGGTCAGGGCTTTGTGATCCTTTGATAGCACGATAGCCGATTGGTTGTTTGAAAAGATAGTTGAGACGGGATTGGGCCAAATACTTCACCAATAAAGGTGCGGAGCCATAAGGCTTCCTTTGCAGCACGAGTTGCTACATATTTAGCTTTAGGGATCTCTCCGATGGGAAATGGCAGGGCGAATCTGCGTGGGTGACAAAAGCAACAGTTCGATATTACTTGCAGCCGCTGCGCAATCCAACAATCTTTCTTCTCAGTAATATCGTGCTATCAAAGGATCACAAAGCGCTTCGCTTTGTAGGTTAGACCCCTTCGATGTCGTATACATATAAAAAGTAGACACAGATGCAGCAACAATGACAACGATCTCTCTCTGTGTTCTCCGCCTTGGGCTTGGGTCGTCTCAAGAGGACGATATCTTCCAATCCAGACTCATCAGTATCAGGCAGGGTCATCATACGCGATCCATTGCAACAGATGGCTACAGGATAACGTCACCACATTCCCATTCAACCCGTATCCTGCCCCCTTCCACTACCCTTCCTTCTTCAAAACTTCTTCCTGCCTCGCTTACATACCCACCCACGATAGGGATGGCCATGGTACCGATGGTTCCGGCAGGGTTGGCATGGATGTCACCCTAAGGATGCCCTTGGTGCCAATCAGTGGCATGATATCGTTGACCTCTATCACAAACAGAGGGCCTAAAATGTGCACAGATTGAAGGGAAGGTCTCGAGGAAAGATATGCGTCGAGGAGGGCCCAATTGACGTTGACGCAGTTATCCAGGTTGGCCCGTGTAAGATCCAGAGTGAACTTGGTCAAAGCACTCATCAGACATCCAGCAAATATTCTCGAGATATCGATTGTGTCGTAGTGACCCGGCATTTTTAGTCGTAATCCAGAGAGGGTAACTTCCCTGAGGTATAAGTTGCGGGAAAAGCTTAACCGCTCGAGTTCTAGGCAGTCATCTTTATGCGGGATTAGTGATAAAGCCCAGACATATAGGAATAAACTAAAACACTGACATCCGGAGGCATCGAATCCCAACCTGGCGACCCACAGGTTACTCCCGGCCATCTCCAGATGTTCCTGAACCAAATCGCCGCCCCACTCCGAAATGGCGGTGAACTCAACAAGGTGGATAGGGTGTCGCGGCTGTGGCAATGGATTGACGATGGCATATTGGGCCAGGGAGGGCAACACAGCGGAGGAAACATCCCTATTCACTAGGGATAGTGCGAGTAGATCCCTGGGCCTGTCCTGAATGTGGGAGATTATTTTGAACCACAGCTCTAGGGGAAGGAGGATCATGATGGATGGTGGGTGGTGGCTTAGGGAGAAAGTGGAGAATTGGGGTCGAGAAAAAATGAGGGGATTTTATAGTGTGGATGCCACGATTATTGTGGCTTGTGGCAAACGAGCTCTGCCCACGCTCACTGTCGATTGGCTTGGTTTTCTCGCCCCTTAATTCTCAGACCGCGGTAGGTTCATGTCCTGTCAGCGAACGCTGCATGCGTCATGCAGTTAGTCAGTGCTACACAGCGCTATGTTACCATTCACCTTCGGTCGGCCTGGTTCTTGCCTCTTAGCTTCACTGCACCACAATGTATCACCACCTTTTAACCAAGTACACTCTGTTCGGAACAGAGCGGTTCGGTTCAGAGGAGTACACTGAAACTCTGTTAGACTGCTCTCCAACCTTTGCTTCAAACGGAATGCATTTATTTCAGCCAGGCCTCTAAGTGAACGCAAGGGAGAAGGGCAGGTAGAAGAAGGTGGCAGGATCAGGATCGAATGGCGCAGTGTTATTCCACAGTTGTCCTCTACTTTTTAGCTCAATCTACAGCTCCATCGACTCAATACGGTATATGCAGTGAAGTATAGCAGGCGTAGCTGATAAATCTCGACAAACAAACCATACTTGCCCCGATCACTTTAGTGCATCTTGCTAAATCTCTTGATAAAATCCATGGAGACTGATTTGCATGCTCTCGAAACTAGCTGGTGGCCTGTTGGAAAGGTCCCGCAGGCCACGGTTCCGCTATCCTCACGATGCTATATCAAAAACACCACCCAGGATGGACTCATGTCAGTCCAAGCGGCCCAACATATTTGTTCTCTCCCGATAAAGTGGAGGCCAATATTCACCGTCATTGACTTGTGCCAGCTTCAGCTGCAATTTCAAAAAGAGGATGGAGGGAGTCATCTTGGAAAGTTGATGGTATGGTATGACATGCTTAGGACGTATATCATAAAGGAAGCGCAAAGAGAAAAGCCTGCGTCTGGCAGTCTTTGGATTCCTGATGTCGTTCATCGGTTCTGTGTTCGACTGGAGCTAGGGAAGGCCCACCAGCCCAAAAAACTCAAAGCATTCGAAGCCGAGCTTAGAAGCCATTATTCTTCCAGACAACACTGGTGGTATGGTAAGATATCGATATTTTCAAGGCTAGGCTTGAGTAATAAATGCTTGTATACCCAGACCTTTTATCCTGGAAGCAGAGCAAAGAATTCTACTGGCTTCCCCAAGTCCTAAAATCCGTTGATCCTTTCAGTGACCGATCGAATTGCACCACCTGGCTTGACGGTTTCGAAGCAGACTGCATCTTATTTGGGTTCACCAATCGTTTGGAGGCTGTCGCGATCTCCTCCGTGGAACTTGAGCGTGTACCTGAGCTTGAACTTGGACCTGGGTATGAACACGAACACGAATATGAACAAGATGATAACGATCAAGGTGAGGGTGAAGGTGAAGGTGTGTGATCCTGATGTCAATTCGATAGCTTGTTAAGTACTTATCATTCAATTAATTTCATGAGCTCCAAAAAGGAAGCGAGGACGCCCACGCAAGGACAAGCATGTTGAATTATCTAATGATTTCCCCAAAGCATGGATTCTGAGGAGTGGAGAGAGGGTTGCATCTTGCCCTATGGATTTCTTTCAGACCCTCCCTGCATTAACGGGGGGTGATGTCCCCAGAAAAAAGGCCATGAGAAAGGTACCGACTATGTTATTTTTCAATGGCGTCATATTCACCATACACAGAGAATTCAAGCGAATACAAAACCAGAAGCAGAAGCAGGCGTCTCAGCAAAGTCACTACCTGCTTCTCCTGGCAAGGACTTCCAGGTTTGTTTGTAGTTTTATGTTTGTATTTGAATGATTTGTACAGGTAAGACGCCCTAAGCAGCCCTCATTGGCAAGGCGTATACCCTCCTCAGCTATACCATCTGTGAATCACCCTCAGCAGGTGGGTCTTATCTTCTTCATACCTAGTCAGAAGCAATGGCGATTTATCCAAGAATTCGTCCAGAAAAATCGAAATCGAAATCTATCCGAAAGCCTGCTTGTAGGTCTGGATCCAGAAATAGAGGTTGAGAAAAGGAAAAGGGTATAGTATTTTCCCCATCATGTGCCTCGTGTATGCTTATATGTATGTCTCCTAGGATACGAAGGGGAAGGGGCGCGCTACAGACACCACTCTGGTGGGTATCAGGCTTGCATTCGAGTCATTCGGAGTACAAGTCCAGATGGATGGTGACGGTAGCCATCCTTTTTCTTCTAGGTCGTGGATGATGGTCACGATAAGCTAGAACCAGAACCCATCCCACGTTGGGTGAAATTGCTCCTTCAGCCACTCAGCGGTAATGCAGATGACCTCGCAACCCACCTCCTTGATCTATCGGATGCAACGAAAGGATACGACAAGAAAGGCATATGGGTCGATTTGTCACACTTTGATGTAGACATGGTATGTCTTTCTATCGAATATGGGGGTATTGCATCCATCCATTTTTCTGACTAGATCAAGAATCTGGTGATGGAGTGGAAAAAGCGACAAGACTTGGCAAATTTCACTATGTTTGAGGACAACGACGAGTTGGTTTTCATGAAGAGAACGTTCAAAGGCATACACGCCCTCATTGCCAAAGGTGCCATGCACAACTTTCATAAGTATGTTGAGGAAATGATGAAATGAAGACAAGGTTGCGATGCACAAATGAATAGAATGGCTGAATGAACGAATGCTGAACGAATGCTGAATGCTATTACAGCTAATAAAGCTACCCCATCTTCAGACAAAAACCAGGTGAATAGTACAGTGAGTGTATATTAAGATTCCTTGCGATCGCCAATCCTAAGCTTCCCAGAAACCAGCTCCATGATCATCATATTCCGAAAATCAGCAACATCAGCCTCTTCCAAAACTGAAGGTATAGCCATACCGTTGACCAGCCACTTGAGATATTGACAGGTATACACCCCGCAATCTGTGGACCCTTTTTGTTGCGGCACAGACATATCTGTTTCGCAATTCCACCCAGAGAGATTATAATTCACCTCAGTGGTGAGATAATCGCTGACAGCCTTTTTCGACACCTGTCAGCATTTAATCAGGAACTCTGTGGCTTGAAAATCTCACTTTAATAATGCCTGCCCGGGTCTTCGCATTTCCGCATGCAGTCATACTATCATAGAACTCCCAGCGTCGATCCGTGAAGTTCATCCTCAGCAGCAGCCAGTGATTTTGGTTTTGGTTTACGGGGATATAAAGGGACTTCAAGGTTTCCAACGTCTCGTTGATGGAGGACAAAGCAGCTGCATACCATCCACGTTTGACCTTTTGGCCATTCTTGGTAACCTGTCAGATCGATGGAAGGAAGGAAACGTTTGGGAAAAGGGCTTACCAACTCTGCAGAGAGCAACCTTGTTGCGCCACCATAATCCTTGTGGTCTAGGTTTGATACCTGAGGCCAGAAATATGTCGATATCAGTTTTACTTCTTTATCCTTATTCTGAGCCCGACAGAGATCGATGTATGAGCCTAGGATAGAGTCATCCAATTCGGCGCCTGGGTTAAGCTTTTGTAGAGCTTTGTGGTCAACGAGGGAGGTGGAGCGTGGGCATACCAAGGATGGGTCTGCAAGCAGACGTATCCAAGGCATCGTGGAACGCTCTTCCTTGGAGAAAAAGGCATAGATCGGGGTGTCGACAAATTTCAATGGTTTGTTTGCCTCTTTTACACCAAATAGTTAGTCTTCAACAAGCAGAGAAAACGCAATGTCTTACCAGCTGCAATAGTACTGCTTGGGCATGCTCGCAAAAACACATGGAATTGCCAGGCGTAAAGTCTTGTCTTTTTCTCTGGGAAGCCTAGGTGGTCTTTTGAAATTTCTAGCCACCTGGGCAGATAAAGCTGGACACTGGGGGTTTTTAAAGCCCTTTCCCACTCTGCGTGTCAATTAAAATTAAAATCGAAGCGTGAATAAATATCTCATTACACTCACCGTCCAGAGAGGGTGCAGGCATGCCTTCATCCTTCCAGGCACCATATCTCTTAATGAGTTCCATAAAGTCATTGCGGCCCTCTGGGATATGGGTGCATCCACAGAATGTTCGCCATAGCCATGGGGTGAGGACTTCAGGCGAGCGCAAATTATGCCCCTTCACCCCCTTGAAGTAGTCCTCTATGGCAGCACGCAACCGAGTGTGGTAGTTGTAGTTATGGCTGTACTGGCCAGTAGCACTTGTATGCCAATACATGTAGTGCGCATCAAAGAGCGCAAGCTCGAATGCTGGGAGGCCATCATCATGCAATTCGCAGCATATCGTGCCTATCCAGATGAAATTACGTCCAAAGGTCCATTTAGTGAACTTGCTAACGGGGGGGGTTGTCGACTGATTCCAGAGGCTTTCATCGTTGGCGAAAACTTCAGCCATTCCTTAATTCCAGCTTAAGTTGATTCGCGTACACTAACGGAACCCACACATAAACACTCACCTCACAAAGCGACTCTATGTGAGGCTTCGGGGTTTCCTAGAAATCCTTATAGGACTAGCCACCAGTTCACTTTACTTCACTTCTTGCAGCCTTCGTTTGCCTGTCGATTAAATCAAATCACGACACAACTCATGAAACTCACTGCGTGAGCCAAAGCCCTGGGACAACCCACTTATAAGGCTGCGAACAAAGTTGCAGAGTTGGTTGTGTATAGTAATATAGAACTAACTAGTGCATCTTAGCGCATACATTTGCTGAATTCAAAAAAAAAAAAATCAAATCAAATCACGTGAGTCTCTTTTTCCTTAGCGCCGTTACAACAGACTTTTCATACACGATTAGCTGCAATGCCCCATACACAATCAGCGACTAGCAACTTTCATGGGGATGATTACTCTGATAGTGATTCCTCCCAAGGCAACCCACCCTCTCCGATGAATATCTCCCCGACCCAAGGCCACACAACCAATCAACCTTCACCACGCTATACCCCTGAACCCAATGAAGGTGGTTGGAATCCCAACGATTTCCTGAACATCTCACCTTCTCCCAAAATTTCTGCACGCGGCATAGAGTATGAACAAACAAACAAACATATCTTTATGTCTCTTTATTAACATATCATCACCAACTAGCACGCAGCCAAATGCCCTCATCCACCAACCACCCCTTACCCAAGCCACCCAGCCTCCTTCCGATCCTGGCCAAGAGCGCCAAGTAGGTGAACAGACCCACCAGTCGGCTCCATCTCCATCTACCTCCACATCTCGGCCCATCGATCTCACGAAAGACAAGGCCGACTCACACAGGTATGTATTGGATCTGATCTGTGGCATAGCATAATGACCCACATTCTGTGGTAGTCTAGAGCCATTGTTGGCAGCATTGGAACAGGTGCAAGTCGGAAACAAACTAACGCTCGCAACATTTGAAAATACCGGCAACCAAGCCACCGCCCCAGCCCAGCCCATTCCTGCATCCAAACCCACCGCCCCTGCCAAACCCGCCGCCCGAGCCCAAACCACCGCCCCAGCTAAAACCGCCGCCCGAGCCCAAACCACCGCCCCAGCTAAAACCGCCGCCACCGCCAACCCTGCTGCCCCAGCCAAATCCGCCACTGTCAACCCCACTGCCCCTGCCAAATCCACCGCCCCTGCCAAACCCGCCGCCCCAGCCCAAACCACTGCCCCAGCCAAACCCGCCGCCACCGCCAACCCTGCTGCCCCAGCCAAATCCGCCCCCCCAGCTAAATCCGCCCCCCCAGCCAAATCCACCGCCCCTGCGACACCTGCCGCCCCTGCCAACCCTGCCGCCCCAGCCAAGGATACAGCTAATCAACCTGCTGCTGTGATGCGCGGCAGTATAGCAGAGAACCAGCCCGAGTTCAATTTCGACCTCGGTGACTTGGCAAACATTCCATGTACATCATCCTACATTGTTTCTTTGATGAACAGTTGTTGACATTACACACTCTTTTTAAACAAAGCAACCAGCTCGAGCGGAGGCAAGCCAACATCACCTCCACTTCAGGATGAAAACTTCGGCATTGATCCGATGCTCACAGCATCATCTTCAATCAACAACCATCCGTTGCCTGCATCCTCCCCCTCCCTGGATCCACCATCTCAACCCAATGCGAAGCATGTGGGTGCAGAGAGGAGGAGTTCGTCAAGTGGAGCGACGAAAAAACAGACTTCCAACCGTGTGCCCGAGAAGAGGAAGAGGAAGGCTGCTGCAGGTGGCCGTGCAGTGAAGCGACGGCGCTATGGGTTTCACACGTCAACCTGCATCACGGATGCACTGCCAGGAAACCCTGGCGAAGACTTTCTCCATTCATTGGAGAACATGGATAAACTGACGTCGGAAACGGCATCATCATCTCAAGATGATGATGAAGCACAAGGCAAGGGGTCGGCAAAGATGGTAAGAAGATGGGAGGAAAAATAATTTATTACGAGTCCCGCTAATATGCTGCATGTTTTGGATAGTTTTGCCAATATTGTAGTGATGGTGGGTCATTTGTGGTATGCAGTGAACCAGGGTGTGGTGTCATGCTGTGTGTTTCCTCGGACTCGACTGCGTGTGTCCAGTGGGATGTTCCTGAGGGAACTCCATGGTACTGCCTGAGGCATTGTCGCCTCAAAAAAATACTTCCCAAGGTTTGGATCTACTTCATGCAAGACAACACCACTGATTTTCCTTCTTCAGTATACAATCAACTCACGAATAAAATCATTCTTCCACGGGGGGAGGGTTATAACCCCCCTCCTCTACATCCACATATACACATGTGAGGCAAGAATGGTCAAAGAGACACTAACCGCCCCGAATATCGCAGGGCGATTGAAAGACTTTTACAAGCACGAGCAGGATGACCAGGTGAGGGACGTTTCCTCGAATGACCGAGTGATTTAGGCTTATGGTATTCTATAAACAGCTCCAGACTATATACGTTTACTTGAATAATGGACGCACTCTCAAAGCATTGCGCTCACAAGCGGTGGAGTGGATAAAGCGATTCCCGAACTCAGCAGTCCTTGTCGTCCTTGAAGGCCATACTACAGTTCAAACGGGGGAGTTAGTCTACGCATTCCCAGGGGCCAAAACCAACCGCCACGCCCACATCACCGAAGTAAGTAGTTGTTGGAGGACTTCATAAGAAGATGCTATCGTCGAACTGGAACTGAACCGGAACCGGTTTCCCCAGATTCTACGCGCTACTATGCAGGATGCATACGATCCCGTGTTTATGCAGAACCCATCAATCAAGGGCTTGATTGCCCTGTGCTGTGGGCACACATTTCACCACGAGGGAAGTCTACAGTCGTGGAAGTCCCTGGTTGAAAGGTATGCAGGATTTCCCTCTTCCCCTTCCCCTTTGCGACTTCTGCCCAACAATCAATAAACCGTTTTATCCCTCCTTCTAGTAATATCTTCACTTGGGTCATTGGATTCTCCGCAAAGGTGTTATCGCCTATCAAAGTCACATCTGCATTGCCGTTATTCGTTGAGCTGGCATTCCTTCAGCAAGAGAAGAACATGCAGGATGTGGAGGAAGCGCTGCATCGGTCATTTGACCGAGTAGACATCCTCTCACACACACCCGTCCTGCTCATTCGTGCATGGAAGGGATCGGAATCGGAATCAGGAGGTGACATTTCCGTCACGCAATTCGCGCTCTCCAACGAGGACTGCCCATGGGGATTGGATCCTCCGGCATGTCCGACATGTGGTGTGGGCTGTTTTGTAACGTCAAGCATGCTTGATAAGAAGGGCGATTGGTGCCGCCTTTCATGTGGATTCTGCAAGTCGCGTGTGCAGAAGGTTCGTCGACCTAACTTTGTACAGGACTGTGACAAAAAGCACTTGCGGCCATACAAGTACTGTATTTTGCCGTTCCCTGTGCCACCTGACGCCTGGGCACACGCTAAGTGGAAGGAAGGTGGAAGGAAGAAGGTGGGCGAAACCCAATCAACATGAGTGGTGTGGACCTGCCCATGTATACGACTATATTGTACCACATCTTCCTTTGATACAAGTTGCCTCCTGAGCATGGGGCAGTGTTCGATAGTATCCTCTGTGTGATCAACAGATAAGACCTTCCTTTGTTGCAAGTCTGAGCATCATCTTTTACAAGCTTCTTCCAAGTTCAGTGTGGCAGAGGCCAGCATTTATTGGTCAAAATCTAGTATTTATATATCGGTGGTATGTTGTTCGCAATACAGTATTAGGCCCTGCCTATTCGCCCACACCCATCCTCATTCCCGCCGTTGACTCTGATCCTCGCCTTGCCTGCTCCTTCTCAATCTTTCTCCCCTCCCGTCATGTATTTGGATAGTATTCTCGGCTACTGCAGCTTAGTAGGCCAAGTCATTGATACTGATTAACTGAACTGGAACTGAACTGTGACTGGAGGCAAAGAAAGAAGGGAACGTTAATCGAAACATTCCTTTCTACAGCCTTTCTACAGAAATGTGTGTCACGTTGCCCTGGAGTCATTCACTGGGCCGTAGCCAACTAGGGAGAAAATCCCTGGTTGGGCTCGAGAGGTCAAAATCCATCGCCGGTGGGTCTCTGAGAAAGGCAGAGCGTACCCATCCATGTTGTTACCACGTCGGTGCAGTGGTTAGTGTCCGTGTGTGTGTGCAGCTGGGTGTGATCCCCACCTGTACCCTTTAGGGAGGTCGTAATGACCAACTCTGCTATTGGACTGTACCTAGCTGGGAGGTCTTTGGACCGCTGGTTTCTTTGCCACACCAATTAGGGAGACTTATGTCGACCTGGTCCAGGTAGTACACCTATAGGGGAGATGCTACATCGCTGAGGGCCACACACGTCAAGAAGCATTGCCTTACTGCACTCAGGGTGCCCACAAGGGACCCTTTAGACGGGTTACAAACGCGAGAACACATAATACAAGAGTGCCCGCAATACGACGAACACAAAAACCTCCTCCGGAAAGCATCAAGAAATATCTCACTGCCAGAGATCGTTCATACTCAAACCTGGAGCGTTCACCAAGACAGGCAGACCCTATGCCAAACCCAAATCCCCCACGTTCGATGAAGAACCCACAGTCCCAGTCCAACAGGATGACGACACAACCGAGGGCAACCTAGCCCAGGAAGGCCAACCTATGGCCACACCCCCAAATGCCGAAAACGGTGCAACTCCAGCACAATAAGAAAACACCCAACTCAACCCACAAATCACGAGACTCACTGCGTCACCCAAAGCCCCAGGGATTGACCCCCTCATATGTATATAAACAAAGTAGCAGGGCTGGTCATAGATAACCAGCCACCACGTCTTAGCACGTACGCTTGCTTGTTGCGGTATATAAATGCTGAAATCAAAAAAAAAAAAAAAAAATGTGTGTCACGTGAGTCTAAGTTGAAGCCCACTGTGAGTTGCAAAGTCGTCAAGTACTACCCATTCTTAAAGTGAAATGCCTGTGAGAGGAACCCCACAAGTTCCACAACGAATGCATTGACTCATAGCTAACATTAAAGGATTTGCTACGCAGTAACACATTGTTGGAAGCTTCTGGTATACCGATCCAGACCAACATCCTCCTCCTCCCTCGCCTCCAGGCTGCAATTGACATCGAGCAGCATCCAGACTATGACCCGACTGAAGGGCAGGCATTTTTGCCCTATAATCAGCCTCCTCCGGTAGGGGATATGTCATATATGATAGAACCCAACGATCTCGATGGTAAGGCAGAAATATCGTAACTATTAAATGAAAACATAACATTCCTATACAGGACATCCAGGAGATACATGCTGGGGAACAAAGAAAGCCAACCTCTTACCAATGATCAGAGGTATGAACATACTGGCCAATAAGGGACCAAACCCGCCCCTTTCCCCCCTGCATGTAAGGAAGAGTATTCCCTCTGTCAAAGGTCACCCTCAAACAACTTCAACTGTCAAGAGGTCAAAGAAATCAAGCCACAAGCATCGCAGGGAGCGACGGCAGGAAGCATCCCTCCACACGATAAAAGTGGGATGCGTCAAGCCTACCAACGTCAGACTGAAACACATCGCGTCATCCATCCCAATATCGACCACGGTAGCAACGGAGACCCTTCCTGTGACTGGCCCTGGGTTCACAGCTCTGCGGTCAGAGAAGAGCAAGAGGATCGAGATAAAGGAGTATTCTCTGGAGGATGTGTTGAGAAACGCACCCCAATTTGGGTTTAGAATCCAGGAATGGGATGGCATGTAGGTCGATTTCTACCCAATCAAACAAGATTCTCGATCTGATTCGGTGAAAATGTACTGCTAGTCGTGCGACGCCAATCCTCGATTCTGAGGGGCGTGTGGTAGCTCTTCTAGGTGGACGTCCCCAGTCTCCTGAATGGGAAATCATACACAATGAGGCTGCCCAAAGAATCTCAGAAGCTCGGGGGCTTTGCGAATTTTCTGCAAAGGATGCATCCCACCGCCGGTGCCGCTCTCCATCCCTCGCCTGCGGTTTTTCATTCGGAGGAGGACAAAAAGTACAGTATACTTTTCCTCTGCCGCTATGTTTTTTTAATCACGATCTTGGAACATTTTCGTAAAGGTTCCAGGAAATCTTGGCCTTACACACAACAATCACGCGGTCATGACGGATTTGATACAATGCTCTGCCATCCAAAGGATAGCAGGGTTCTCGAACGGGCTGTTTGCAGCTTGGGCACCACGCCTGTACAAGTACTACTCTACCACGATGTCGGGGCTCCTAGGCCACCATCCACAGCTTAGGATGAACTTCAAAAATAGCGTCTGGAGTGCTATGACCTTCAACTTTGGTCCTAAGACGATATGTCTGCCTCATCGCGACTTCTCGAACCTTGCCTTTGGGTGGTGTGCTATTACTGCGTTAGGAGACTTTGATCCGAAAAAAGGAGGCCACCTTTTACTTTGGGATATTAAGTTGGCGATAGAGTTTCCCCCCGGTTCCACGGTGCTTATCCCTTCCGCAATATTCTGTCACTCCAACACCAAGGTGCAGGCACACGAGACCCGTGTTTCGTGTACACAGTATGCAGCTGGAGGGCTGTTCAGATGGGTCGAGCATGGATATCGGACAGCGAATGATTTCATGATGCAGGATCCGATTGGGAAACTAGCCTGCGACTTGCAATCCTCCCCACGATGGAAGAGGGCATCGGAACTTTTCTCTACCTATTCAGAGCTAAGAGGGGTAAGCAACTTTCCATACTGCGACTCTTGCATGGCTCCGTTACCCAACAACAACTTTTTCAGGAATCTCCCTCCGGTTCATAGCAGCATATCTACTGTATAGAGGCTATGTCGCAGTGAAATATGTTTAGATTTTGATTTTTTACAAAGCTACTTCTTCGTTGTATACAGTATGGAACGCAAGATTTGCCTGCTAAGAAAACTTTAAATGCCGTCAACCTGTCAATCTATGACATGCCGAGGTAAAGGACCTTGGGTACACTGTATGATATTTACTGTTTGAAGTATAGTAATACATGACAATCCGAACAGAAAAAAAAAAAACCTACACCTTCGCGCTCACGCGAGTATGAGAGACGCGCCCCGATCAAACGATTGAGCTGAACCCGCTCCTTTCGTTTCTGACCATATCGGTGACGAAACTTTGCGGGAAAGTTAGCGCGAAGGAGAATCCCACGTTTAAAAAAAACTCACTGGAAGAATTTGCGGGAAACGCGGATAAAAAATCGCGCGGCACGGACGGTGAGTGTTTTGAGGAAATGGGCTGGGTCCGAAGGATTTTTACGCGTGACAAATGGCTCGGGGGGATGCTCCGGGAGATGGATGTTAAGAATGTCACCTCCAGCTAAGTAGAGGTTGCATTGATTGAACTGAATGGCGGACATGGCGGTGGTGAAGCGGGATAGGGCAGCGCAAGAAAGAAAGGTGGTGTGTAATAGAAAAACAAAGACTTGCTCGCTGTACTCTTTGCAATGTCCCTGCATTGTATGAATGTATGCACTTCGAGTTTCATTGAGGTAGTGATATTCTCATCCTAATACTCCCTTGATAAACTTGAGCCTGTTATGTCCCATACAGCTTGTAGTTGAGGAGGAAAGTGTCTGATTCTGTTAGCCAAGTAGGTTCCTTGGCTGTAGTGTCTGCACTTTACACAGTGATCAGCATGAGCACGAAGGGTTGACGAATGACTCGATGCCTAGAAGTTAGAGTTGTAGCCATTCTTTAGTGCGTTTCACTGCAATCAGGGTGCTGGTTGAAGTTTCCTGACTTAGTCATTCACTCGTGCCCACTTCAACACAAAGCAGCAATTGAACGACCATCCAGCTCACAAGTATCGGCTTCGAAACTCACTGAGAGACCTCCAGGTTAACCTAGAGATTGGTTGGTTCACCATGCAAGGCTAATTCAATAGCAATCTGCAACTCAAGCTCAAATAACCATTACAACGAAAAGAAATTAAATTTGGAGATTAAAGTGAGGTATCTGAATTAAATAAAGGGAATGAAAGCGTACGAGAGTATACGTGCATGAGTATGATTGAGTGTGCGAGAGTGTATCTAGGAGAACGTATGTGCGAGGAGCGCCGTGCGTATGAAAGCATATGTAAAAGAGCTGTGGATGTGAGAGCATATGTACGAGAGCAATTATTCAAAGGACATACATGCGGATTGGGATTACAGTCCGAGAGACGTCAAGGAGATGCTCATATTAGTGAGCTCGCGGTCATCGTTCATCGCTGCTGCTTTTGCTGCCGCTTTTTCGTCTTCGGCTTCCCGCAGCATCTGTTCAAGCGATACACCAAAGCGGGGTGCCTTACCAGCTTTTGCCTTGGGGAGACCTTCCGGAATGTAGTAGCGACAGAATCTATTGCAAAGGTGATCATCGGTGAAATGTTGAAAACAGGCCCCTATGTTGCCACCAGCGAAGAGGTTTCCGGAGAGTTCACTAAATATCATTCCATGAGTAAAATTGATGTGTGAGCATGCAACAAAATTTACGGGGCTGTTATGATTTGGGGATCAGAAAGTAGTGATGTACCACCTATTCTCAGGAAATAATCAGAATGCGGAATCAGTTAAATGCGAAAACAAACCTTGAACATCTGAAACGAAAGCCAACTTTTGAGTCTTCACATATTGAACATGCTGAGCGAAGGCGAGAAATTCGCCTATCTGTTGTCGCTCAAGGTTGTTGGGGTGGGAAAGAGGAGAGCTACGGTCGTTATTGATGTACTTGAGAAACTCGCCGTCGGTGTCCTCATCAATACACTCCTCAATCAAGAAAGTATGCCGCTCTTTATCGTCTGCAACGGCTAGGGCTACCCGAACGAAACGCAATCGAGGAATCGGGAACGATGGAGGACCGCGTTGTGCATTCTCCTGCTCCACAAAGTCATACGCGAGTTGCATCAAAGCTGCACCCCATGTCGCACAGTACGACTCTACCGTCAACTTCTTTAATTGGGTATGGCTATTATAAACAATGCGGGATGGTGCACGACCGAGCGCCCCATCAGCATCATGATAAAAGCATTGCTTGACGCACACTTTTGTGGAGGATGAAGTCGACTGGAAGATAGGGATATTGGTATGACCGATGTGTGCAACTTTGAAGGCACCGGCCTTTGGTTTCATCTTTGGATTGAATGTGATTGTAGCTCGAATGGGGGGTTCTTTTATAACTGTCGCAACGAGACCGTAAGCATGCGGCCATAGGACTCTTACAGCATGGCCCGACCTCCAGTCCAATTATCTCTCCCGGGACGGGATGCGAGGGATAGTCATGTATTCAGCGATGCTCATGTCTCACTCCACCGGGCAAGTATTACCTCCCGACGCTAGCTTCATTCACTGTGATGATGCCCTGCCTATGCCCTACCAGCGTTATGCGTGGTTCACAACTCCACTGTGGCCATCACCCTTCCAACCTCAATAATGATCAAGTATCAGCGGATATTCAGCACCTGTCTCCTTGCGGTGAACAGGGGGAATGGGAATCACCATCAAGTTACTGAGCCATGGCTGAAATGAACGAATTCTGTTGGAAGTTAGTGTGGGAGAGGGGTCTACACAGTTTCAGTGAACTCCTTCTGAACCCCTCTGTTCCGAACAGAGTGGACTTGACCAAAATGTGGTTCGGTTCCTTGTACAGCCACAATTGTGCTCTTTGTGGTGCGGTGAAGCAGCTTAGCAATACCAGTTAAGCTGGCGCAGTCTGCTACACTTTTACGCTGGCAAAGTTAGCCACGCTACCTTACTGTCTAGGCCTCAAGGCAGTAAGGTAGCGTGGCCAGAACCAAGCCAATCGACGGTGAATGGTAGTATAGCACTATGCAACACCCAGTGGTTGCATAGCACTCGGTGTTCGCTGACGGGACATGACCCCAGTCTGAAAACTAAGAGGAAAGAAAACCAAGCCAACCAACAGGTGAATGTAGCATAATGCCACGTTACATCTGCTGACTGCATAGCGCATTCGCCATTCGCCATTCATTCGGTGTTCACCTACGGAATGTGAACCTACCCGTGTGAAGTAAATCAACAAGCCAAAAAATCGAGTGATGAACGGCGGCATAAGACGTGTTACACCCACTGATTGCATCACGCATTTATTCAGTGTTAGCCAACAGGACATGAACTTACCGCAGTCTGAAACTAACAGGTCAGTAACACACACTGAGTACATAAGAGTCAGTGTTCGCCGACAGCACGTGAGCGGTCTATAAACTAGGAGGCGAGAAAACCAAGCCAATCAACAACTGAACGGTGCAACACCAGCTGAGTGCATAGCGCCGACAGGATATGAACTTACCGAGGTCAGAAACCAAAAAGCCAGACATTCAACCCAATCGACGGCCAACGATAGCATGACGCCGCGTCGAACCCACTGATTGCATAACGCAGTTATCAGTGTTCATCGAGAGGAGATGAATGTACACCGGTCTGCGAATCAAGATGTCAGACAGTGAACGGTGCAACACCGACTGAGTGCATAGCGCATTCGGTGTCCGCCGACAGAATATGAACTTACCGAAGTCAGAAACCAACAAGCCAGACATTCAACCCAATTGACGATCCAACGATGGCATGACGCCGCGTCGAACCCACTGATTGCATAACGCAGTTATCAGTGTTCATTGAGAGGAGATGAATGTACACCGGTCTGCGAATCAAGATGTCAGACAGTGAACGGTGCAACACCGACTGAGTGCATAGCGCATTCAGTGTCCGCCGACAGAATATGAACTTACCGAAGTCAGAAACCAACAAGCCAGACATTCAACCCAATTGACGATCCAACGATGGCATGACGCCGCGTCGAACCCACTGATTGCATAACGCAGTTATCAGTGTTCATCGAGAGGAGATGAATGTACACCGGTCGGCAAGCCAATCGACAAGTGAGCGATGCAACACCCGTTGACTACAGAACGCATTCAGTGTCCGCCGACAGAATATGAACTCACCGAGGTCAGAAACCAACAAGCCAGACATTCAACCCAATTGACGATCCAACGATGGCATGACGCCGCGTCGAACCCACTGATTGCATAACGCAGTTATCAGTGTTTCATTGAGAGGAGATGAATGTACACCGGTCTGCGAATCAGGATGTCAGACAGTGAACGGTGCAATACCGACTGAGTGCATGGCGCATTCAGTGTCCGCCGACAGAATATGAACTTACCGAGGTCAGAAACCAACAAGCCAGACATTCAACCCAATTGACGATTCAACGATGGCATGACGCCGCGTCGAACCCACTGATTGCATAACGCAGTTATCAGTGTTCATCGAGAGGAGATGAATGTACACCGGTCTGCGAATCAAGATGTCAGACAGTGAACGGTGCAACACCGACTGAGTGCATAGCGCATTCAGTGTCCGCCGACAGAATATGAACTTACCCAGGTCAGAAACCAACAAGCCAGACATTCAACCCAATTGACGAGCAAACAATGGCATGACACCGCGTCGAACCCACTGATTGCATAACGCAGTTATCAGTGTTCATCGAGAGGAGATGAATGTACACCGGTCGGCAAGCCAATCGACAAGTGAGCGGTGCAACACCTGTTGACTACAGAACGCATTCAGTGTCCGCCGACAGAATATGAACTCACCGAGGTCAGAAACCAACAAGCCAGACATTCAACCCAATTGACGATCCAACGATGGCATGACGCCGCGTCGAACCCACTGATTGCATAACGCAGTTATCAGTGTTTCATTGAGAGGAGATGAATGACACCGGTCTGCGAATCAAGATGTCAGACAGTGAACGGTGCAACACCGACTGAGTGCATAGCGCATTCAGTGTCCGCCGACAGAATATGAACTTACCGAGGTCAGAAACCAACAAGCCAGACATTCAACCCAATTGACGAGCAAACGATGGCATGACGCCGCGTAAACCCACTGATTGCATAACGCAGTTATCAGTGTTCATCGAGAGGAAATGAATGTACACCGGTCTGCGAATCAAGATGTCAGACAGTGAGCGGTGCAACACCAACTGAGTGCATAGCGCATTCGGTGTCCGCCGACAGAATATGAACTTACCGAAGTCAGAAACCAACAAGCCAGACATTCAACCCAATTGACGATCCAACGATGGCATGACGCCGCGTCGAACCCACTGATTGCATAACGCAGTTATCAGTGTTCATCGAGAGGAGATGAATGTACACCGGTCGGCAAGCCAATCGACAAGTGAGCGATGCAACACCCGTTGACTACAGAACGCATTCAGTGTCCGCCGACAGAATATGAACTCACCGAGGTCAGAAACCAACAAGCCAGACATTCAACCCAATTGACGATCCAACGATGGCATGACGCCGCGTCGAACCCACTGATTGCATAACGCAGTTATCAGTGTTTCATTGAGAGGAGATGAATGACACCGGTCTGCGAATCAAGATGTCAGACAGTGAACGGTGCAACACCGACTGAGTGCATAGCGCATTCAGTGTCCGCCGACAGAATATGAACTTACCGAGGTCAGAAACCAACAAGCCAGACATTCAACCCAATTGACGAGCAAACGATGGCATGACGCCGCGTAAACCCACTGATTGCATAACGCAGTTATCAGTGTTCATCGAGAGGAAATGAATGTACATCGGTCTACAAATCAAGATGTCAGAAACCGACGGGTGAACGAACAGTTGTATAACGCCGCACACTCACCACCTGCATCCCCAACCCGCTGGCCAATCTGTGTTTCCTGAGGATGGGTAGGCACTGCTTGCGTATTCCCGGGCGCGAGTATTCGCGCAGTGGTTGAACCCAGAGCCAGAGGAGCGCCTCCTGACTGGACTGTCTGCATCTCGCATTCAGTAAGAATCGGGAGGGCATAAACAGAGTCGAAATTTTTTCGAACTCAGCCGCCGGGACAAAATGCTTTGTATTATCTTGTTTACGAATCATTCCATTTTCGTAGAGCGTGAAAGGGGCAGTATATCTCCCGCAGCTTCTTGCTGTCAGCCACCACCTCTCCACTGAGCAGCCTCAGCGGTAACGCGAGAGGGCACTAAATGAGCAGGCCTTAGGGCGTGTCTATCATTTGAGGCAGCCTGCTGCAACCGACCCCCTTATCCGCCGATACTCCTACCCCTCTCCACCTCCTAGAGGGGTCAGAGGACTCAAGGTGGTTCACAACGCTGAACTCAAACTCAACCGAGAATCGCGGAGAGATGGATGTAATCGCCGATTAGTTTAATGGATCAGAAACACTGATTTAATATTAATCGTGGGGCCATCTTGATTTGAAATTTCAGCGATGGGTATATCTTCTCAACTTTCAAAGATCGGATACACTTACAGAGTTGCAAAGTTCACATTGAAATCATGGCTACCGCTGATGTTGGCGAGCTCAAAGCAATCGAAAATCAATTTTACGGCCCGATTCTCATTGCGGGTTTGTGACTTAACCCATCCGCCTCTCGTCTGGTGCTAATTGTGTGGGGACGAAGAGTACTTCACTTTTGCGTGCGTCTGACCGTTCCGATTTGAACACACTTTTTGATTGGACACAATATAACAGTCTGTTTGGCATAATATATCTCCAAGTGTATCAGTACTTCTTTTCGACTAGAGGACTGGTTAAAGATCCCTTCCACATGAAGTTCCTGGTGAGTGATCACCTCGTCATGTCTCCCCTGTTAATTGCTCATTTTCAGGTGGGATTTCAATGGAAAGTAATGCCTTGAGTATGACGGTCGAGCTTACACCCTCCTAGGTGTCTTGAATGCGTGATTACTGCTGCAATCGCCCATGTGGGCTACACCTTTCTCGTTACAAACTTTGGAGACCCTGCGGCCCTTGCTACGCCATTCTGGTATGATCTACGCCCTCAGCATTCACAATTCTCCGTAACTCCGATTGATGATTCGATAGGAGTTTCGATGTAGGTGATAGTCTGCTTCATTATTATTTTATTTTATTACTTTGCACTTTAAATCGATGGTCCCACAGGTGATATATGCTGTGAGGGTGGGTACTTCCGTGATCCTGGCCATGCCGTTGATATTTACTTGAATGGGATTAATGGGTAGGAACTTCAGATGTTTTGCACACGATGGTGCGCAATACATGGTTGAAAATGTCCTCGTTACTCACTTTGCGATGGCAGCATGTTCTTGCGTCGACTGTTCATCAGCAAGTGGGCCTCTATAAGCCCACCTACTCCTTCCGCTGATGTTAAAATGATAGTGAGCAAAGGGAGCATAGTTTTAACAGCGTGGATTGTAAATTCACCAGTTCTTCTCATCGAGACGTTGCTCATGCCTGTTTAGGTAGCCTGGTCGTTAGCCGAGTTCGGTGAGACGTTAGGGTTAACAAGAGCCACGACACCTAACGAGCAGGTTTCTTTGCAGCGATCGGGACAAGTACGTTCCACTCTCAAATTGATATGATAGGAATCTAATAGGAGTGGCAGCCATCACTGTGCAGCTGTTTGTTTCGGAAAATGTTCCTGATGGATCCATGTCGTGATGATTAATTTCCATCTAGCTTTGGTTTCCGGACCCTTGTGTCGTACCCCAAAGTAAGCAGCAGGTCTAGGACGATTCCAAGATGACCGCTGTGCGCCCTTCTAACTTATTAATAAATTCACCTTCTTCTCCAGGAGTTTTATAACCTTGCGATTGCGGGTCAAACTTCCTTGTTGGTGGCAGACATAAGCCTCGCTATTGCGCTGTGCTACTATCTGTACAAATCAAGAACTGGGTTTAGGCGGTGCGCTGCGCCGATTTTATTGTTCGAGCGTTACGCACCTGATAATCTACCTTCAGGATGGACACAATCCTTCGGGTTTTGATGGTTTACACCGTGAATACCAGTACGCAGAGCTAATGTACATGATTTCTGCCAGTGGTTCACTGTTGCTTATTGCAGCTGTACTCGTCTGGTAAGAAGTTTCTGATCAGATCAGTTCTGATTTGATGAACCAAGCGGTTTAAAATATAGCATTGCTTCGCTGATCTCGTTCGCATTTGTAGGGAGATTTCTCTGCTCGATTGTGTTAAATGATTAATACCTTCGACAGTTCCAACACGCTAACAACTTCGATTGCTGGCCTGGCCTTGTTGCTCAAAACAAACGTGCGTATGCTTTATATCTTGCGAGATTGTCTGCGAAAAATGGATCCCATAGTGTACTTCATTTCCTTAATGGCGGGGTGAGTTAAGCGATAATAGATTTGGACCCAAAGCTCATCTCCTTCCACCAAGTATAATGGCACGAGAAGATTTCCGTGACCAGCAAAACCTTGAACCGCAGGTGTCGATCTGTCTACCACTCACGATAACTTCAACCACCTGCAGTTCGCCGATCGTAACGATGGACAGGGTTAGCTATCACTCATTTGTTGATATCCTTTTACTTTTGTTAACTTTTCCAGCCGAACACCCAGATGATGGCTGACGCCGTTAAAAGGGATATCGATATCGAAAATTAGTTGTTATGTATCAGTGTCGGGTGGTTGAAGAAGAAGAAGAAGAAGAAGAAGAAGATGTTGAAGTGTATGATGATGTCGAGAAGTAACAGAGAATATCCACTGCTTTGCTTTTCAAATTGTGAAATGACCCTAGGAGATTTGGCAGCTGCAAGCTTCCCGCTGGCGAAGAGGGGTCAACAAGTGGCTGATTTCAGCTTCTGCAGCAGGATCTTTCGCCCACATCAGCCATGGATGTGTGCAACAATATTGACCTGTCTTGGGAAGTGGTTATGGGGGAAATATATTACAAATTGGCGATTATAGGTCGCTGTATTAGAAAACGAACCTAGAAGGGAAGGCCTAAGGGGACACGCAAAACGTCCTCGGGCAAGCTCCAAAACTTCATCTTGCTTGGGTCCAGGATATTGCCCGTGTTGGCAATGAACCTGTCCCGGATCTCGAGATCTATTGGCATCTCCTTGAAGCGAAGGTTCGGGTTGTTGATGTCATTGGTACGCCTTGTGATGAAGGCATGGACATGATTTCCACCCTGATCATACCAGTCTGCATTGGGAATTGAATGTGAGCATGTGGGAGAGGTGGAGGAAAATGTGAGGGACATTGGGGCCATGGAAGCAACGTTTTTAAATCTCCACGTCGTGGCTTTAGGGCTCGCCAGCTCATGAAATTCATCCAGGCTTCGGTAACAGTTAACTGGGGTTCTCCAGGGGCAGGGCCCAAGCCTTGGGCATTGAGGAAACGGACAAGTTCATCCTGGTCAATTGTGTATCCTGCGAAAATTCTGACCATGCTTTGTCCAAATAGATGTAAGATGTGAGATTGAGATGAAATACTATGCTTTCCAGTGTACAAACCTCGGTAGTGAGTATTGCTGGGGTGTGTAGGTGGGTGGAGGTCGTTGGGAAAGAGGAAGTAGCCTAACATCTGCAAATAAACGAGATCAGCTTTATTTGGGCTGACGGGGACAGACGGTAACGGTAGGTAGTATTCTGTCTTCTTCCTCTTGTTCTGCTGCTACTTCAAAGGATGATTGTTGTCTACAGATGGTTGATTTCGACCCAGAGGATAGCAGGATTCCACAGAAACTTCGAAATAGAATCGCAAGCTGGGCCACAAAGGTGCCTAGGCTGCAGCGCTCACAGTATGGGCCGATAGACAAGTACTTGAACCTCAAGTTCCCAGATGAGATGGTGAAGCCCCAGGGGCTGATTCGGCAGATAATGTCAGAAGAGGAGGTGGAGATGGTGGTGGGGATGGAGGGCTTGGTAGAGGAGGATGGGCTGTTGGATGTCGGTAACACGAGTATGATGAGTGTTGATTCGACAGGTATGTTGGCTCAGAAGATGTGGATGGCTCTGATTAAAGAGCTCTGCAGGACAATATGTCTCGAAACGGGAGCAAAAACGGTACCCGGATTTTATCGTGACAAGCTATTACAACGATGAGGAGAAATACGACAAGGTTCGGCTGATTATTGAAATCGGCTCGGTTTACAAGCGAGAAGGAGAATCATCGGAGAAGGCGAAAGACGAAATTCAAAAGCAATTACACGATTACATGGTGATTCTCGGGGAAGAGGGTGCGCGATGGGCAAAAAGTGTGCTTGGTGTGGCGATACTGGGAACCGAGGTTTGTTTTAGTCGGCCACGGAGGCAGGGTGGGTCGATCGCGTTTACGAAACCTTCGAAGTGGTATAGTTTGTATGACGGGATGTTTGTGAAGGAGATCAACAAGGTAGCGATGATGTGCAAAGAGGACGGGGGTGAGGATTAGGTGTATGTATACGGAGATGGTGTATTTGTACAGCGATGTAAATGTAGGATGTAGGATTTGGATTTGGATTTGGATATGGGTAGTGCAAGACAATGAACAGGCGAAGGGGTCGAGCCAACTAAATTATCAGGTTATTGGGAGGGTGTTACTGCGTTTGTTTGCGCTAAGGGCCTCAACGACCCCTGGATCCATCATCTGTGATTTTGGATTTTGGTCTAGAACGTTGTCTTTCTCCACACATCCCGCATTATGCCCAGCCCCAGATCCAGTATATCCCGATCCCTCCCCATCTGTTTCTGCCCAGTCCAATGCTATCAGGATGAAACCTGCTATCAATATTGGTTCACCAGGCCAACATCTGGCACGACATCCTCGGATGCCTCCCAATACGGACTACAACTTGGGAATCTGTGTTAAGGAAGACTCGAGGTCTCTGCCCGAGAATTCAGATTCCGGTCATGCAAATCTCTTGAAGGGAGAGAAAGCACATACTCATAGGAAACTCCGTGAGAAAGAGGACAAGAATGATCTGGAACCTATGCAATCCACAGCTTTGCGAGTGCCTGTGGCCACTGAGCCCACCAATAGGGTTTTAAATGACCATTCAGCTTACAAGGGTCATGGAAGGTACGCTCAGCAAGTTTCCAAGTGCGTCTTGTCTCTTGTGTTGTTCTTTGACCAGCATTCAACATAAACTATGTCGTACCAAAACCACGATAAACACCCTTTACACTATAGATCCTGCTCACAACGAAGGGTGTGACTTTGCGTACGAGGAAGTTGTGAGAGGGAAGGAAGACCGACAGAAAATGGATGCGGGAGATTGCAAGAGCTGCCGTGACGTGGGTGCTTCCGCCTTACCATTTCATTGCAGCTGTTGAATTAATCGATCTGAAGTATTACGAAGCCATTGGGACCCTTCCAGATAGATTACAGCCTCCACTTTGACGCTCGCGCTCGCCGTCACCTGTATGACGGTGTCAGCATCGCGGCCTCGCTGCCATTGCTCTAATGGACGTAGATACAAATACGGAGTTTGATGAGGGACGCCAGCGGGCACATAGATGCAGATGGTGCGCGCACGACACTAGGGTATTGGAATATTGGATTCTTGAATACGCAAGAGGTGTCGGAGATCAACGAAAAAGCGAAAGAGATGCACAGGGTGAAAATGGTGAAGGTAAAAGGGGAGGTTGTGAGAGGGGCTACACATTTTAGAATAGATATTGTTGACACAGCTCATTCACCGACTTGCCTCCATTGTCATTCCTTCAATGGGACCGAAGTCGATCTCAACCTCAATACCTCTCCCCTACCGCATCTGGTCAATCTTCATCTTTTGGAGTACCATTGGCCGGGGGTGATTCATCTACTGGTTATCATGCTAACTGGCTGTGAGAAACATCTGGGTGCTGACCCCTCCGCGCTTACGCTGGTAATCAATCTTGCATTTATTTACGAGTCGCAAGGACAATATGACAAGGCTGAGACCCTTTACAAGCGGGCGTTAGCTGCCTCCGAGGAACACCTGGGTGCCGACCACCCATCCACGCTTGCGTTGGTGAACAACTCATAGCGACAATATGACAAGGCTAAGACCCTCCACAGGCAGGCATTAGTTGGCTCCAAGCGTTATCTGGATGCTGACCACCCAGACACACTTACATCGCTATCGCTGAACAACCTCGCATTTGTTTGCAATTCACAAGAACCACACGACAGGGCTAAGGCACTCTTCAAGTGGGCACCAGCTGGCTGCGAGGAACATCTTGGCGTCAATCACCCATCCAAGTTTATGTGGCTGGCTATTTGCTGCTGAATTCATGAAACTCATCCGTGAGCGGTGATCCGGTAGCATGTGGGATTACTCTGTAGCTACAGCAGAAAGACAAAGGGCACACACCAAAAGGAATGTACAAAAGAAAGGGTCCGGTCGATCCTTTGTTTATACGGCTTAATAACTAGGCGAAAGGCCCCGTTCCTCCTCCACCCACCAGCTTTCGAGTATGGCCATCTGTCCCCAGTAGACCCATTTGGCAGTAATGCCCATTCCCTCATGCAGAGTGGCTGCTACGCACGACTCCAGGAGCATTGTGATTTCGTCGCTGGTGTCTGTTGTAGACGCACCTGTGGCACTGTCCTTCGAGAGAGTGGGGTAGAACCAGGTATCTTGCCGGTCCCTGCAGAGGTCAAGTGCCACTTTGCTGAAGGAGCCGCCAAACAATGCACTGGGAAGATCTTGTCCATCATGTCGCTGGTTGAAGTCAGAGATGTCGAGCGGAGTGATTGATTTGACCAGCATAAAGGATCCCCCAGAGGTGGATGACGTCAAGCGTTTGTGGAATAAATGGTCCGCTTGACACAGAATGCCCCCCCCCGTCATAATCGCTCCAACCAAAGCGGGAGCTTCTACAGCAATGTTGGCAATGTAATATGCACGATTAAGGCTGGATTCGCGGGGTGTTTTATGGAGCACGCGGTGTTTTAGAAGGAACCGGAGGAACAACCACACTAGGCGCAGGAGCACGTCGCACTCGCGTCCGCTGCCGTAGAGAACATAGTTAGTAGAAATAAGAAGTTAGTATAAACCATGCTTGCCAATTAACTCTCGCACAAGCAATCAAGAATATTTTGACGTTTGTTTCTAGATCGGCTAGAAAGGAATCGTTTTTCTGTGCCATAATCTGTGACCCTTCAGCCTCAGGTAGCTGCACCGATTCCCCAATGAAATGGAGAAACTATGGCGCACATGAACAATGAAGATCAGCACAGTAAGACAAGACAAAGAGCAAAACAAACCTGATCCCACAGAGGTGATGCATTTTTCACAGGGAGGCGGAGGCAGGTCGAATGGGCAAAGAATTGTACGCTTGCATCTGTCACCCGCAAGCGGACAGGTTTAGTGCGGCTGCTGAAGTACAGATCAACGGACAGACACTTGGAGCGAGGAATAAAGACATACATGTTAGGGCGAACTCTCATTTGATAGGCGTGAGTCTCCCAGACTTGCCACCAAAGCTGCCCAACAATATCAATATCCCCATTGTAACATCTCGTTCGTCCTGGAACATCATGTTGTGCGGACATGTTGCAAAGTACTTTCTGGTTGAAAGAGTGTGTAAGAGGAGTTTTATAGTTGCGGGATAAAACAACTGACGGTCACCTTTGATTTTTTGTTGAGTAAGTGACGGGGAAGAGAAAGTTCTAAATCGCAATGCTCAGACGGTAGCCTTGGTTTTATAGTCACTCGCCGTGCCAAAGCCACCATCCGAACGCTTAAATTAGTAACGATGCCACATCACATGTTGGATCTTTCTGTGGACGTTCTGTGGACGTTGGTACATTTTCGGCTCCGAGCCTTCGCCGTATGGTATTTTCTGCATATTGGTCTGTCCTTTTCATGCCCAGGAACTGCCGCTATCTCTCTTTGAAAGTTGCAGCCTAAGTAGGTGAACATATTTTAAGGGTGGAGCAGTGCAGGTCGAAGCAGCGTTGATGATCGTTGGATTCTCTTCTTTCGATCTTGCTCTGTGACTCTGTGGCGGTGACGTCAAAGCGTGAGCAATTCAAACAGCTACAACAGTCATCTCCTTAACTAGCGACGCCCATGACAAACGTCACTGACCGGGAACAAGCTCAGCTTGATAAATCTCTGCCTACCCCGTGGTACAATACAAGTGTCGAACAGCTGGAAGATGAGAAAACCGCCGCCGATCTTCTAGCCGTTGTCGTTCTTAATGCGCGCAATATCTATGCTGCGCACGATCAACCGTTGGATCAGACATACTTGGATACTTCGGCTTGCAAGAACCTCCTTGCGGACAACCCAGAGCTTCTCATAATGCTCAAAGAAGCCCATTTAATGAAGAAATACCAGAAAATCCGTAACCACCGTATGCACCAACCCTGTTACCGCGACCTGTGTTGACTCCATATCTCTTGCAGATTTGCTCAAAAAGATGACAACCCCGACTAATGCGCAATTTCTACCCGATGATCTGCCTGAGGCACCGTCGTCGCCCGAAAGGTCACCAATAACCAAACAGCGGATTGTTGGATTTCTGGAGGAGATTGAGTCAGAATTGCGGGAGTACCTTTTAGGGCAGCGTAAGCTACCCCTGTGGACCCCCGACGACTCATTCGATTGGTCCCGGGATCTTCATTTCAAAGATCTAGCGATCCCCTCGATCGACGGTTCGCCGAGCTTACTGCTGCATGATCTTGGTAGATGGTCTAGTGGCAAGCATGAAATTTCAGGCCGAATTGACAGAATGTTCAGGAAGAATAGAAACATGTCAGTCAAGACTCCTTTCGATGTATTATAATTGACAGCATTTTCCAGCCTACTCTGCAATACTTCAGGCTCGGGCAAGACAAGGTTGATTCTTGAAGGTCTATCTCATCGTTGGGGCCTTTACTTCACATGCGTTGCCGATCAGTCCACCATTGGTTCTAAGGACGTGACAAATATCATCTCTGACACTCTTGAACACACCAGCGGCTTTCACTCACCGCTACCTTTCTTTCTCGGTGGTGATTCTAAAAGATTTCGCGACGCACGCGATCACAATGAAGTCGTGGCCAAACGCCGGTTCGAACAGGTCCTACTGAGCCGTTTGCTAATCATGGAGAGGTTCCTCGCACTGGCCTATGAAATAGACTCAACATTAACGCAGAATCATCAACGTCTCTGGCTACTGTTACAAGTGACTCCCACCGCCATATGTTCACGGGATATTTTTCACGAATTTGCGGCAGTCGGTTTGAGGCGGGCTCCCAACGAGGTTCTGGGGATGATCCAGACTGTCTTTAGCCGCATCATGGCACTAATATCCGAGTCGGCATCATCAGGGACCCATTATTAACAAAATGACCAAAATGCTGGCACAAAATTAATTCAAAATTCTTTGGGGGATCGTTAGGGCATCCCAATACAATCAGTTTAAGCCATAAATTAAAAAAATCGGCGGTCCCATTCTTGAGATATATGTAAAATACTCCATTTATACCATTATGCAGCCCAGCTATTGTATTGCACTCTATAAATCACAATTTCATGTCCATTCGATAGGCACAGTAAACTAATGGTGGGCCCACAGAAAATTCCGATTTTTAGAGCATTTGGTATGTCGTGGTGGAAGATAGTAAGGTTTTAGGAGGAGGCATAAGTATAAGTAGCTATAGACTGCTCTAAAAATCGGGGTTTCATATTCAATCGATAGCCCCAGTGTCATAGAGGTGGGGAATACAAAAATCCCGATTTATGGACCATTTGGGGTACCGCAATCAGTGATATAAGGGGTATGGGGGGGTATATCTCCAACTTATCACAGAGCTCTTTAAAAATCAGGATTTTATGTTCAATCGATAGCACTAGTGTCACAGATACTGGGAATACAAAAATCCTGATTTATAGACCATTTGGGGTACCGCAATAAGCTATATAAGGGGTATGGGGGGGTATATCTCCAACTTATCACAGAGGTCTTTAAAAATCAGGATTTCATGTTCAATCGATAGCAGTAGTGTCATAGAGGCTCGGAATAACAAAATCCTGATGTATAGGCAGAATAAGGTACTGCAATAAGCCATATAAGGGGTATGGGGGGGTATATCTCCAACTTATTACAGAGGTCTTTAAAAACCTGGGTTTTATATTCAATCAATAGCCCCAGTGTCATAGAGGTGGGGAATACAAAAATCCTAAGTTATAGACCATTTGGGGTACCGCAATCAGTTATATAAGGGGTATGGGGGGGTATATCTCCAACTTATTACAGACATCTTTAAACATCATAATTTCATGTTCAATCAATAGCACTAGTGTCATAGATGCTCGGAATAACAATATATGGGTAGAATAAGGCACTCCAATAAGGTATATAAAGGGTATGAGGGAGTATATCTCCAACTTATCACAGACCTCTTTAAACATCACAATTTCATGTTCAATCAATAGCACCAGTGTCATAGATGCTCGGAATAACAATATATGGTCAGAATGAGGTACTGCAATAAGCTATATAAGGGGTATGGGGGAGTATATCTCCAACTTATCACAGACCTCTTTAAACATCACAATTTCATGTTCAATCAATAGCACCAGTGTTACAGATGCTCGGAATGACAATATATGGACAGAATGAGGCACTGCAATAAGCTATATAAGGGGTATAGGGGGGTATATCTCTAACTTATCACAGAGCTCTCTGAGCATCAGGATTTCATGTTCAATCAATAGCACCTGTGTTACAAACATTGGGAATAGTCCAATCATCATGTGTAGATAGACTGGGGTGCCGCAAGAAGTATACAGGAGGTAGGGGGGGGTATACCTTCAAGTTATCACAGAGCTCTCTGAGCATCAGGATTTCATGTTCAATCAATAGCATCAGTGTTATAAACATTGGGAATAGTCTAATCCTCGTGTATGGATTGACTAGGGTGCCGCAATAAGTATATAAGATATCATGGGGTGGTATACCTTTAACTTATCAGAGAGCTCTCTAATCATCGGGATTTTATGTTAAATCAACAGCATTAGTGTTACAAAGGTCAGGAGTAGTCTAATCCTCATGTGTGGAATGATTGGGGTATAGTATGTAAGAAGTATCAGATGATATACCTTCAACTTATCACAGAGCTCTCCGAGTATCAGGATTTTATGTTCAATCAATAGCATGAGTATTACAAAGGTTAGGAATAGTTCAATCATCACGTGTGGATTAACTAGGGTGCCGCAATAAGTATACAACAGGTATGGGAGGGTATACCTTCAACTTATCAGAGAGCCCTCTAAGCATCAGGATTTTATGTTCAATCAATAGCATTGGTGCTACAAACATCAGGAGTAGTCCAATCCTCATGTGCGGAATAATTGGGGTACCGTAATTAGCATGCAAGAGGTATCAGAGGTTATACCTTCAACTTCTCACCGAGCTCTCTAACCATCAGCATGTTATGTTCAATCAATAGCATTAGTGTGATAACATCCCAGAATAACCACATCCCCATGGGCAGACTGATTGGGGTACCACAATGAGCAGTGTAACACATATAGGTAGAATAGACCTGTGAATATATAATCTTCAAATCGATACATTAGCTACTAGATTGCTCTGATCCTGGCTCATCTGTGTACTCTAATGAATCGGAATCGGAATCAGACTCTAAATCTGCCCGTTCCCTAGCAGCCTTGACTCTTGACTGAGATCTACCTACTATATGTCTTCCTGAACCTGAATCTTCTCTCTCCGCATCTTTCCTAGCAGCGTTCATTCTTGACCGAGTTATCCGCACACCACTCACCCCCTTTCTTCCCTCGTCTTTCTGGGCAGCCTTGGCCTTTGAGCGAGTAACCCTAACCTGTTGCTCTTTCCCGCTCTCTGAACCTGAAGGATTGTTGTCTGCTTTCCGTCTCACAGGAGGCTTTCGTTTTTGGTAGATTTTGGCAGACTTTCGGCTCCGAATAGGTGGTTTTATCGATCTCCCCAAGGTTTCATCTAGTCGTCTCTGAAGTATATTCTTTGAAGCATGAGGCCTTTTTAGGACCTGAGTTCGTGGACGCGCAGCCACCTCTTTCCCAATTTCTTCAATCCGATAGAACTTTGAATTCGAAATAAAGTTGATCTTGCCTGATTTCATCCCCCATATGACTTGTTTCCCCTTTTTATTCGATAGGCCACCTACAGGAAGGCATTGTAACTGGCCAAATATGTTGTCCAATTCACGGCAGAGCTGATCACCTTCATCCATATCCCAATCCACAAGATATTGGTGGTAAGTGGAGATATATCCTCCAGGCTTGGTGTATGGTTTCCAGACTGAATTCTCTGGGATCTGGATAGTTTGTTCAGGGAAGAAGGTTGCCCGACGTGCTGAAAATGATAGATCACGGGAGTGACTCAAAGGAAGCTTTCCTTTAAGGCCACAGCTCGAAGGAAGGAATCGGCAACGGTCAATGCCTATGATATGCTGAATCGCAGGTACCGTCCAAGTCTCCATTGCTTCCTGAACTGTGGTTGGCTTGGGTAAAACACCTGCTGATGCAAACTGCTCTGCCAGACTTAGCCACAGCTGATGCGTGAACTCAACAAACAACAGCTTCGTGTAAAGCAGTTCAGGAGCTTCCCAGTCATCATCCAACCTCCATTCCCTAAGGAAAATCTCTGGCTCGGTTTCCAACAGTTTCTGAATTCTTGACCAAGATGGATCGGGACCCCAAGGGCACGCATCTTGCTGATACATTTGAATAAGGTGATATGGCTGGTTGGCTTGAGTTGCCTGTGGCTTCTTCAAGGACTGTCCATACGCTTGGATAACCTCAGCTGGATCCTCCTCCGGTAGTTCTCTTAGAGATAGCACTCCTTTCTTCAACTTGAGGTCGTGAAGAAAGAACATTCCGAACCTCCACATTATCGAACTGAAACGAAGGTCTCGCAACACATCATTCAAGAATGTGTGCTTTATCCTTGGCGTGACCATGGTGTGCTTAATCAGGTGGATGATAAGCGTAGCCATCATTCCATAGTTGCTTGGTCGATTTCGTGAAAGGTGTAGTTGGACGTTTTGAAACTCTGCTAGCCTTCTTGCCAACAACTTGAAAAAGAGGCTCGACTTGATCCAAATGATAGGGTCAGATGACATATAGTCTTGTGCCTGGCAATCATTAGACATTTCTAGTTTGCAGTTATTTCGCTGCTTACCTTTTCAGATGCTACATCAAGAAGCTTTATAATGGCTAACCCACTCCCTCTAACTTCTTCTCTAACGCCGAATGACTGGATTTGAGAAGATTGAAACAGCTTTTTCCAGTGATCACAGCTAGTCATGAATCGGTCATTTGTCTTGACTGCATCACAGTCATCACATAGGTAGTTCGTTTGGCCAGGAAGTCGCACCACCTCAAAGCAAAGGTTGTAGCTGGATCGGAAGCAAAGGTGTACAAGCCGACTTTTCTTCAACTTGGTTTCAGCCTGTCTCCCTCCATAAGCTCCAAACATGGCAGTATAATGGGTCATTCCTTTTTTCATCCCCATAAGGTCGTACGAGTCGTCGATCCTATCTAACCTCCACAGCCCTACCAATGGCTCCTGATCCTCCCTAGAAGGAGGATGGTATGAAATCCCAAGATCAAGCAAGAGTTCTCCATGCGATCGGTCCTTCATATAATCCCAGTCCATGTTAGGAATCATCGAACAGAGTGCCTGATATATATTCTCGGTTGGGTGGTGCTGCTTAGAGAGCAGTTTGATACCTCGAGCATCTACAACAAAGAAAAAGGACCCGAATCGGCCTAGGAGATCGGGCTGGTTATTTATGATGTCGCAGAGAGTGGTTCGCATGGAAGAAAATGCTTCAGGTGTGAGGGGAATGGTCTTGGTCGTACGTCTTGTCCCTATTTTCCATTGGAGATTACTGACGCTTGTAGGAAGATACTCCATAATTCCGGTGTAGTTGGCTAAAACCACTGGCAGAGCAGGCATGATCACTTGTGAGAACCACAACTCCTGTACCTCCCTTGGCATCAGAGTAGTCATTCTATGCGTTCCTGGGTCTTTCCTAATCATACGAGGGAAGAAGACGTAGGTGTTAAATTGGCCTGATCCTTGACCCATCTGCCCGAAATGGGTATGTGGCAAGGCACTAAGTGGATACCTTTTAGACCTCTGCCTAGGATTTCGAGTGGTAGGTGGTTGTAGAACCTGGACATAGACATGATTGTTGATAGAGAATGGAGGTTTGTCGTCTAACAGTGGAAGAAGGTGAATATTGATTGGACCAATGAACTGTGGTTTATGCGTGACCCATATGACGCTGTCGATATCCACCGACACTGACACTTCTTCATCGTCCAGGTTTACTCTATCCTTCTCCAAGTCGAAGTAGATGAATTTGTTGTTGCGTGCTTTACCTTTTACAAACACACCCTGGCTCTCTGATGTCCCTTCCACCCCTCCCGCCTCATCCAACATATCCTGAGCACCCATCACAGTCACATCTGGGTTGTCCATAGCTGGTAGGGAATTCAGCACCTCAGAAGAATGAGAAGATAACGAGGATGGGTATGCAACTGGAGATGATGGTAAACATCCACTTGCTTGATCACTTGAATCCCAGTGTGGAAGAAGGTGGTCATTGAGGAGAACCGGTTCCTGGTTATTGAACATAGAGAAAAAATCGGCCTGCAACCTATAGCCTCTATCCCTCCAGATACTCCAGTGCTTGCCCAATACAAGCATTCCATTGGTGTCAAAGGTCCACGTGTTTGGAATGATATCAGCTTGATCCTCGGAGCAAACCAACATAGCTGATTCGTAGTCATCAAAAGGCCGCTCATCAACGCTTGTTGCTAATGCTTCTTCACCCCCATTCCCATTTAGCTCAACCTCTGGAAGTTGGATTTCAGGTAGAGACCTTCTGGAAGGCTGAGGTGGTAGGTTGATTACAATGGAATCATCATCGTTGTCATCATTGTCATTGTCATTGTCATCATCATTGTGATTGTTGTCGTCATTGCTGGCATTGCCATCCTTGTCGTGACTATCCAGAAGATGGCCTAGTTGATTAATATAGGTAGCCTCTTTAGATTGATTATCACAGGTAATCGGAATGAGATAATACTCACACTTCATACGAGCAGTTGCAAGCGCAAGTGCTATTACCTCAAAACGCTTGAATTTTAAAAGCCCAGCCTTCATATCATTCACAACCTCAGAATTGGGTTCCATGGAATACCGAAGCAGGGTCTGAGTCTTGTTCCAGAAGTCATATGATTTTTGTACAGTTTGAAGCGCAGTGAGAAATATTCTCTCTCGCATCGCATGAACACATTGCAATTTGGGTGCAAGTGGGTGTTGGTTAATGTCTGTGGAATACATCCAACCATTATCAAAGATTTCTTGGCAAAGCGATGCCATCCAGGAACCAGTGTCGGCCTCACTCTGTTGAAATATGTATATGAATATGCTTCTTCTGTATAGAAACGAGATTTTCACCGTATTCCAATTCGGTTCGATTACTTGGGGACCTCGCTCATCCAACTCACTACCCAGGATCCACCCAAACACATTAGCAATAGCCCTCCAATAGTAGTTGCCATTCCACTCCGTCCAATCTGAGTACATATTGGTTTCGAGTGGAGCTCCATGGCTAAAAACAAGAACCTTCTCCTGCTGGTAATCAAATAAAGCTAGCCTTTGGGTTGCAGAAGATTGCCATGATAGTGGAGGGAAAAATAACACAGGCTTTTTCGGGATAGCAACGTGAGGTGGAAGAAGGAGAGTTTTATGGATTTCGGTAGACAGGATGTCTTCTTCTTCTCTTATTACCCTGCTCACCGTTTCCGAGTCTAGATAGTAGGAATATCTCTGAGATGGCATCTGGGGTTGAATGGACATATACCATGATTTCAAAAGGTAAATTTCTATGACCGCGTGATCCAGGTGGTTTCCAGGCTTAGCAGATCCCAATGATTGACAAGCTGAAGCCCATATCCTTGGATCTGCTAGCTTCGTGTCTAATATCCTTAATGAGTCTAATCACCACCAATAATATAAGAACATACCTATAAAAAGCTCTTGCTCAGATCGTGGTAGATTCAATCGAATGGCATTTTTTGCTAGTAAATGAGAATGAGCGCTGTCACTTTCACTGGATCCAATGAAATCTGATCCGTTATTGCTAGCTGGCGACGATGATCGGCTTGTTGAGCTTCTAAAAGTTTAGTATTTAACCTAACATTTCGAATGATAGATTTATTCACCGGTGTCTGGTTTCAAATCGCGAGTTGTTCCTTCTAATATCCACCGAAGGCTCTGAAGGAGAGCTATAATCACTAAACCTAACCAGTATTAATACGCAAGTATCTTATGATTTCTCTTAAAATACATACCATGCTTTCGCCACCTGGAAAATAAATAAATGTAAGTTATTATTGTCATAGGTTAATTGAGACATACAGCGTCATTATCCTTTCTACTTATTGCGTTTTGGACCCTTGAAGGACCTGGCTGGGGACCTAAGGGAGCCAATGGAGGTATCGATATATATTGCTGATCCGAATTCTGGATGTTAAGATGATTTAGGCTAATTAACGTTGTCTGTAATAATGTGAGCACTTTAACCTTGAAAACAGATATACACTTACTGAGTATACTGGCTTTTTGTTGATTAATATATGTTTTTTGGAAGGCATATGTTTTTCTCCTAGCATCGGTATTGGCATTGGCATCTTCTCTGCACAAGGCATATTCAGGATATTACGTATATCACTATCATCTGAACCACTAGAAGTCGAATCCCCTTCCTGGTTTATTATGGTTTTATTAGCCTCGTAATGATTTAATTGTGTGAATCGAATTAGATACATAACTACTAGGGATAGGCTTACCTTGGCTAGTGAGGACATAGCTATGATCCTATCTATATCACTGTCATAATCTGCACCTTCATTTGCCTGGTTTGCCATATTGGAGGTTAAGATCGAGAGCTATGTTTGTGCAATAGTCGAGACAAAGTGTATCTACATTCACGTGACATATATATAGCTGTGGGAATATAATACGAATAATCAACATTGGTCCGTAGATTTATTATTATGGCACCTACAACCGAGGAAAAACAATGGAAATCTGCAAAAGTCGTAGAATACCTCGAGGTTCCTAATCCAAATGATGGTGAGATATCACCTATGCCTTGTTCTATTTGTTCCGAATCAAAACTTTATAGGCTCTCCTTGCAAATTCGTTAAGAATGACTTGTAAGTGTTTATCGATAATGCTTGAATAGTAGTCATTTGATTATTTCCCTCAAACACAGCTGCCTCATCCGTCACCTTGGCCTCCATGCAAAGGAAGAAAATAATATTATAATGGACGACTACTGGAAAGGTTTGATCCTACAAATAAGAAAAACTACTAAGGTGATACACCTGCTCAAGCTACCCTACCCAATGTTGACAATGTGCTTTAGAACAAGTATCTTGCTAAGGTTTCATGGATGTATACAGCCAAGCAGTTGTTGGAGAGAAGTGATGTTAAGGCTGATACTAAAAGGTTGCATCTCAAAACCTACTCCTTCTCCTGTCACTCTATGTTCTTCTTACTCTTGACAGGTATATAAACACATTTGGAAAGCAAGAGCTGTGTGGCTCTGATTCTACAGATATCATTGATGCGCAAGCCTTGGAAGGTGAGGGTTATTATATCGAGAAGCAGATATAAAAGAATGAACTGAACTGAACTGAAAATTAAACTGTAGATACAATCGACATTGTTATTATTAAAAATCAGATTGAAGATCAACCTCCAGTAACCGCGTATTACATGCGGTAAGCTTGACGATAATACCAACCCATCTATTATACTAAAATTTCTATTAGATACTTCTGGGATGGGCATAGGCAGGCATTGAAGGTGCATTCATTGAACTAAACATATACCCTGTAGTAATCTATTGGGTGGTAGGGCGAGCCAGAAATATGTGGCGCAACTCACTGTTATTCACTTTGGTCCCCCGATACAGAGGAACAACGCTACTGCTGGTCCTGCAAAAGATGGTCCCATCTTACTTGCCTAGGAACCCCTGCCAACATTACCCAGCAGCAGTATCTTAACAATCTCTATGCTATAGAGAAGTTTGCCGACACCCCAAAAATTATACTTCAAGTTGCTTTCCAACCCACAGCTAGGGGAGGTCTCACTTATTTTACAGCCGGAAATATTAGGATCGTGAACAAGGCTAGAAAGTTGCTTTCTTCACAGGAACGCAGTGTCGTCCAAGCCTCTGGATGGATAGCTGCTCACCTCATTGAGGAGTCTCGGTTAAATATGATAGACACTGACTGGGAAAACTGGCTTGAGGCAGAATTCGGCATAGATAACACAGACTCTTATGAGCCATTAGTCGTTACAGACCAAACATACTATACTTGCCCTCGGTGTAGCTCAGATTTGCTTATTTGATACCTTACCATTCTTCTAGCTTATCTAATACCTACTATCCTTCACCGTGTTACTGCTAAAAACTCAGCTATTATGTTCCCCTCCACTATAAAACAAAGTGCAACAGATCTAATGGATGGAATACTGAAAGCAAAGAGAATCGTCGTGCTCTGTGGTAAATCGACCCATCATCATGTTTCATTCAAATACTTACCTACTCTCTAGGAGCAGGAATATCCGTGGCTGCAGGTATTCCATGTTTTAGAGGACCAGACGGCTTATATACTGGCAACGCACTATCTGGATTTACCGGAGTCAACCTGACTGATCTGCTTACTAGCTCATCCCTCGTAGTGAGAAATATATGTTCAAGTGAGGATTAGTTGACCAAGTTAATGTTCTAGACCCAAAAGCAACAATCACTGCATTGTCAGCTCATTGCCACCCTTGCTGAGAAAGCGGCGATCGCACAACCCACTGCCTTCCACCATTTCCTTCGTGCTCTAGACCTCCAAGGAGTGTTACTCCGTGTTTACACTCAAAATATCGATGGTTTGGAGCTCAAGGCTGGGTTACATATGTCCTCAGAAATTCACCCCAGTGATGGACCAGCCCGATGCATTCCATTGCATGGATCCCTAGAGGAACTACGATGCCCTGGCTGCTCCTCCATTTTTATCCTCGAACCATACTACCCCTCTTTGAAAGAGGGCCAACTACCAGAATGCACTGAATGTCAAATCAATATGGAAAAGAGGGTAGAGCAGGGCAAACGCAGAACGACTGTGCCTCGACTCCGACCCAATATCATTCTTTACGGAGAACCACATCCTCGAGGAGAAGAAATAGCAAACGTGCAGCAAAATGATCTTGGGTTAACTACCACCCCCAGTCGCCAACTAGATCTTCTCCTTGTGGTTGGCACTAGCTTGAAAGTGAAGGGTACTACTGACTTTATCAAGCAGTCCGCTAGAATCTTAGCAAAAAATTCCCCCAAATCCAGTTTACAAGCATCGCCTCAAGTTATATATCTCAATAATACCTTTACAAACACAGCTACGTGGGCTGGTATATTCGACGCTTGGATAGACATGGACTGTGAAGAGTTTGCACGGTTGGCATTGAAAAGGATGGAGGAGATGATTGCGTCAGGTGAAATGCTCGAAAGCAACCACACTCAGGTTCAGGTTCTCTATGGAGACAGAAAGCTTAACTACAGACCATCATGGAGGTTATGGTCTTGATAAAATTACTGAATTAGCATCTATTACGCTGCATGCATGTCGCATCAAACTTTCCACAAATATTAATCAACTTGTATTGCTGCATTCCAAGCTAGTTACTATATAAGTCTACTACATACGATTTGTGCTAAACCTGTGTAGACATGTTGAGCTGTGTGCAGGTGTAAATTAGCAAGTTCACATGCGCCACTCCCATCCCATTTTGGTATGCAAATGTGATGTCACGCATAACATATCAAGTTGCTTTGATACTGTATTGATTAACTCCCAGCTATCTTGTCTGTGTATGCGTGAATATCAACTAGCTGTTATGTACTTATGAAGTGATGTGCTATGAAGTGATGTGTGAGGAGCCTAAGTAGTGATCAAGAGCTGTGACTCACACACGAAACTACTTCCAGCACCACAATGGCTATACGCATGCGATTGAATGAATGCTTATTTTTTCACCACATCTAGATAAATTTTATGCTGATTATCTTGTTTTCATGCAGTTATCCACCCACCCCCAAATGTAACTACCCTTGGAACCAAATGATGTGTTCTTCTCGATGCTTGGATGCGGATAATAATCGGTGGTCGAACGATCGCTCTCCTGTTCCACCAAGCGACACCATCTGGCTCTTTGAGGAAATCAGCCACCCTTTCACACAACCTGACTTGACCCTCAAATTGAACCAGCAAAAGCAGATCATTTTACATGCTTTTTGCAAAAGCAGAAACAAACATCGACACTACACTCTCCCTCTATCGACCACACTTCAGATCGCTCTTCTTGACCTTGAATACTGGGCGAATGTTGCTAACCCTCATCCCAGTGCAAATCGTATCACACGTTACCTGGAAAGGCTCAGGTCTGATCTCTGGGTTGAGTTATCACAAAACCATGGCAGCTTTGGCTCTAGCTTCCAACCTAAAACGACAATACCGTGGGCAGTTAGAATGAATCACTTTTTTGGCCACTCTTTCTTCGGCAGACGGGAGTACCTTCAGAAATGCAAGGCAAATGGGTGGACTCCATACACCCATGAAGACCCAACCTTATACCGTAAGAGGCAGCTTCTGCATACACAAGCTTCCCTTATCTCATCATGCTTTCCAATTCAAACTACATAGAATGGCATACTTTATTCGAAACCCATACAAACTGGCTAAGCAGGGGGTTCCAGCTATGTCTCCAGCAGCTAGAATCACACACGAAACCTCCCCGGTTTGACAGAGGGCACTCTGTGACCTGTGCGCTTGCTTTGTTCCTTGGAGTTAACGGTGAGAGTAAATGAAATCAACATCTTGGCTTAGGGATGCTCTAATGCTATATGCTTCTCTTTGCTACTGGCATCAATGAAAATACAGCCCAACAGTGGGCTAACGATGTTCAGGAGAAGAATATCAACCCAGATTCCCATGGATACGGTGTAAATACATCATCACCTACCCATGAGGCTGATCTTGGGTAGGTCTGTAAGACACACATGGTTCACATTCACTCATTGTGATCATTTAGTATTTCACAGCTAGCAATGAATCTTTCAGCTGATAATGATCAGCCAGTGGGATCCCATGGTGCATTTCATTCAGATGAATTTACCAAGCTGATACTGATCCAAGATCCAAGCTGAGATAGAGGGGGGGCAGCCTCAATTCTCCGATAACAGTGTTACCATTCCTCCACGATTCGAAAGGAAGATGAAGACGAAGATGAAGACGAAGATGATAATGAAAGTTTCTTGATGTTTTTTGTTTTTTTACATGCGAACAGCAGCTGCAAGTTACCATGGGACTTACAGATCATTGTAGCCACCTTTCCTCAGCGGTATACCTCACACCTCCACAATCTGTATCCTTCACTTCAATAAATTATAATGAGGATGATGGTTTTCACCGTAATATTTATAACTCCTTCAACCAGATGAAGGAGTAGTGGAATGAATCAAATGGCAAAGAAAATGTCAGGGCTTCTTTGTCACCCTCAAACTTGAGAATACGGCATTCATTTATAGCACATGATCTAATCCAAGTCCTGGATAGAATCATATCGTCTTTGTAGCTTTCAAACTCTTTAATCGAATAAATACCCACGTGACCCCCACACATACGTTCATTATCATGGCCACCCAACCGATAGCCAACAAAGAAGGAGAGCTATTTGATGATGAGGCTTTATGGCCAGCCAAGACATCCACCCTCTTGAATAAACCGTCCAATTTCTGGCGCTTCTCAGAATTATCAACCCAAACAACATTCAAGCTCTTTTTCTACCACAACAACTCACTGCGATCTCGCGAAATACACATCCATTACCGCTCTATCCTTGCTTTCCTTGACCTGAGTCATCGCCACAGCTGCCTTGAAGCAGAGAACCAGGTACGACATGCAGGACGAATCAAACAGTACCTCCAGAACCTCTGTTTGGCCGTGCAGCATGAGTTGTGGTTTGAGGATCGTAAACTGCTCACTCAAGCATCATTGCGATTGAAGACGGTGAAGCAATGGGCCGTCAGAGTCTACCATTCATTTGGACACTCTCAAACAGGTCGCCAACTCTATGCCGATCGTTGCAAAAACGAGAACCGTCTGCCTTATGAAGATGACGATCCGACTCAATATGGTGAGTAATCTTATCAATATTGGGTGCAACAGCTGATATTAAATCGCTCACTGAAGATTGGAAGAGTCACATATCCAGGGTCGTGTCATTTGGGAACGAGATGCTTGCGACCGACACTTGGTCAGACTCTCCAGCGACGGCTGGCACTTCAAGCGATGCCGCTCAAGAGAAATCTGACTCGCTGCAATATCTTATTGCGATCGGATTCATCAACCATCCCAATGAACTGGGCCAAGGAGTGAGCGCCGCTAGTCTTCCCCAAAAACGATCTTTGTCCGATGATGAAGAACCCACGAGTCGAAAAAAACATCAACCAGCTACGATATCTGGTATGTGAAGTTATTCGCATCGCATCATCCTTATGAAGAAGAAGATAACGCATAACATCAGCACCCCTCACCCAGAATAAGCACGACTACTTTACTTCGTTGAGGGGAGTGAACTTTCCCCAGGACGCATCCTCGATTCAATGGGCCAATGGGTCGCAAACCGTACTTCCATGGGTTCACGTTCCGGGCCATCAAAATGCAGTCCGTCCATCATTTTGTGCTCGTTCTTGATCAGCTAACTGAAGCTTTGTTAAGGACGCTAAATTAGTTGAGGTGCTTGCCAAATCACCTGATGGTTCATCTGCAACCCATTCGATAAACAACTGGGACTTGGATGAAACTAACTATGTCGTTATCCCACCAAGAGAACCTTCCCAACCACTTCATGCCATCGATGAAGCCGTGCGACTCCATCTCGCTAATCAGCGATGCATTATATTACAGGGTCAACATCTTGAAGGTCCGGAGACGTTTTGTAAGGAGGAGATCGAGGCAGCAAGGGGTCCATTAAGCCAGCCAGTTCAGTGGCATGGTACGTAAAATCCATCTCTACGATTACTGTGGTTTAATATTGTATAGACGCAAGATTGCGTGCAGTCGGTAGGTCCAAGAAGGAGTCAGATGGCATCATCCACAGCCACTCTTCCCTGGGGGAGTTTATCGAGGCATCTGAGGATGTAGACATCTGTGGAAATATCCTGGATGCCCCTTCACTGAGAAATGCCGCCCCCTCTATTATATGGTAAGAGTGCTGAGAGCTTGTACATTGGCTTATTTCAACAAGTAACCTTAACAGTCGAATAAGTGACGAAGCACTCGCATTCCAGCTCACAAAACATGAATCATTCGCGAAGTTTTGGAAGCACCCTCCAAAGGACAAGTCGAAGCATCACAAGATGCCGAATACTCGACAAGAACTAGCCCTTCCAGGGCCACAGGTTATTCGGATGTGCACCTGGCAAATGATGCAGTGGAACCTGCTGACGCATGCTGGCTTCGTAACATTCCCCCACAAGGATGCTAACGGCTTGTGTACCTGGATCTATGCGCACGCCGGGATAAAAATTTGGGCCATTATTCGACCTAGATACACAAAAAGTCACAACTCCCGGAACAAGTTGCGCAGCCTGCACAAGGATATTTGCTTCAGTCAACTACACCAACTGAATCAACATGCTCAGATTTTCACGACGTTTCTTTCTGCAGGGGAGATTCTGTAAGTTTTTATATTATTAACGCTCTAAAAATTGATTACTCATGCTCATATATTGATTCTATGTGTCAGAATTATGCCTCCTGGCATTTGGCATGCCGTATACACCCCCACGCCAAGCTATTGTTCGGGAGGTCACTTTTATACCTATGAGACGCTTCACCTCACTGAACAATCGCGGGACTTCGACCATATGCATGGTCATTTTTCAACAAATGCAAATCACCACGTCTCAAGGTTGCTTTCTCGCATGGTTTTAGCGCTTCCACATGTCGCCAAAAGTCGAAGTGAGCACGTGAATGAATGATATCCCCTCATTTTTGTTTAAAAGCTAGCTTTCCAGAAATATATCGACGGCCATTCTTGGCGCTGGCCAGAATGATTCTCAAATCGAATGAGTACCTTTTGCCGGGTGAGCAGAAAAGGCCAGACCTTCCGATGACCGAGTGGGATGTCCTTTTTCAGGAGGAAGAAGGAGAAATCAACGAGGCCCAGAAACAGATCAAGGCGATACTAGAAAGGGCAGGAATCAGCCTGACAGCTATGGAGTCAGAAGTACTCGTCAGTGGAGAGCATTGGATGGCGCTCAGTGAAGAAAAATGTTTATCCACCGAACTTTTTCTTCCACCGCCATAGGGACAGTTTCTATTCATTATCTATTGATGTGCTGCTATCATATGCCTGTACTTTGTTACAGTTTTACAATCGATACAATTGAGTTGGACTTTGATGCTCATGTCTCACGTGAAAAAAAAAAAAAAACATACATGAATACATACATTACCTTGCCTGCGATGAAACCAATTACAACCTCATGTAACCTAGTAGATATGCCGAACACAATCTGCTTTATTTACATATACAGAAAGGTGGCAGCTTCTGGACTCCCTATCCCTTAGGGAGATAGAGCCCCACGTTGTACTTGCGGTTAGTGTTTGGCCCAGCAGATGCGCTACACCCTTGAAGCTATTATCTCCCTCGGTTCACCCGTGTGGTTGAATGGTTGGGTCGCATTGGTTGGCTGGGTGGGTTGCGCGCAGCTAACTCAGCCTCTGTCTCTCGTAATAGAGCTGCCTTCATTTTCTTCTTTTTATTCCGCTTCCACTTGTTTTGTTTGTAGTTTTTCCCTCGTTCAACCTGTGCTGTTGAAGTGGGAGAGAAATAAGAATAAGAATAAGTTAATAAATCAATACGCAATAAATAAATTCACGTTGAGTAGCCTGCCTACTTGGAGGTTCCGAGGTTCGTACCATGGCCACACGTGTAGATGATTGTCTGCTATACAGTAGTCAAAGGATGCTAAGTTATCGAGCGGCTGAATGAACTAACTTGTTTGGCTGCACGATGCATGTTGGCAACGGAGCCCTAAGCCTCTGTTCGATTTCGCCTGCGAATGAAGAAGAAATCTCCTCTGTGGCTGATCATCATCATCAGTCTAGATATTTGATATCTGGTGTGGCATGAGACCCATAGATCCCATTCACGTACCAGCTTTTGAGGTAGAATGTGCCAATGCGACATCCAATGGTGATTTATCCACATGTGTTGGGTCGATACTTATATCGAACTCAGGGATCTTGACTGTGGCTGATCGTTTAGTCAGGATATCTGATGTAGCATGAGAGCGATGGATCCCATTCACACACCAGCTTGTTGTGCCAAACAGGTGTCGCCTTTGTCGAGAAGGTCGGCTGCAGAGAGTAAAACGTTTGAAGGGCCCACAGAGATATGTTCCCTCGCTTTGTTCAGTGCGCTTGCAAGGCTGTCTATAATATGATGACCCGAATTCATCCAGGTATTTTGTTTTTTATATTTGTTGAAAATATCTGTCCATCCTATTATAGAACGTAGTATAAACCATCAGGACTTTGGGAGCGATTCATCACGTACGATATTCCAATGGGTCGCCATGCATATAACTCTCCCAGCCCTGTTCTCTGCATGTGGTGAGATAAGCGTCACGGTCAGGCTTCGAGTGGCCAAAGGAGTGCATCGTTCGAACGGCCCAAGGCCGGGTACTCCAAGGTTGTTCATTAAAGCTGGAAGGGGGTTCCATTGCGAAGAATTCTTCAAGGAGGTCATCCCTTAGCAGCTCTAAATAGCGCGACATCGATTTATCTCCAGAAACCAGGCTAGCCCAATATTGAAGATCAAGAAACGCAACCTGTTGGCACAGCATGAATGGCAAGGAAAAGTGGCGAGACTGATTCGTGATGATATTAAAGGCAATGAATTCCAATGGAAAATACTTCCAGCGTATCTTTGTATCGGAACCCATCGGTTTGAACAGGTAGTTCTTTGAATTCTCCAATTCAAATAGACACAGCCAGCTGCTTGGTTGAACCTCTGAGATGCCATCCTGCCATCTATGGGTATCGTTGAGAATAAAATCGAGATTTGCCATTGGATTCGGATTCGGTAGTGCTTTTGGAACTTGTGAATGTTTGTTAATCCTATATTTGGTAGGTGTTCAAATCGAGCCCAGCATAACTTATGCTTGGCTGCGCACTTCAAAAGAGGCAGTTTGGACAATCATGAGTGTAATTATAAAAGAAGGATGAACCATAAAATCAAGTGAGATGTTGAGGTCATCTCCATTGGAACTAAAATCGATGAAATTTTATCACCGAAGGTCTCTTTTTCTCGTTTGAATAGTAGCGACTTTCTCATTGTATTACAGCATTCGTAACTGAAATTTACTGATAAACAGATCAACTGGCACTGATTCGTGGTGATCATGCAATGATTAGATGTACTTTGGGCATGGTGAAGTCAATTTAATGTAGACTAGTCAGCTGCCGCCTTAGCTAAATGTAAGTTTTCCAATTTGCTAATGATCCGCACCTACAAACCTACTCTGTGGTATTGTTTTTCAGTAACTAGAAATTTTCATCACTGAAAAGATGTGAGGGGGTGATTGAGTGATTTAGTTACTGTTTTTCGTTGATTTCCCTTCCCTTCCTTCCAACAGTCTCATTTTGGCAAAGGTTTGCTAATGTCTTCAACCTTATCGATAGCCTGTATTATGGAACGCAATACTTGCCTGCTAAGAAAACTTTAAATGCCGTCAATCTACGACATGCCGAGGTAAAGGGCCTCGGGTACACCTAGTATAGCAACATAAGATTAAAGTACGGCTGAAAGACATCTTTGTGCTTCTTCAGACGACTCAGAATCACTTATTTCTCACTTTGTAATGGAGCGTGACTGCCATCCTTGATGATGTTGGAGAAGCGGTGAATGGTTTGCACCTTGGTGAGTGGTCATCTGGATACCAACACAAAAGGTCATAATGAAAATTCAATTCATAGGGAATATCCGACGTGCGTGAGCAGATGAAATGTAGGAAAAGAGAGTGCGGGAGTGAGAATGGGTACGAGGGCCACCCTGAGAAGAAGGTAAAGAGGAAGTTGGCTAAGGGAGAACAAGGTGGAATCTACAGACGGGAGGGATGGCAAGGGTCACCATCCATGCTTCTCTACTGCATCCGAGAGATTGCGTGCCGAATCTTGATAACCATATTATTCAACACAGGGGCCTGATATTCAGATTTTTTAATGAAAGCCTTACCGTTCGATCCCAACCTCAGCATTTCCATCCTCTCGCCGTAACCGTTTGAAATCGTTTTGATCTCTCTGACCCCTAACCATCAATCCCATGGCTCTCCGTCGACTGTGGTCCAATGGGGTCATTATCAGTCCCCGGCTGGGTTGGCGCAGTGACGATCCCACAGTGGATTGTTTGCTGGATCTCTTCGGCTATCTTGCCATCGCCATCCGTTGTCGACTGGGTGTTTACCGACGGCTCTGCTATGGTTGTCATCTTCGTGTTCTTTGAATTGACATAGACGGTCGGTAGTGTTTCTTCAGTTTCCTCATCCGACAAAAATTTGGCCTTCCATTGCTTTCTTCTTCTCGGGCTGACAGCTTTGGGGATGTTCATCTCATTCGCCTAACACGTCCCCTCTGTCAACCTGAAAAAAAGGAAAAGAGCAAGCTCACCTGGTGATGTTGGGCAGCGTGACTTTGATTCCCCGCAGATCCTGGTCCCATGGGGTTTCCCTCACCCTCCATCTGGTCTGAGGTCGTAACCCTCTGAGATTGAGATCTAGTGGCCAAGTGAGGCGACGCGGACACAGTCATGAAGAAGACTGCTGGAGATGGTCGTAGTAGAGGACCGTTCAGGTTCACCCTGTCAAACTGTGGCATTTTAAGCGACCCTAGCCACGTGAATAATCGATTTTAGTTGAGAGTGAGTCAAAGCGTCGAGGTCGACTTAGTATATAGAGCAGCCGAAAGTCTCCCAAAACCACCATCATCCATCATGATTTCCCTTCCCATAGATCTGTGGCTCAAAATTATCCCCTACATTCAGAACTCGTCCCAAGATCTGCTCGCACTGGCACTAGTAAACAGGAACTTTGCCTCCGTTGTGTTTCCATTCCTGGCCCGATACATGCTTGTCGATCCAATGCCAAAGCCGCAACACCCGATTCGTTTCCTTGAATTCACCTCCATCAGGAATTGGCACGGCGGTTGGGTTCAGCAAAATTTGAAGAGGGCTGGGAGCAACCTGAGGGTCACCAGGTTGGGATTCAATACGTCCGGTTGTCAGTGTTTCAGGTTATTCCTATGTGTCTGGGTTTTATCGCTAACCCCGCATGAAGATGACTGCGTCGAACTCACGCACCTAAACTTTTTCCACAACGTGTGGCTCAGGGAAGTTACCCTCTCTGGATTACGACTAAGACGGCCGGGTAACGTCAACCTAATCGATATCTCGAGGATATTTGCTGGATGTTCTATGGAAGATTTGACCAAGTTCACTCTCGATCTTACACGGGCCAACTGGGATAACTGCATCAAAGTCAATTGGGCCCTCCTCGACGCATATCTTTCCTCGAGACCTTCCCTTCAATCTGTGCACATTTTAGGCCCTCTGTCTGTGATGGAGGTCAGCGATATCATGCCACTGGTCACCGCGAAGGGCATCCTTGATGTCACGTTCAGGCCAACTTTGCCGGAACCATCGGTACCATTGGTACCATGGCCATCTATATCTGGGCAGATACGTAGGAGGAAGTTTCGAAGAAGGAAGGGGAGTGGAACGGGGCAGGATACAGGTTGAATAGGAATGGGGCAATGTTATCCTGTAACAATCTGTTGAAATGGATCCGTTATGACCCTGGCTGATACTGACCAGTCCGAAGTGGAAGATATTGTCCTCTTGAGACTACCCAAGCCGAAGTCAGAGAACACAGAGAGAGATCGTTGTCATTGTTACTACATACATTTGCATCTGTGTCTACTTTTTATATGTATGCGACATCAAAGGGGTCAGGGCTTTGTGATCCTTTGATAGCACGATAGCCGATTGGTTGTTTGAAAAGATAGTTGAGACGGGATTGGGCCAAATACTTCACCAATAAAGGTGCGGAGCCATAAGGCTTCCTTTGCAGCACGAGTTGCTACATATTTAGCTTTAGGGATCTCTCCGATGGGAAATGGCAGGGCGAATCTGCGTGGGTGACAAAAGCAACAGTTCGATATTACTTGCAGCCGCTGCGCAATCCAACAATCTTTCTTCTCAGTAATATCGTGCTATCAAAGGATCACAAAGCGCTTCGCTTTGTAGGTTAGACCCCTTCGATGTCGTATACATATAAAAAGTAGACACAGATGCAGCAACAATGACAACGATCTCTCTCTGTGTTCTCCGCCTTGGGCTTGGGTCGTCTCAAGAGGACGATATCTTCCAATCCAGACTCATCAGTATCAGGCAGGGTCATCATACGCGATCCATTGCAACAGATGGCTACAGGATAACGTCACCACATTCCCATTCAACCCGTATCCTGCCCCCTTCCACTACCCTTCCTTCTTCAAAACTTCTTCCTGCCTCGCTTACATACCCACCCACGATAGGGATGGCCATGGTACCGATGGTTCCGGCAGGGTTGGCATGGATGTCACCCTAAGGATGCCCTTGGTGCCAATCAGTGGCATGATATCGTTGACCTCTATCACAAACAGAGGGCCTAAAATGTGCACAGATTGAAGGGAAGGTCTCGAGGAAAGATATGCGTCGAGGAGGGCCCAATTGACGTTGACGCAGTTATCCAGGTTGGCCCGTGTAAGATCCAGAGTGAACTTGGTCAAAGCACTCATCAGACATCCAGCAAATATTCTCGAGATATCGATTGTGTCGTAGTGACCCGGCATTTTTAGTCGTAATCCAGAGAGGGTAACTTCCCTGAGGTATAAGTTGCGGGAAAAGCTTAACCGCTCGAGTTCTAGGCAGTCATCTTTATGCGGGATTAGTGATAAAGCCCAGACATATAGGAATAAACTAAAACACTGACATCCGGAGGCATCGAATCCCAACCTGGCGACCCACAGGTTACTCCCGGCCATCTCCAGATGTTCCTGAACCAAATCGCCGCCCCACTCCGAAATGGCGGTGAACTCAACAAGGTGGATAGGGTGTCGCGGCTGTGGCAATGGATTGACGATGGCATATTGGGCCAGGGAGGGCAACACAGCGGAGGAAACATCCCTATTCACTAGGGATAGTGCGAGTAGATCCCTGGGCCTGTCCTGAATGTGGGAGATTATTTTGAACCACAGCTCTAGGGGAAGGAGGATCATGATGGATGGTGGGTGGTGGCTTAGGGAGAAAGTGGAGAATTGGGGTCGAGAAAAAATGAGGGGATTTTATAGTGTGGATGCCACGATTATTGTGGCTTGTGGCAAACGAGCTCTGCCCACGCTCACTGTCGATTGGCTTGGTTTTCTCGCCCCTTAATTCTCAGACCGCGGTAGGTTCATGTCCTGTCAGCGAACGCTGCATGCGTCATGCAGTTAGTCAGTGCTACACAGCGCTATGTTACCATTCACCTTCGGTCGGCCTGGTTCTTGCCTCTTAGCTTCACTGCACCACAATGTATCACCACCTTTTAACCAAGTACACTCTGTTCGGAACAGAGCGGTTCGGTTCAGAGGAGTACACTGAAACTCTGTTAGACTGCTCTCCAACCTTTGCTTCAAACGGAATGCATTTATTTCAGCCAGGCCTCTAAGTGAACGCAAGGGAGAAGGGCAGGTAGAAGAAGGTGGCAGGATCAGGATCGAATGGCGCAGTGTTATTCCACAGTTGTCCTCTACTTTTTAGCTCAATCTACAGCTCCATCGACTCAATACGGTATATGCAGTGAAGTATAGCAGGCGTAGCTGATAAATCTCGACAAACAAACCATACTTGCCCCGATCACTTTAGTGCATCTTGCTAAATCTCTTGATAAAATCCATGGAGACTGATTTGCATGCTCTCGAAACTAGCTGGTGGCCTGTTGGAAAGGTCCCGCAGGCCACGGTTCCGCTATCCTCACGATGCTATATCAAAAACACCACCCAGGATGGACTCATGTCAGTCCAAGCGGCCCAACATATTTGTTCTCTCCCGATAAAGTGGAGGCCAATATTCACCGTCATTGACTTGTGCCAGCTTCAGCTGCAATTTCAAAAAGAGGATGGAGGGAGTCATCTTGGAAAGTTGATGGTATGGTATGACATGCTTAGGACGTATATCATAAAGGAAGCGCAAAGAGAAAAGCCTGCGTCTGGCAGTCTTTGGATTCCTGATGTCGTTCATCGGTTCTGTGTTCGACTGGAGCTAGGGAAGGCCCACCAGCCCAAAAAACTCAAAGCATTCGAAGCCGAGCTTAGAAGCCATTATTCTTCCAGACAACACTGGTGGTATGGTAAGATATCGATATTTTCAAGGCTAGGCTTGAGTAATAAATGCTTGTATACCCAGACCTTTTATCCTGGAAGCAGAGCAAAGAATTCTACTGGCTTCCCCAAGTCCTAAAATCCATTGATCCTTTCAGTGACCGATCGAATTGCACCACCTGGCTTGACGGTTTCGAAGCAGACTGCATCTTATTTGGGTTCACCAATCGTTTGGAGGCTGTCGCGATCTCCTCCGTGGAACTTGAGCGTGTACCTGAGCTTGAACTTGGACCTGGGTATGAACACGAACACGAATATGAACAAGATGATAACGATCAAGGTGAGGGTGAAGGTGAAGGTGTGTGATCCTGATGTCAATTCGATAGCTTGTTAAGTACTTATCATTCAATTAATTTCATGAGCTCCAAAAAGGAAGCGAGGACGCCCACGCAAGGACAAGCATGTTGAATTATCTAATGATTTCCCCAAAGCATGGATTCTGAGGAGTGGAGAGAGGGTTGCATCTTGCCCTATGGATTTCTTTCAGACCCTCCCTGCATTAACGGGGGGTGATGTCCCCAGAAAAAAGGCCATGAGAAAGGTACCGACTATGTTATTTTTCAATGGCGTCATATTCACCATACACAGAGAATTCAAGCGAATACAAAACCAGAAGCAGAAGCAGGCGTCTCAGCAAAGTCACTACCTGCTTCTCCTGGCAAGGACTTCCAGGTTTGTTTGTAGTTTTATGTTTGTATTTGAATGATTTGTACAGGTAAGACGCCCTAAGCAGCCCTCATTGGCAAGGCGTATACCCTCCTCAGCTATACCATCTGTGAATCACCCTCAGCAGGTGGGTCTTATCTTCTTCATACCTAGTCAGAAGCAATGGCGATTTATCCAAGAATTCGTCCAGAAAAATCGAAATCGAAATCTATCCGAAAGCCTGCTTGTAGGTCTGGATCCAGAAATAGAGGTTGAGAAAAGGAAAAGGGTATAGTATTTTCCCCATCATGTGCCTCGTGTATGCTTATATGTATGTCTCCTAGGATACGAAGGGGAAGGGGCGCGCTACAGACACCACTCTGGTGGGTATCAGGCTTGCATTCGAGTCATTCGGAGTACAAGTCCAGATGGATGGTGACGGTAGCCATCCTTTTTCTTCTAGGTCGTGGATGATGGTCACGATAAGCTAGAACCAGAACCCATCCCACGTTGGGTGAAATTGCTCCTTCAGCCACTCAGCGGTAATGCAGATGACCTCGCAACCCACCTCCTTGATCTATCGGATGCAACGAAAGGATACGACAAGAAAGGCATATGGGTCGATTTGTCACACTTTGATGTAGACATGGTATGTCTTTCTGTCGAATATGGGGGTATTGCATCCATCCATTTTTCTGACTAGATCAAGAATCTGGTGATGGAGTGGAAAAAGCGACAAGACTTGGCAAATTTCACTATGTTTGAGGACAACGACGAGTTGGTTTTCATGAAGAGAACGTTCAAAGGCATACACGCCCTCATTGCCAAAGGTGCCATGCACAACTTTCATAAGTATGTTGAGGAAATGATGAAATGAAGACAAGGTTGCGATGCACAAATGAATAGAATGGCTGAATGAACGAATGCTGAACGAATGCTGAATGCTATTACAGCTAATAAAGCTACCCCATCTTCAGACAAAAACCAGGTGAATAGTACAGTGAGTGTATATTAAGATTCCTTGCGATCGCCAATCCTAAGCTTCCCAGAAACCAGCTCCATGATCATCATATTCCGAAAATCAGCAACATCAGCCTCTTCCAAAACTGAAGGTATAGCCATACCGTTGACCAGCCACTTGAGATATTGACAGGTATACACCCCGCAATCTGTGGACCCTTTTTGTTGCGGCACAGACATATCTGTTTCGCAATTCCACCCAGAGAGATTATAATTCACCTCAGTGGTGAGATAATCGCTGACAGCCTTTTTCGACACCTGTCAGCATTTAATCAGGAACTCTGTGGCTTGAAAATCTCACTTTAATAATGCCTGCCCGGGTCTTCGCATTTCCGCATGCAGTCATACTATCATAGAACTCCCAGCGTCGATCCGTGAAGTTCATCCTCAGCAGCAGCCAGTGATTTTGGTTTTGGTTTACGGGGATATAAAGGGACTTCAAGGTTTCCAACGTCTCGTTGATGGAGGACAAAGCAGCTGCATACCATCCACGTTTGACCTTTTGGCCATTCTTGGTAACCTGTCAGATCGATGGAAGGAAGGAAACGTTTGGGAAAAGGGCTTACCAACTCTGCAGAGAGCAACCTTGTTGCGCCACCATAATCCTTGTGGTCTAGGTTTGATACCTGAGGCCAGAAATATGTCGATATCAGTTTTACTTCTTTATCCTTATTCTGAGCCCGACAGAGATCGATGTATGAGCCTAGGATAGAGTCATCCAATTCGGCGCCTGGGTTAAGCTTTTGTAGAGCTTTGTGGTCAACGAGGGAGGTGGAGCGTGGGCATACCAAGGATGGGTCTGCAAGCAGACGTATCCAAGGCATCGTGGAACGCTCTTCCTTGGAGAAAAAGGCATAGATCGGGGTGTCGACAAATTTCAATGGTTTGTTTGCCTCTTTTACACCAAATAGTTAGTCTTCAACAAGCAGAGAAAACGCAATGTCTTACCAGCTGCAATAGTACTGCTTGGGCATGCTCGCAAAAACACATGGAATTGCCAGGCGTAAAGTCTTGTCTTTTTCTCTGGGAAGCCTAGGTGGTCTTTTGAAATTTCTAGCCACCTGGGCAGATAAAGCTGGACACTGGGGGTTTTTAAAGCCCTTTCCCACTCTGCGTGTCAATTAAAATTAAAATCGAAGCGTGAATAAATATCTCATTACACTCACCGTCCAGAGAGGGTGCAGGCATGCCTTCATCCTTCCAGGCACCATATCTCTTAATGAGTTCCATAAAGTCATTGCGGCCCTCTGGGATATGGGTGCATCCACAGAATGTTCGCCATAGCCATGGGGTGAGGACTTCAGGCGAGCGCAAATTATGCCCCTTCACCCCCTTGAAGTAGTCCTCTATGGCAGCACGCAACCGAGTGTGGTAGTTGTAGTTATGGCTGTACTGGCCAGTAGCACTTGTATGCCAATACATGTAGTGCGCATCAAAGAGCGCAAGCTCGAATGCTGGGAGGCCATCATCATGCAATTCGCAGCATATCGTGCCTATCCAGATGAAATTACGTCCAAAGGTCCATTTAGTGAACTTGCTAACGGGGGGGGTTGTCGACTGATTCCAGAGGCTTTCATCGTTGGCGAAAACTTCAGCCATTCCTTAATTCCAGCTTAAGTTGATTCGCGTACACTAACGGAACCCACACATAAACACTCACCTCACAAAGCGACTCTATGTGAGGCTTCGGGGTTTCCTAGAAATCCTTATAGGACTAGCCACCAGTTCACTTTACTTCACTTCTTGCAGCCTTCGTTTGCCTGTCGATTAAATCAAATCACGACACAACTCATGAAACTCACTGCGTGAGCCAAAGCCCTGGGACAACCCACTTATAAGGCTGCGAACAAAGTTGCAGAGTTGGTTGTGTATAGTAATATAGAACTAACTAGTGCATCTTAGCGCATACATTTGCTGAATTCAAAAAAAAAAAAATCAAATCAAATCACGTGAGTCTCTTTTTCCTTAGCGCCGTTACAACAGACTTTTCATACACGATTAGCTGCAATGCCCCATACACAATCAGCGACTAGCAACTTTCATGGGGATGATTACTCTGATAGTGATTCCTCCCAAGGCAACCCACCCTCTCCGATGAATATCTCCCCGACCCAAGGCCACACAACCAATCAACCTTCACCACGCTATACCCCTGAACCCAATGAAGGTGGTTGGAATCCCAACGATTTCCTGAACATCTCACCTTCTCCCAAAATTTCTGCACGCGGCATAGAGTATGAACAAACAAACAAACATATCTTTATGTCTCTTTATTAACATATCATCACCAACTAGCACGCAGCCAAATGCCCTCATCCACCAACCACCCCTTACCCAAGCCACCCAGCCTCCTTCCGATCCTGGCCAAGAGCGCCAAGTAGGTGAACAGACCCACCAGTCGGCTCCATCTCCATCTACCTCCACATCTCGGCCCATCGATCTCACGAAAGACAAGGCCGACTCACACAGGTATGTATTGGATCTGATCTGTGGCATAGCATAATGACCCACATTCTGTGGTAGTCTAGAGCCATTGTTGGCAGCATTGGAACAGGTGCAAGTCGGAAACAAACTAACGCTCGCAACATTTGAAAATACCGGCAACCAAGCCACCGCCCCAGCCCAGCCCATTCCTGCATCCAAACCCACCGCCCCTGCCAAACCCGCCGCCCGAGCCCAAACCACCGCCCCAGCTAAAACCGCCGCCCGAGCCCAAACCACCGCCCCAGCTAAAACCGCCGCCACCGCCAACCCTGCTGCCCCAGCCAAATCCGCCACTGTCAACCCCACTGCCCCTGCCAAATCCACCGCCCCTGCCAAACCCGCCGCCCCAGCCCAAACCACTGCCCCAGCCAAACCCGCCGCCACCGCCAACCCTGCTGCCCCAGCCAAATCCGCCCCCCCAGCTAAATCCGCCCCCCCAGCCAAATCCACCGCCCCTGCGACACCTGCCGCCCCTGCCAACCCTGCCGCCCCAGCCAAGGATACAGCTAATCAACCTGCTGCTGTGATGCGCGGCAGTATAGCAGAGAACCAGCCCGAGTTCAATTTCGACCTCGGTGACTTGGCAAACATTCCATGTACATCATCCTACATTGTTTCTTTGATGAACAGTTGTTGACATTACACACTCTTTTTAAACAAAGCAACCAGCTCGAGCGGAGGCAAGCCAACATCACCTCCACTTCAGGATGAAAACTTCGGCATTGATCCGATGCTCACAGCATCATCTTCAATCAACAACCATCCGTTGCCTGCATCCTCCCCCTCCCTGGATCCACCATCTCAACCCAATGCGAAGCATGTGGGTGCAGAGAGGAGGAGTTCGTCAAGTGGAGCGACGAAAAAACAGACTTCCAACCGTGTGCCCGAGAAGAGGAAGAGGAAGGCTGCTGCAGGTGGCCGTGCAGTGAAGCGACGGCGCTATGGGTTTCACACGTCAACCTGCATCACGGATGCACTGCCAGGAAACCCTGGCGAAGACTTTCTCCATTCATTGGAGAACATGGATAAACTGACGTCGGAAACGGCATCATCATCTCAAGATGATGATGAAGCACAAGGCAAGGGGTCGGCAAAGATGGTAAGAAGATGGGAGGAAAAATAATTTATTACGAGTCCCGCTAATATGCTGCATGTTTTGGATAGTTTTGCCAATATTGTAGTGATGGTGGGTCATTTGTGGTATGCAGTGAACCAGGGTGTGGTGTCATGCTGTGTGTTTCCTCGGACTCGACTGCGTGTGTCCAGTGGGATGTTCCTGAGGGAACTCCATGGTACTGCCTGAGGCATTGTCGCCTCAAAAAAATACTTCCCAAGGTTTGGATCTACTTCATGCAAGACAACACCACTGATTTTCCTTCTTCAGTATACAATCAACTCACGAATAAAATCATTCTTCCACGGGGGGAGGGTTATAACCCCCCTCCTCTACATCCACATATACACATGTGAGGCAAGAATGGTCAAAGAGACACTAACCGCCCCGAATATCGCAGGGCGATTGAAAGACTTTTACAAGCACGAGCAGGATGACCAGGTGAGGGACGTTTCCTCGAATGACCGAGTGATTTAGGCTTATGGTATTCTATAAACAGCTCCAGACTATATACGTTTACTTGAATAATGGACGCACTCTCAAAGCATTGCGCTCACAAGCGGTGGAGTGGATAAAGCGATTCCCGAACTCAGCAGTCCTTGTCGTCCTTGAAGGCCATACTACAGTTCAAACGGGGGAGTTAGTCTACGCATTCCCAGGGGCCAAAACCAACCGCCACGCCCACATCACCGAAGTAAGTAGTTGTTGGAGGACTTCATAAGAAGATGCTATCGTCGAACTGGAACTGAACCGGAACCGGTTTCCCCAGATTCTACGCGCTACTATGCAGGATGCATACGATCCCGTGTTTATGCAGAACCCATCAATCAAGGGCTTGATTGCCCTGTGCTGTGGGCACACATTTCACCACGAGGGAAGTCTACAGTCGTGGAAGTCCCTGGTTGAAAGGTATGCAGGATTTCCCTCTTCCCCTTCCCCTTTGCGACTTCTGCCCAACAATCAATAAACCGTTTTATCCCTCCTTCTAGTAATATCTTCACTTGGGTCATTGGATTCTCCGCAAAGGTGTTATCGCCTATCAAAGTCACATCTGCATTGCCGTTATTCGTTGAGCTGGCATTCCTTCAGCAAGAGAAGAACATGCAGGATGTGGAGGAAGCGCTGCATCGGTCATTTGACCGAGTAGACATCCTCTCACACACACCCGTCCTGCTCATTCGTGCATGGAAGGGATCGGAATCGGAATCAGGAGGTGACATTTCCGTCACGCAATTCGCGCTCTCCAACGAGGACTGCCCATGGGGATTGGATCCTCCGGCATGTCCGACATGTGGTGTGGGCTGTTTTGTAACGTCAAGCATGCTTGATAAGAAGGGCGATTGGTGCCGCCTTTCATGTGGATTCTGCAAGTCGCGTGTGCAGAAGGTTCGTCGACCTAACTTTGTACAGGACTGTGACAAAAAGCACTTGCGGCCATACAAGTACTGTATTTTGCCGTTCCCTGTGCCACCTGACGCCTGGGCACACGCTAAGTGGAAGGAAGGTGGAAGGAAGAAGGTGGGCGAAACCCAATCAACATGAGTGGTGTGGACCTGCCCATGTATACGACTATATTGTACCACATCTTCCTTTGATACAAGTTGCCTCCTGAGCATGGGGCAGTGTTCGATAGTATCCTCTGTGTGATCAACAGATAAGACCTTCCTTTGTTGCAAGTCTGAGCATCATCTTTTACAAGCTTCTTCCAAGTTCAGTGTGGCAGAGGCCAGCATTTATTGGTCAAAATCTAGTATTTATATATCGGTGGTATGTTGTTCGCAATACAGTATTAGGCCCTGCCTATTCGCCCACACCCATCCTCATTCCCGCCGTTGACTCTGATCCTCGCCTTGCCTGCTCCTTCTCAATCTTTCTCCCCTCCCGTCATGTATTTGGATAGTATTCTCGGCTACTGCAGCTTAGTAGGCCAAGTCATTGATACTGATTAACTGAACTGGAACTGAACTGTGACTGGAGGCAAAGAAAGAAGGGAACGTTAATCGAAACATTCCTTTCTACAGCCTTTCTACAGAAATGTGTGTCACGTTGCCCTGGAGTCATTCACTGGGCCGTAGCCAACTAGGGAGAAAATCCCTGGTTGGGCTCGAGAGGTCAAAATCCATCGCCGGTGGGTCTCTGAGAAAGGCAGAGCGTACCCATCCATGTTGTTACCACGTCGGTGCAGTGGTTAGTGTCCGTGTGTGTGTGCAGCTGGGTGTGATCCCCACCTGTACCCTTTAGGGAGGTCGTAATGACCAACTCTGCTATTGGACTGTACCTAGCTGGGAGGTCTTTGGACCGCTGGTTTCTTTGCCACACCAATTAGGGAGACTTATGTCGACCTGGTCCAGGTAGTACACCTATAGGGGAGATGCTACATCGCTGAGGGCCACACACGTCAAGAAGCATTGCCTTACTGCACTCAGGGTGCCCACAAGGGACCCTTTAGACGGGTTACAAACGCGAGAACACATAATACAAGAGTGCCCGCAATACGACGAACACAAAAACCTCCTCCGGAAAGCATCAAGAAATATCTCACTGCCAGAGATCGTTCATACTCAAACCTGGAGCGTTCACCAAGACAGGCAGACCCTATGCCAAACCCAAATCCCCCACGTTCGATGAAGAACCCACAGTCCCAGTCCAACAGGATGACGACACAACCGAGGGCAACCTAGCCCAGGAAGGCCAACCTATGGCCACACCCCCAAATGCCGAAAACGGTGCAACTCCAGCACAATAAGAAAACACCCAACTCAACCCACAAATCACGAGACTCACTGCGTCACCCAAAGCCCCAGGGATTGACCCCCTCATATGTATATAAACAAAGTAGCAGGGCTGGTCATAGATAACCAGCCACCACGTCTTAGCACGTACGCTTGCTTGTTGCGGTATATAAATGCTGAAATCAAAAAAAAAAAAAAAAAATGTGTGTCACGTGAGTCTAAGTTGAAGCCCACTGTGAGTTGCAAAGTCGTCAAGTACTACCCATTCTTAAAGTGAAATGCCTGTGAGAGGAACCCCACAAGTTCCACAACGAATGCATTGACTCATGGCTAACATTAAAGGATTTGCTACGCAGTAACACATTGTTGGAAGCTTCTGGTATACCGATCCAGACCAACATCCTCCTCCTCCCTCGCCTCCAGGCTGCAATTGACATCGAGCAGCATCCAGACTATGACCCGACTGAAGGGCAGGCATTTTTGCCCTATAATCAGCCTCCTCCGGTAGGGGATATGTCATATATGATAGAACCCAACGATCTCGATGGTAAGGCAGAAATATCGTAACTATTAAATGAAAACATAACATTCCTATACAGGACATCCAGGAGATACATGCTGGGGAACAAAGAAAGCCAACCTCTTACCAATGATCAGAGGTATGAACATACTGGCCAATAAGGGACCAAACCCGCCCCTTTCCCCCCTGCATGTAAGGAAGAGTATTCCCTCTGTCAAAGGTCACCCTCAAACAACTTCAACTGTCAAGAGGTCAAAGAAATCAAGCCACAAGCATCGCAGGGAGCGACGGCAGGAAGCATCCCTCCACACGATAAAAGTGGGATGCGTCAAGCCTACCAACGTCAGACTGAAACACATCGCGTCATCCATCCCAATATCGACCACGGTAGCAACGGAGACCCTTCCTGTGACTGGCCCTGGGTTCACAGCTCTGCGGTCAGAGAAGAGCAAGAGGATCGAGATAAAGGAGTATTCTCTGGAGGATGTGTTGAGAAACGCACCCCAATTTGGGTTTAGAATCCAGGAATGGGATGGCATGTAGGTCGATTTCTACCCAATCAAACAAGATTCTCGATCTGATTCGGTGAAAATGTACTGCTAGTCGTGCGACGCCAATCCTCGATTCTGAGGGGCGTGTGGTAGCTCTTCTAGGTGGACGTCCCCAGTCTCCTGAATGGGAAATCATACACAATGAGGCTGCCCAAAGAATCTCAGAAGCTCGGGGGCTTTGCGAATTTTCTGCAAAGGATGCATCCCACCGCCGGTGCCGCTCTCCATCCCTCGCCTGCGGTTTTTCATTCGGAGGAGGACAAAAAGTACAGTATACTTTTCCTCTGCCGCTATGTTTTTTTAATCACGATCTTGGAACATTTTCGTAAAGGTTCCAGGAAATCTTGGCCTTACACACAACAATCACGCGGTCATGACGGATTTGATACAATGCTCTGCCATCCAAAGGATAGCAGGGTTCTCGAACGGGCTGTTTGCAGCTTGGGCACCACGCCTGTACAAGTACTACTCTACCACGATGTCGGGGCTCCTAGGCCACCATCCACAGCTTAGGATGAACTTCAAAAATAGCGTCTGGAGTGCTATGACCTTCAACTTTGGTCCTAAGACGATATGTCTGCCTCATCGCGACTTCTCGAACCTTGCCTTTGGGTGGTGTGCTATTACTGCGTTAGGAGACTTTGATCCGAAAAAAGGAGGCCACCTTTTACTTTGGGATATTAAGTTGGCGATAGAGTTTCCCCCCGGTTCCACGGTGCTTATCCCTTCCGCAATATTCTGTCACTCCAACACCAAGGTGCAGGCACACGAGACCCGTGTTTCGTGTACACAGTATGCAGCTGGAGGGCTGTTCAGATGGGTCGAGCATGGATATCGGACAGCGAATGATTTCATGATGCAGGATCCGATTGGGAAACTAGCCTGCGACTTGCAATCCTCCCCACGATGGAAGAGGGCATCGGAACTTTTCTCTACCTATTCAGAGCTAAGAGGGGTAAGCAACTTTCCATACTGCGACTCTTGCATGGCTCCGTTACCCAACAACAACTTTTTCAGGAATCTCCCTCCGGTTCATAGCAGCATATCTACTGTATAGAGGCTATGTCGCAGTGAAATATGTTTAGATTTTGATTTTTTACAAAGCTACTTCTTCGTTGTATACAGTATGGAACGCAAGATTTGCCTGCTAAGAAAACTTTAAATGCCGTCAACCTGTCAATCTATGACATGCCGAGGTAAAGGACCTTGGGTACACTGTATGATATTTACTGTTTGAAGTATAGTAATACATGACAATCCGAACAGAAAAAAAAAAAACCTACACCTTCGCGCTCACGCGAGTATGAGAGACGCGCCCCGATCAAACGATTGAGCTGAACCCGCTCCTTTCGTTTCTGACCATATCGGTGACGAAACTTTGCGGGAAAGTTAGCGCGAAGGAGAATCCCACGTTTAAAAAAAACTCACTGGAAGAATTTGCGGGAAACGCGGATAAAAAATCGCGCGGCACGGACGGTGAGTGTTTTGAGGAAATGGGCTGGGTCCGAAGGATTTTTACGCGTGACAAATGGCTCGGGGGGATGCTCCGGGAGATGGATGTTAAGAATGTCACCTCCAGCTAAGTAGAGGTTGCATTGATTGAACTGAATGGCGGACATGGCGGTGGTGAAGCGGGATAGGGCAGCGCAAGAAAGAAAGGTGGTGTGTAATAGAAAAACAAAGACTTGCTCGCTGTACTCTTTGCAATGTCCCTGCATTGTATGAATGTATGCACTTCGAGTTTCATTGAGGTAGTGATATTCTCATCCTAATACTCCCTTGATAAACTTGAGCCTGTTATGTCCCATACAGCTTGTAGTTGAGGAGGAAAGTGTCTGATTCTGTTAGCCAAGTAGGTTCCTTGGCTGTAGTGTCTGCACTTTACACAGTGATCAGCATGAGCACGAAGGGTTGACGAATGACTCGATGCCTAGAAGTTAGAGTTGTAGCCATTCTTTAGTGCGTTTCACTGCAATCAGGGTGCTGGTTGAAGTTTCCTGACTTAGTCATTCACTCGTGCCCACTTCAACACAAAGCAGCAATTGAACGACCATCCAGCTCACAAGTATCGGCTTCGAAACTCACTGAGAGACCTCCAGGTTAACCTAGAGATTGGTTGGTTCACCATGCAAGGCTAATTCAATAGCAATCTGCAACTCAAGCTCAAATAACCATTACAACGAAAAGAAATTAAATTTGGAGATTAAAGTGAGGTATCTGAATTAAATAAAGGGAATGAAAGCGTACGAGAGTATACGTGCATGAGTATGATTGAGTGTGCGAGAGTGTATCTAGGAGAACGTATGTGCGAGGAGCGCCGTGCGTATGAAAGCATATGTAAAAGAGCTGTGGATGTGAGAGCATATGTACGAGAGCAATTATTCAAAGGACATACATGCGGATTGGGATTACAGTCCGAGAGACGTCAAGGAGATGCTCATATTAGTGAGCTCGCGGTCATCGTTCATCGCTGCTGCTTTTGCTGCCGCTTTTTCGTCTTCGGCTTCCCGCAGCATCTGTTCAAGCGATACACCAAAGCGGGGTGCCTTACCAGCTTTTGCCTTGGGGAGACCTTCCGGAATGTAGTAGCGACAGAATCTATTGCAAAGGTGATCATCGGTGAAATGTTGAAAACAGGCCCCTATGTTGCCACCAGCGAAGAGGTTTCCGGAGAGTTCACTAAATATCATTCCATGAGTAAAATTGATGTGTGAGCATGCAACAAAATTTACGGGGCTGTTATGATTTGGGGATCAGAAAGTAGTGATGTACCACCTATTCTCAGGAAATAATCAGAATGCGGAATCAGTTAAATGCGAAAACAAACCTTGAACATCTGAAACGAAAGCCAACTTTTGAGTCTTCACATATTGAACATGCTGAGCGAAGGCGAGAAATTCGCCTATCTGTTGTCGCTCAAGGTTGTTGGGGTGGGAAAGAGGAGAGCTACGGTCGTTATTGATGTACTTGAGAAACTCGCCGTCGGTGTCCTCATCAATACACTCCTCAATCAAGAAAGTATGCCGCTCTTTATCGTCTGCAACGGCTAGGGCTACCCGAACGAAACGCAATCGAGGAATCGGGAACGATGGAGGACCGCGTTGTGCATTCTCCTGCTCCACAAAGTCATACGCGAGTTGCATCAAAGCTGCACCCCATGTCGCACAGTACGACTCTACCGTCAACTTCTTTAATTGGGTATGGCTATTATAAACAATGCGGGATGGTGCACGACCGAGCGCCCCATCAGCATCATGATAAAAGCATTGCTTGACGCACACTTTTGTGGAGGATGAAGTCGACTGGAAGATAGGGATATTGGTATGACCGATGTGTGCAACTTTGAAGGCACCGGCCTTTGGTTTCATCTTTGGATTGAATGTGATTGTAGCTCGAATGGGGGGTTCTTTTATAACTGTCGCAACGAGACCGTAAGCATGCGGCCATAGGACTCTTACAGCATGGCCCGACCTCCAGTCCAATTATCTCTCCCGGGACGGGATGCGAGGGATAGTCATGTATTCAGCGATGCTCATGTCTCACTCCACCGGGCAAGTATTACCTCCCGACGCTAGCTTCATTCACTGTGATGATGCCCTGCCTATGCCCTACCAGCGTTATGCGTGGTTCACAACTCCACTGTGGCCATCACCCTTCCAACCTCAATAATGATCAAGTATCAGCGGATATTCAGCACCTGTCTCCTTGCGGTGAACAGGGGGAATGGGAATCACCATCAAGTTACTGAGCCATGGCTGAAATGAACGAATTCTGTTGGAAGTTAGTGTGGGAGAGGGGTCTACACAGTTTCAGTGAACTCCTTCTGAACCCCTCTGTTCCGAACAGAGTGGACTTGACCAAAATGTGGTTCGGTTCCTTGTACAGCCACAATTGTGCTCTTTGTGGTGCGGTGAAGCAGCTTAGCAATACCAGTTAAGCTGGCGCAGTCTGCTACACTTTTACGCTGGCAAAGTTAGCCACGCTACCTTACTGTCTAGGCCTCAAGGCAGTAAGGTAGCGTGGCCAGAACCAAGCCAATCGACGGTGAATGGTAGTATAGCACTATGCAACACCCAGTGGTTGCATAGCACTCGGTGTTCGCTGACGGGACATGACCCCAGTCTGAAAACTAAGAGGAAAGAAAACCAAGCCAACCAACAGGTGAATGTAGCATAATGCCACGTTACATCTGCTGACTGCATAGCGCATTCGCCATTCGCCATTCATTCGGTGTTCACCTACGGAATGTGAACCTACCCGTGTGAAGTAAATCAACAAGCCAAAAAATCGAGTGATGAACGGCGGCATAAGACGTGTTACACCCACTGATTGCATCACGCATTTATTCAGTGTTAGCCAACAGGACATGAACTTACCGCAGTCTGAAACTAACAGGTCAGTAACACACACTGAGTACATAAGAGTCAGTGTTCGCCGACAGCACGTGAGCGGTCTATAAACTAGGAGGCGAGAAAACCAAGCCAATCAACAACTGAACGGTGCAACACCAGCTGAGTGCATAGCGCCGACAGGATATGAACTTACCGAGGTCAGAAACCAAAAAGCCAGACATTCAACCCAATCGACGGCCAACGATAGCATGACGCCGCGTCGAACCCACTGATTGCATAACGCAGTTATCAGTGTTCATCGAGAGGAGATGAATGTACACCGGTCTGCGAATCAAGATGTCAGACAGTGAACGGTGCAACACCGACTGAGTGCATAGCGCATTCGGTGTCCGCCGACAGAATATGAACTTACCGAAGTCAGAAACCAACAAGCCAGACATTCAACCCAATTGACGATCCAACGATGGCATGACGCCGCGTCGAACCCACTGATTGCATAACGCAGTTATCAGTGTTCATTGAGAGGAGATGAATGTACACCGGTCTGCGAATCAAGAT